>CM050166.1:157164627-157522127 GCA_027410445.1 Discoglossus pictus | reverse complement strand
TATAAATCATAAATTGTATTTAGTACTAGGCGAGGGCTCTGACATCTTGAAAATCTAAGTAATACTCTGTGAGATTTTATCCACCTATCCCAGCATAGCATTCTATTCTCAGCAGTATATACCCTTATGCTAAAACAACTATATGATAATACTAAATATGTAAGTATGTCGTGGTGAAGGGGCTTGTGTATCTCAATGAAGATGTGAGTTATACCCTGTAGGGTCACCCAAGATGGACAGGTCATAGCAAAGATGTCAGACAAATTGCGGTCTACTGGGGAAGGAATTGTACAATACAGAATAAAAGTAGAAAATGTCTAAGTGTGCAAAACTTCTGCTACTCTACAGTTGTTAGCAGTAATATTAATAAAAACCAATCATAGAGGCATGAGTGTACCAGCCTTAATATGTAACACAAGGAAAAGTTTTGTTGGTTTCTATGAATGATCTTTGAGCTACAGGGATGACCTAAAGCCATAATACTATCAAGTGAAATAGCTTTTAGTACATTGAGAATTTAAGCTTAGGCTCTGTCACGAACATAACTGCCAAGATATCTAGTTTCAAACAGAATATTGAGCTCGGTGATATGAAAAACTTGCAGGAGGTCATCCTAGGTCAGTAATCTTTGCCAAAACAGAATTTGCTCAAAGCTATATCAAATTCTGTTTATTGCATATTACGGAGAGGAAATGTTTAGTAATTACAAATAATGTGTTTTTCAGATTATGTTCTTGGCTAGCCATCTCTTCTTTCTTCTGTTTTAGAAATGAATATATGTATATAATTAATAGTCATTTGTATATAACAAGGGACAGTGCATATTGCTTTTACTCTACCATGTTTTGGTAGTCCTGCAGTCCACATGATAGTTGGTCAGTATTAAAAATTTGTATTATATTTAAAGGTTAAAAAACAAATAACGAAGCAATAGCTTATTCAGAGGCATGAGAGAAAAGTATTCAGTTTGTAAAAAAATGTTGCACTGTTATTTTCATTGAGATGTGTATGATAATTAAAGTAAAATTGTTATGTTCGGAGGTTTGAAAAAGAATAAAAAATTACTAGTTACTCTAACCTGAATAATCCTTGCTTTATTTACCCTTCTTTTCTGAGTGGCACAATATAGTAAATAGTGGTATTTTTGTTAATGCTTCTCAGTGGTGCACAGACATGATCAACCATTTAAGTTAGGTACTTTACTTTATGTTAACAAACTTCTGGTACCAATAATTAGATTACAGCATCGCTAATTAGTATGAAAAGGATGCATATCACAATAATTATTTTTCCTACAGTTAAAATTACTAGACCTTGGATGAACAGATTTTTTTAATTATGTTTAAACAGAACTGCAGACATAAAGGGAAGAGCTTTAATGTGAGGCACGTTTAAAAATGGATCTTTGAAATCTTTTTGCATGCAGGAGCTATTCAAATACATTTTTTAAATTAACTAAACCAGAGGTTTCCAAACTGTGGTCCATGGGCCCCCAGTGATCTTTGAGCTCCATCCAGGTGGTCAGTTGTGCAACTGATATTACAAAATATATGAAAATGTGTAAAACGTAGACATTAGTAAAGAAATGTATAATCTATATGTATAATCTATATTCCAATAAAACACATTGAGCCTCATTCAATTGCAAACTGCAGGATGTAGGGTGTAAGTCTGCGGGCCTCCTGCGGGCCTGCCACGCTCCGCGACTCAGAGGGCTATTCAATTCTGCAAGAACTCAAGTTAGGGGCCAATAGCGCACATCGTAAACCATGCTATCATTTGCGAGCTTGAACATGATCAATTACGCAAGGCCGTAACTCACAAGTTAGAAACAGGCAATGGAAACAGAGATCATCATCATTACGGCAATGAAAAATGGAGGTTGGATTTCAAAGTCCTACGGGCTTCAATTACGAGTTACGATCAGACCCACATTCCAGATATAATGCAATATTGATAAAGCCGTAAATATGATATTCTATTACATGCGAGTTCCAGTATATGTATTAAGAAATTGATTGCCAGGATTGATATAACATGGAAACTAAAGATGAAATAAAGTATTATTCAGGGCCGATTTGCGAGCTTGAGAATGTTGTGCTATTAACTCTAAGACCTAACATCACTTTCCCGTTTAATAAAAGTACAATAGTGTGTGTATATTTGCATTTAAAGTGCTCCGGACATGTCTTTAAGCCTTTTGTGAGTCCTCCTTGGTACTCGTAACCTGTGGTTCGCCTTTTGACATTTGCGGCCTTGCTTGCTTAGCGAGGGGGACTCAGAGCAATTGAATAGCGATTTGCGATTTTAGCGTTCGTTGCTCTTGCGGACGGTAGAGATCAAAGGCTTGGAGGGGCCTTAACTTGTGATGTGATCCATCGCAAGGAGTTGGAGGCCGGAGCCCATAACCCGATCGGAGCCCACAAAAAGACCCCTATTGAATAGCAAAATAAGTTACTGGCTCACTTACAGGCTACAGTAACTTGCGAAAGCTCAATTGAATGAGGCTCATTGTATCATAATTGCTAGCAAGCAGTCAGAAAGTCATTAGATGGTCCACACAATGGCAACTTTTAAGAGACCCATTTTAAAAAAAGGGTTGGGACTACTTAGCTACACCTGGACCCTCCTTTGAAGATAAACCACTTGAAAAGGGGTGATGATACTAAAGAAATCCTTGAAAAAATATCTGAGCTACAAACATATCTCAGGAACAGCCAAAGCAACTGAAAATTATTTGTTGCGGACATCTTCTTTAAGCGAAGTTTAATAACAAAAAAGGGCTTATACATATACATATTTAAGTTTTTAACAATATTTTTCTTTTTTGAATAAAATATGAAATTACAATATTGCTATAAAAAATAACTATATAAAGAAAATGACTATATAATTATATAACATACACTATTATAGCTGAATAATATTATGCATTCCATTTAGTTGCTGAGTCAAAAGTTCTTGTGCTGGTGATGATAAAGAGCAGGAAAATAACAGTAGCCTATATGTATTCAGCACATCTCATAAAACATTTTATTTTTTATTAAAAATCCATCTAATCATTATGTTGACACCTCCAGGGGCTATCTACACAGGCATCGGAATCCCCCAATCAGCATGCAGCATCAGGGGAGCAATATTAACCCACTTCTTACCTGCAGTTGCTTGCTCAGCCAATCTCTTTACAGCTTTCTGTCTGTATTTCAGCAGCAATACATAGCATATATCAGTGATACACTACATATCCGAGGCTGATTTGCAGAACAAACAGAAACTTAATTAAAATGTTTCAGCTAACCTGATTTGCAAAAACAAAGCATTTTAAATTTGATGCTAATTTAGCCTGGATTTCGAGGGTGTTAACCCTAATTTCCAACTGTCAGAAATTACAAGACATTTTGCTGACTTCAATGTAAGTGTTTAAATGCTTACTTTGGGATTATTTCATGCCAAAGAAATTGCATACACTACTAATTCTCCTCTTTCAGATGCATTCATAAGCCAGCAAACTTACATATCCCTTTAATATATTTTTCTTTTTACAGAATGCTATCACCAAAGAAAAGGTTCAGAGGGTGAAGGATCGATTCATGTCTGCATATGACGTTACTTCTGATGGACGTCTACAAATACAAGAGGTACTCAAAACCTGAATTAACTATAACATAAAAGCCTTGATGGGCACATACAAAGCAATTATTGGTCATATCAGAAATTAGAATTTCTTCACAAATGAGATGAGCAAGCTGTAAATTATTTTATTAGTCCAAAACAACTGCATATGTAAGACATCTGCCTTTTACCAAATTGTAATAGATTCAAGTATTCACTGATAACATACCTTTTTAAAGGTACTTCTTTAGTAAAATATGGTATAATATACCATTAGATACATATGAGGAGATTAGAGACCACACTTTTTAGACTTGTCCATTGTTTAGCACTTGAGCCACATTTTCAGGATACCTTGCTGAGTATATGCAGATGAGCCAGTGGCTCACTTTATTAATTTGGCTCCATAAAATCCCTGAGGATAATATTACTTGCCTTGATGCAGCCTCTGAGCATAATGTTGCACAGGTCTGTCATATATTCATGAAAGCCTAAAAAACATATTAACTTATTTAAAACCCTAGTCTATATGTATATCAGCAATTGTGAAAATGACCTTTAATTATATAACTGAGATAAGGGTGTAAAGTCAACACTTAACTAAGTTTCATCAGTTTGGCATAGCACAGCTTTATATTTCTTTATACTTTGGTAGCTCTTTACAATCATAGACCCTCTTTGTCTATGATTACGTGGGTCTATGATTGTAAACAGCTACCTAAGTATAAATAAATAATTAATCATAAAAAATATTATTCCCCCAATTATATATAAAAATGGCTGGAACATTATGGAAGATGAACAAATTGTGTTATATGCAAGTAGTCATGTATGCATATTCGATATTACATATTGTTTAAATGTATATTTACATGTTTTGTGAAGAAAAAAATATTATATCAGCATGTAGGACAAACAATGGTTCAAAAAAGTTTAAGTGAGGTCAGTCTGTATTTATTGTAAAATCTCATCTCAGTGACATATTATAGAAATCCCTCCAAGATCCTTGCATGCTACATCATGAATCTGTCAAGAGGTGACTAATGCAGAACATATTTAGTCATGGACTTGACTAGACAGAGACAGCATGTGTGTCGCTTACTCACCAGACCATTTAAAGCTGCTGTACTATCTGTGAGGTTACTTAATAGTTAGGCTTCTCTTGGGATAAACGTGTCCATCTCCTGACAAAGATAACGTTACATTCAGCCAGAGAATAACAATTTCAACTCTCTACAGACTTTAGACTTGTAGTGAAAGGAACAGATGGAAAAGAGCATATAATACCTTCAGCAGTGTAACAATAATAATAGCACAGAATAGTATTATTTCAATTTAGTTAAATATCAGTATGACACGTTGCATCAGTATAATATTTATTGTCAAAAGACAGTACCAGCATGACTTATATATTCTGTTACACAAAATGCTTGGGGAGTTCATTTATCCATGCTAAGTTTTTGGACATTATGGTTCTATGTAATAATCACTTGTGAGCGACATGAATAGTCCAATTGTTAAGGAGTTCCAACCAGGTTTGAACATGACACAAAACCCATGAAGTCCCTAAAATCTGTGCTCTACATTAAAACACCTCATGCAATTGACTTTATGGGCTAAAATTTGTTCATCCATCTCCTTGTGGTCTGAGCATGGTAAGTTTTTCTTTTCCACATGGGTTACATTGAACACAATAGATTCAGAGTCCCATGTGGCAATCAGTAATTATTGATAATGATATCCCAATAACAAGCAATATGAGGGGGAATCAGAAAGGCTTATTGCCAGGTTTACTGGATGACAGTGTATTTTGAATAACATTCATCTGATTCAGTACTTGCTATTACATATGGTTTTAAGTTATGTGATATTTGAAATCTCTGCTGTGTGACTTGAAGTCATATCTGACATGATCATGGTGCGCATCAGACAGCCTGTTTTCTAGGATATTGTGCAATGCTTATATGCACAGAAGAGTGAAGAGAAGGTTATTTTAGATTTGTAATCTCTCTCTTCATTTGGTGTATATTGATAATGTAGCTTGGTTGTGAGGCAGTCTCCACTTCTCACCTCACTATCAATGGGTCATATTTCATGGTTAACCTTGCTTGAGCACAGATGGGTCCACCACAATGGCCATGTAAATAAATATCAGGTGCATTAATCAGTTACTGAGTCACTTTTCTTAAATAAGTACAAGTTTAAAATCTAAAATGTTATTGTGGAGCAGGCCACATGCAGATAGAGATAGCCACCAGTTAGAATGTGTTGTATGCCATTGTATTTGTTTTCAGTTGTTTACACCTAGATACTAGAAGTTTGTTTATGTTGTTTGCAGAATTCGCACTTCTAAAATGAAGGGGGCATACTTATTATTTAGTATAAACTAATGTTATCTATTGTGGATGATTTTTTTGTTATCACCAGCTGCAGAGTTGGCTGTGGCATAAATAAATGTTTTGTTAAAGTTTGTTCATAAAATATGTATATGTTTCTATTATATATGTGCCAATACCCACATAGTGTGCAAGAACTGTAACTGCTGCTTTATGTAGATATTGGGTAAAAAACTGACTATCTTGGAAGTGAGTGCCAAAGGAGTTGTCAATGGTCCATGCTCACATATGGGTATAGGTGTCAGAGGTGGGCATGCATTACAAAAGTAATGGTGTATATGTAGCATACACACAAGTGCACCTTTGAGCTTACTGTTTACGGCCACCAAAATGCTATCTGGTCTGATAAATACATATATCTTTGAGATAGGTAGATAGATAGATAGATAGATAGATAGATAGATAGATAGTAATGTAGCTGTAGAAAAGAAAAAACAAGGATCCAACTCTGCTGTTGATAATATTGATCAATAACAGTTCTCAAGTAGCCTAAACAGTTGAAATAATATACCATATTAGACAATGGTGGATGTATCAAAATAATTTCTAGGCAAAAACAAATTTCAGGTGATTAAATGTGGTATTGAATCTAAAGTGATAATGAGCCATAATGGAGTTTCCTTTTCTGTTAGGAATGATTAAATTTTCTTTAAAATACATTTTCTGTTAATTATTTTTTTCAAGCTTGCAAACATGATCCTGCCAGAAGATGAGAACTTTCTATTGCTTTTCCGAAGGGAAACTCCATTGGACAACAGTGTGGAATTCATGAGGGTATGTATGCGCAACAGAGGAATAATTCTGGGGGGGATACAGCTCAATGTATACACAGGCCATAAAATAGCTTATATATACATACATGCAAACATAGAAAAGTCTGGAGGGATTTGACCCCTCATTCCCCCAGTTCCTACACCCATGCATATACTATTTTTTTTTTGTATCCTTTCCTCTCCTTTTTTGCCCTGCAAATCAAAATACTGTACTACAAAATACCAGGAAATAATTGCATTACCATAATAATAATAATCAAAGAACAGCATAAGAATATAATCGTTTATACACTGAAGAAGACTTTCTGTTTAATACAGATATATACAGTACATAACAGTCATCTCTTTCTTTGTTTTCCATTAATGGCTTTATTTATACAGATTTCCTTAATACAGTTTTCTGTTTTAAGCAATTGTTACTACTGTGTAATATTCTGACAGTTTTGCATTAATGGTATCTCATGTATAAAGTTATAAATGTTATTATGTTTCTATCAATGTGTGTAACTTCAAATATTCAATAATGAAACTACCATATTTTGCAGATTTGGAGAAAATATGACGAGGACAGCAGTGGATTCATTTCTGCAGTGGAACTAAGGGTAGGTTTTCCTAATCATTAAGTACCAAATTAAAACAACTATAAGCACTTCTCGGCTGGATTTTGGGAGACCTGGGTGTGGTGATTGACTGTACTTGCCAACATGACTCAATAAAAATCAATAAAATCTCAAACAATAAACAAATCAGTATACAAAAGCAAACAGATTTTTTTAAGATGTTCTAAAAAAATTTTTTAAATTGTCTCACATGGAAGTAGGGCACAAAAATATCCTAAAGCCTGCCAGTTCTCCTTTGTGAGAATCCATATTGACCTCTCAGTCAATGAGGTCATATCATATGCTTGATGGAGCAATGTCCACACATCAACACAGCATTATATCCATTGAATTGCATAAACATTAGCAATACAATATTTTTAATTATTTAAAACAGTAGACACTCTGGTAAATAGATTGTGTGTAATAAAATAAGGGTGTAATATATCTCCCCTGTGATAAAGCACCTTGTAAATCTTTTGCACAAAAGAAGTAAAAAACAAAACAAATATGTTAATTTGCTTGCAGAAGAGAATAAAAAATATTGAAATCTTTTATACCACTGCCACTTTATTGACCATTTATTAGCTCATTATTAGTTCATCAAGTGTTTTTATGATGCTACACATACAGTTTACATTGAAATAACACATTTTTCAAAGAAAAAATGTTGCCCACAGGATTAATTAGAGCTCACTTAGCATAATGTTTGTGCAAAGTCATTAGCAGTTGAAAATAATGACATTAGAACTCTTCAGGGGACAGATCTAGAGTGTTGATTTTTCTCTCTCAATGTGCTGGTACTGCTGTACATAGGTTGAGTTCTGCCATCTTTACACTCCATATCACAAGTTCTTTCAATATAATGGGATGACAAATATAGATTAACATGAACAATGGCTACCCCTATTAGGGAGAATTGCATATGTTAATTAATTAATGGTAGAATTTAATGTTTTTAATGTTAGTAAGTCAGTTTTAATGTTTCCTCAATACAAAAGTATAAACTTTGGTCAAATGTTTCTACATGGAATAACTTCCAATAATAGCATGATAATGAGCCCAGTATTTTAATAAAGAAACACACAACATTTATATTTTGCCACTTCTATACACAATTATTCTTTCGTGCACAGTTCCATTTTTTTTTCATGCCTGCTGCTGTCTGTTACATTCTCAAGCCTTGTCTGCTGCTGTATGTAAATTAGTCAGCTTCCCTCTAGTTGTTGCTTCCACATTCCCATGTTGTAGATTGCTGATATTAAAATAGTAGATTCCACAGCAGCATATTTGCATATAAAAGGTATATATAGTTCTGAGTTATAAATACCAGGAATTTATTGAAGAGTACTATAAATGGTACTAAATTAATATATACAGTGCTAAGGTGTGACTTTTATTTCATTTATCGATAGATAAATTATATTTTTTCTATTAAATAGAACTTTCTTCAAGACCTCTTTGAACAGCACAAAAAGCAGATTTCAGCTGATAAACTGGATGAATACACTGATACAATGGTGAGTGTCACTAATAGGATGTTTGCAAACTATATGTTGGGCACACAATAATATGGTTATATTAAACTTTGATCATAACTATTCCTGCTGTTTAAATGTATAATCTGTAACATCCAATCAGTATTGCTTTTCATTTGAATTAGAGCAGCCAATTTCACAAAGTTGTATCAATGTAAATTAAACTTGTATAATGAATGCCACATTCTTAATTTTCAACCATATAATATCACTGAAAATGAATTGATTTTAGCATGGTACAAAGTATATTTCAGATTGACAGAATCATTTGTTGGCAAGGTTATGGGTTACTTTTCATTTGTGACCATTGAAAGTGTTTTGCTATATTCATTTTTAATGATATTGTCCCTGATAAAAACAAGCAAAAGCAATTAACGGAACCACAAAGAGAAAAAAATTACAGATAAAATCATACTCAAGTAAGGGTGTAGATGGGATGCAAATAGTGTACACATTTATCAAACAACACGTTTGTGCTTATGTTTGTGCATATAAAACATTTTTACAAAGAGAAAATTAAGAGAGCATAATAGAGGAACGTGTAGTCGCACAGTGCAGTGTATATTTTGCAGCGCCAGTAACTAGACTCACAAGAATACATTTGCCCTGTGATACACACACATGAGTGAGTACTCTACATTGGCTGGAAATGTATTACTTTAAAGTGTCTTCCCTTGGTAGTAAAGTACAGCAATACTGTACATGAACATTTAAGGTAAAAGATGGTCAGTAAGCTTTCAAGATGCTTTAGAAATATACATAACTTTTTCACTAGACAATGGGTCTTATTAAATTCCAATTCCAAATTTGCAGCAGTTACAGATCGATTAAATTGAACAAGGCCGCAAGTACAGGTCCAAAGCCACAAAACCGTAAACCATGCACCCATAAGAAGCATTTCAGGGCATGATCAATTAAGCAAGCCCGTAACTACAGATTTAGAAACAAAAAGGAGGAGAAAAAAGTACACCTTTAATTCCCAAGACAGCCACCTCCCCCAAAGGACCATCCATATAAATATCTACAGACAAAAGTCATAATTAAAACCCATATAGTATAAAATATAACTTTTATTAAATATATAAACATAAAATATTAAAATATGCTGCACGTCTCCCAGATAGCACAAAGTAGTGTCATATATCAACCTCACTTGTATACAAGATAATATATAAGACTAAGTGTGCTTAATACAAGGTCCAAATACAGTCAGGTCCATAAATATTGGGACATCGACACAATTCTAATCTTTTTGCCTCTATACACCACCACAATGGATTTAAAATTAAACGAACAAGATGTGCTTTAACTGCAGACTTTCAGCTTTAATTTGAGGGTATTTACATCCAAATCAGGTGAACGGTGTAGGAATTACAACAGTTTGTATATGTGCCTCCCACTTTTTAAGGGACCAAAAGTAATGGGACAGATTTACAGTCATAAATCAAACTTTCACTTTTTAATACTTGGTTGCAAATCCTGTGCAGTCAATTACAGCCTGAAGTCTGGAACGCATAGACATCACTAGACGCTGGGTTTCATCCCTGGTGATGCTCTGCCAGGCCTCTACTGCAACTGTCTTCAGTTCCTGCTTGTTCTTGGGGCATTTTCCCTTCAGTTTTGTCTTCAGCAAGTGAAATGCATGCTCAATCGGATTCAGGTCAGGTGATTGACTTGGCCATTGCATAACATTCCACTTCTTCCCCTTAAAAAACTCTTTGGTTACTTTTGCAGTATGCTTCGGGTCAGTGCAGATCGGTTACTCTCCCTGTGGAAGCTGGCACGAAACGCGCGCGTCGGATCCGAGCTGCGTGTCTCCCGATGATGACGTCACTCCTTAGAGAGTAACCGATCTGCACTGTAGTGTTTATACCTCTGGCTATGGTATTCACCTATTATTCATTGGAGAGTAGGTAAGTGCACCAGTGGTGTGAATAGTGCCAGTAGGGAGTATAGATTAGCTTTTCATAGGCAGATTAGTGAATAAATAGTGGGCCCTTATCTGCCTAATCCACTATTTGTATGTAAATAGGGCCACAGTGGTACATTATTTCATCACCTACTGCTTGCATACTTACTACTCTTCAATGAAATTGGTTGAGATACCCTATTGATTATTCTGTGTGCTTTATTTATAACTCTGCATATTGAATATATTTATTATAGGTATTTGAACCTTGTATTAAGCACACTTAGTCTTATATATTATCTTGTATACAAGTGAGGTTGATATATGACACTACTTTGTGCTATCTGGGAGACGTGCAGCATATTTTAATATTTTATGTTTATATATTTAATAAAAGTTATATTTTATACTATATGGGTTTGAGTTATGACTTTTGTCTGTAGATATTTATATGGATGGTCCTTTGGGGGAGGTGGCTGTCTTGGGAATTAAAGGTGTACTTTTTTCTCTTCCTTTTTGTACTTAATACTTACACTGCCTAAGACAATCATATGCTGTTGTTCTGTTAATTTTTTTACGTATTCATACCATATTACTATTTACAACTAGTATTACCCCATTTTTTGATTTATTGGATTTTTTTTGTAGATTTAGAAACAGCCAATAGTAAATGAGAACGTCATCATAATGTCAGTAAAACATGGAGGTTGGAAAAATTTATTAGTGCCAATAAGTAAAACATGGAGTTTAAACATCAATCAATCAGCGTTTAGATGACCGATATGCGATCATGTTCGCAATCCAGCAATGTAAAAATCTAAAATGAATGAAGAAAATGTTCTACTCCATGTTGGTGACCTGATATATATTAACTCCTTGATTCCCGAGATGGATATAACACGGAAATAAAACCTGAAATTTTTTTTAAAAAATTGCAGATTTGTGAACTTGAGACTGTTGTGCAATTAATTCTAATGTCTTACATCGTTTCCTGTTTTTTTTTTAAGTGCAGTGATTTTGTATTTGCTTTTATAGTGTTATGAACAGGTATGTAGCCCCCTTGCAAGTCCTCTCTAGTACTTGTAGGATTTTTGGCTACATTTGCCATTTAAGGGTGTGAAAGCAATTTAATAGTGATTTGGGATTTTAGTGATTTTAACATTTGCGGGCTTGGAAGATCAAAGGCTAAACTGTGTCGGAGTTACGATTTTGAAACCCCGTGGGGATTTTCAGCCTGTATCCCGCAAATAGATTGGCCAATTTAATAGCAGTAACTTATGCGGGCTACTGTAACTACAATTTGGACAATTTAATGAGGCACAAGGTTTTTTTAATTGGCACACACCATGTTGTGGAATATGAAATGAGAGAGGACCAAAAAAAGCAACATTTTTTAAATACATTTAAATTTAAGGAAGATGTAATGATCTTTAACATAGCTCTATTTAAATCACTTGTTTATTATCATTTTGCTATGAGTTGAATGTATAGATTTTATTTCTATAAATTGGTTATCATTTGTTTTACCTTGAGTAAATTTGCATAAAACTGCTATTTTGTTCAAGTTGAATTAGACTAACATATTAGACATGTTAAATATCCATTAGGCAACTGGTAAATGTACTAAATTAACAAGTAACCATAAGAAGAAAAAGCTGGCTGTTTGTCCCTTTTTCGTAGAAACATGGAGCAGGTAACTGAAGTTCAATAATTAACAAGTAAGGAATGTCCATAGACACTAAGAACCACATTCAATTCCAAGCCCGCAACTCGATCACTGTAGACCATATGTCTGTGTGTGTTTTGCGGGCTCCCGTTGGTCTCCTATTACGATGCTATTCAATTGCTCAAGCACGTAAGATACTGTCCCAAGATGGAAACTATAAATTATGCACTGGTTTGTAGCAGTTCAGGGCGGGAACATGATCAGTTAAGCAAACTCGTGACCTCCTATTCCGAATTAACCAATAGAAAATGAGACTGTCATTATTACGGCAGTAAAACATGGAGGTTATATGTCAATCAATTGAGTTCGGGGTCCAATATGCAATCAGACTCGCAAATCCGCAAAATAAAGAATTATGAAAATGAATGCCAATACTGTTCTAGTCCATATGGGTGGCCTTATTTGTATTAATTCATTGATACCCGAGATCAATTCAACCCCAAAATTAAACATAAAAATACATTTAATTTCCTGCCGATTTGCGAGCTTGAGCCTGTTATTAATTCTAATGTCTTTCATCGCTTTTCCCATTATTTACAGTGCAGTATTGATTTTTTATTTGCATTTACAATGCTAAGAATAGGTGTTTAACTCCCTTGCGGGTCCTCTCTAGGACTTGTAGGATTTTCTACTTCTTTTACTATTTACGGGCGTGAAAACATTTGCAGGCTTGGGGAAATTGAGCAATTGAATAGCGATTTCCAATTTTAGCCATTGTAACTCTTGCGAAAGTAAAGATCAAAGGCTTCTGGAGGTTGTAAGTTACAGGTTTACATATATCGATGCATACCATTCCATGTTAATCCAAACAAAAACATTTTAGTCAGAAAAATATGTAAAAATACTCATTTTACAACCCAAAAAATTATCTGATTGTTTCACAAAAACAAATGAAAAAATTAACTCTTTTGGAGCAGTGGTGTAGGAAGGGTGGGGCGCGGGCGACTCCTCTTTGATGTCGGCAAAAATGACCTCACCAGCATCTAGAGCAGTGGCACTCCTGTGCAGATCTCTGAAGCTCACTGCTCCTCCCAGGATCTCTCCTCTGACCCTGGGAAGGAGGAGTCACCAGTGGGAGGAGCAGAGGAAGAGCCAGCACAGGAAGAGCCAACAGCCCCCACAGGAAGACGGAGTAAGATGATGAGAGAGGGGGGAGAGGATGAGAGAGGCAGAGAGGGGAGAGACAGAGGATGGGAGAGACAGATGTGGAGAGGATGGGAGGGACAGAGGGGGAGAGGATGCGAGAGGCAGAGGATGGGAGAGACAGAGGGGGAGAGGATGGGAGAGGCAGAGGATGGGAGAGGCAGAGGATGGGAGAGGCAGAGGATAGGAGAGACAGAGGATGGGAGAGACAGAGGATGGGAGAGACAGAGGATGGGAGAGACAGAGGGGGAGAGGATGGGAGAGACAGAGGGGGAGAAGATGGGAGAGGCAGAGGATGGGAGAGGCAGAGGATGGGAGAGGCAGAGGGTGGGAGAGACAGAGGATGGGAGAGACAGAGGGTGGGAGAGACAGAGGGGGAGAGGATGGGAGAGACAGAGGGGGAGAGGATGGAAGAGACAGAGGGGAAGAGGATAGGAGAGACAGAGGGGGGAGAGGATCAGAGAGACAGAGGGAGATAGGATGGGATAGACAGAGGGAGGAGAGGATGGGAGAGACAGAGAGGGGAGAGGATGAGAGAGAGGGGGGAAGATGGGAGAAACAGAGAAGGGAGACACAGAGGGGGAGAGGATGGGAGAGACAGAGGGGGAGATGATGGAAGAGACAGAGAGGGGAGAGGATGAGAGAGACAGAGTGGGGAGAGGATGGGAGAGACAGAGAGGGGAGAGGTTGAGAGAGACAGAGGGGGAAATGATGGGAGAGACAGAGAGGGACAGAGAGGGGAGGGACAGAGGATGGGAGAGACAGAGGGGGAGGATAAGAGAGACAGCGGGGGATAGGAAGAGAGAGAGAGGGGGAGAGGATGGTAGAGACAGAGAGGGGGAGGATGGTAGAGACATAGGGGGAAGAGGATGGGACAGACAGAGAGGGGAGGGGAGAGGATGGGAGAGACAGAGAGGGGAGAGGATGGGAAAGACAGAGAGGGGAGAGGATACGAGAGACAGAGAGGGGAGGCAATGGGAGAGACAGATGGAGAGAGGATGGGAAAGACAGGGGAGAGGCTGAGAGAGACTAATAGGGGGAGAGGATGAGAGAGAGAAAGAGGGGAGAGGATCAGAGAGATAAAGAGAGGGGAGGATGAGAGAGACAAAGAGGGGGAGAGGATGAGAGAGACAGAGGGGGAGGGGATGGGAGAGAGAGAGGGGAGGGGAGGGGAGAGACAGAGAGGGGAGGGGGATGGGAGAGACAGAGACAGGGGAGAGTGAGAGGAGGAGTGGAGAGACGAGGATGGAGAGGGAGAAGGGAGGGGCGAAAGAGGAGGGAGAAAAAGGAGAGAAAAGAAGGGAGAGTGTGAGGCAGAAGGTGGAGAGATGGAGAGGCAGAAGGAGGAGAAGGAAGAATACAGAGAGAAGGGAGTGAGACAAAGTGGAAGGAAGGAAGGGAAAGAGACAGCCAGGGAAGGGGGGAGAGGGAGGAAGGAAGAGTAGGACGGAAAAGTGGGACAAGAAGGGGGAGAGAGAAAATACGGTAGACTGAGAGAGGGTAAGTTATAGAGATATAGATAGATATATATAGAGTGGGGGGGGAAGTATTTGATCCCCTGATGATTTTGAACATTTGTCCACTGACAAAGAAATGATCAGTCGATAATTTTATTGGTAAGTGTATTTTAACAGTGAGAGACAAAATAACAAAAAAAAAAAAGAAAAACGCATATCTGAAAAGTTATAAATTGATTTGCAGGTCAGTGAGGAAAATAAGTATTTGATCCGCTATCAATCAGCAAGATTTCTGGCTCCTGGGTGTCTTTTATACAGGTAACGAGCTGAGATTAGGAGTACTCTCTTAAAGGGAGTACTCCTAATCTCAGCTCCTCACCTGCATAAAAGACACCTATCCACAAAAGAAATCAATCAGATTCCAAACTCTCCACCGTGGCCAAGACCAAAGAGATGTCCAAGGATGTCAGGGACAAGATTGTAGACCTACACAAGGCTGGAATTGGTGAGAAGGTGACAACAGTTGGTGCTATTATTCGCAAATGGAAGAAACACAAAATAATTGCCATTCTCCCTCGGTCTGATGCTCTATGCAAGATCTCTCCTCGTGGAGTTTCAATGATAATGAAAACAGTGAGGAATCAGCCCAGAACTACATGGGAAGATCTTGTTAATGATCTCAAGGCAGCTGGGATCATAGTCACCAAGAATACAATTGGTAACACACTACGCCATGAAGAACTGAAATCCTGCAGCACCCGCAAGGTCCCCCTGCTCAATAAAACACATGTACAGGCCCATCTGAAGTTTGCCAATGCACATCTGAATGATTCAGAGTAGAACTGGGTGAAAGTGTTGTGGTCAGATGAGACCAAAATCGAGCTCTTTGGCATCAACTCAACTCGCCGTGTTTGGAGAAGGAGGAATGCTGCCTATAACCCCAAGAACACCATCCCCACCGTCCAATATGGAGGTGGAAACATTATGCTTTGGGGGCGTTTTTCTGCTAAGGTTGCCCCGCATCAAAGGGACGATGGATGGGGCCCTGTACAGTCAAATCTTGGGTGAGAACTTCCTTCCATCAACCAGGGCATTGAAAATGGGTTGTGGTTGGGTATTCCAGCAAGGCAAAGACCCAAAACACACAGCCAAGGCAACAAAGGAGTGGCTCAAGAAGAAGCACATTAAGGTCTTGGAGTGGCCTAGCCAGTCTCCAGACCTTAATCCCATAGAAAATCTGTGGAGGGAGCTGAAGGTTTGAGTTGCCAAACATCAGCCTCAAAACCTTAATGACTTGGAGAGGAGTGGGACAAAATCCCTCCTGAGATGTGTGCAAACCTGGTGGCCAACTACAAGAAATGGCAGACCTCTGTGATTGCCAACAGGGGTTTTGCTATCAAGTACTAAGAAAAAGGGGTCAAATACTTATTTCCCTTACTGACCTGCAAATCAATTTATAACTTTTTTGACATGTGTTTTTCTTGGTTGAATTTTTTGTTATTCTGTCTCTCACTGTTAAAATACACCTACCATTAAAATTATAGACTGATCATTTCTTTGTATATATATAGATGAATAATCAGAGTATTGCAGTATATAGTGATACCTTTTTTATTGGACAAACATATTCATAGGTTTCATGACGAGCTTTCGAGAGCGTTCCTCTCTTTGTCGAGTCAGAGTATTGACTCTGACTCGACAAAGAGAGGAACGCTCTCGAAAGCTCGTCATGAAACCTATGAATATGTTTGTCCAATAAAAAAGGTATCACTATATACTGCAATACTCTGATTATTCATCTGGATTACTGGACATTCACGGCTACCTCACTCTTTATATATATATATATATATATATATATATATATATATATATATATATATATATATATATAAAAGAAGAGTCCCATTTTTGTTTTCTGTCCTGGGCCCTCCTGGTGCCAACAGAAAAAAAAAATGGAGACTCCTTTTATAGATATATATATATATATATATATATATATATATATATAGATATGTATATATAATTGAATAATCAGAGTATAGCAGTGAATAATGATACCTTTTTTATTTTGACTCTGACTCGACAAAGAGAGGAACGCTCTCGAAAGCTCGTCATGAAACCTATGAATATGTTTGTCCAATAAAAAAGGTATCACTATATACTGCAATACTCTGATTATTCATCTGGATTACTGGACATTCACGGCTACCTCACTCTTTATATATATATATATATATATATATATATATATATATAAAAGAAGAGTCCCATTTTTGTTTTCTGTCCTGGGCCCTCCTGGTGCCAACAGAAAAAAAAAATGGAGACTCCTTTTATAGATATATATATATATATATATATATATATATATATATAATTGAATAATCAGAGTATAGCAGTGAATAATGATACCTTTTTTATTGAACAAACGTATTCATAATAAAGCGACGAGCTTTCGAGAGATAATGTCTCTCTTTATCAAGTCAAAAAGCGATACTGATACAAGTATGAACTAACAACAGAAAGAGATGGGGAAATTTTTTTTGGGGAAAAACAAGAAAGACAAAATTCATTGGCCAGAGTTAAGTGAGAAATAGACGAGCATTGTGACTAATGTCCTGATAGGTCAGTAAGTCTATAGATCAGGTTGTAGATAAGAACACAGCAGAGTAAAATAAAGAGCAGTACATTTCAGCATAGCATGTAGCTTACAAAAACAGTAATAGAAGGGGGGGGGGGGGGGGGGTAAGTGGAATGTATGTGCTATAAGACATTAAGATAGTGGGCCAGAAAGCCTCAGTCGATGTTAATGCCCAAATCCTTTGTATTAAAAATGGAATCATTTTTAATTCAAAAGTTTTCTGCTGTTGAATAGTTCTGAAATTCCCTCTGAGTACTTTTATTTTGAGGTTCTGGATGGAGTGATTCTCCTGGGTGAAATGGTGTCTCACTGGAGGACAATAGCTGTCTTCATGGTGCTTTTTGATGGAGCTTCTGTGGAGGTTCATTCGCATGTGTAGTTTCTGTCTGGTTTCCCCAATGTAGCACCCCCTTTCACATACAGTACACTGTATCATGTACACTACCTTTGATGATGTACATGAATATGAGCCTCTGATGTTGTGGGTCTTGTTGTTGTGTGTGGCTGTGTCCTCTTTGCAGATGTGTTGGCATAGTTTGCAGTGACTTTTATTGCAGGGTTTGGTGCCATTTTCTCTGTTATGCTGTTCATTTGGCAATCTTCTGTTCACCAATGTTTGCCTTAAATTTGGCTGCCTAAATGAAAGAATGGGGAGTTTGGGGAATATATGTTTCAGTTCTGTGTCCTCTGTGAGTTGTGGTTGTAAATCCTTAAATATTTTGCGTATTCCTTCTAGAACCGGATGGTATGTGGTTACCAGAGGTGTACGTGAAGTTGTTTCTTTGGTTTTGTATTGCAACAGGTGTCCCCGGGGTGTTCTGATGGCAGAGGTTACTTTCTGAGTGATAATACAGGGTTTGTAACCCTTCTGTCTGAAGGAGGCAGACAGTGTTTTTAAGTGTTTATCACAGTCCTCTGTGTTTTGAACATATGCGGTGGTATCTGATGGCTTGACTATGAATTATCCCTTGTTTAGTGTGGGAGGGGGGAAGCTAGGGTTGTTGAGGTAACTACATCTGTCTGTAGGTTTTCTATAGACAGATGAATTCAGTTTGCCATTTGTAATGGAAATAGTGGTATCCAGAAAGTTAATCTGTTCTGTGGAGTAATCCATTTTAAATTGAATGGATGGGTGACAGGTATTGAACGAATTATGGAAGTCTTTTTTCCTTCCCTTTCTGTCCATGTGATGAACAGGTATATGTAAGGTTTGTGGACATATGTGAACAGGGATCTCTTTTCCAGGTCAGCCATAAGTAGGTTAGCATATTGTGGGGCCATTTTCGTGCCCATTGCGGTCCCCATTATTTGTAAGTAAACATGTTGGTTGAAGGTGAAGTAGTTGTGGGTCAGGATGTATTCTAGTAGTTTGACAATGGTATCAGGGTTATATTTGGTATTCTGATTGTGTGTAGAAAGAAACTTCATGCATGCCTCAGTGCCATCTTTATGTGGGATGTTGCTGTAAAGTGATTCAACATCCATGGTTACAAGTAGTGTGTTGGCAGGTAGGTCCTCAATCTGACTGAGTTTGTTAAGAAAGTCAGTGGTGTCCTGTACATAGCTGTCAGTGTTTTTAACTAGTGGCTTAAGGATGTTTTCAACTAAGCCAGATAACTGTTCAGTCAGTGTGTCCATACCTGTAACAATAGGTCTCCCTGGGTTGCCTGGTTTGTGGATCTTTGGCAGCATGTAGAAAGTCCATGTAGAAAGTAGAAAGTAGGTACAAAGCATGTAGAAAGTTGTAAGATGGGTGGGTATGAGCTGCTCCAAATCTTGTTGCACATTCTTAGGGAACGTTTGAATGAGTTTTCTTAGTTGGATGGTGTATTCCTCGGTAGGGTCCTGGTTAAATTTTTTGTAGTAGTTATTGTCTTTCAGTTGTCTGTTTCCTTCTTGTATATAGTCCTGTGTGTTTATGATCACAACTGCTCCACCTTTGTCTGCTGGTTTAATGGTGATGTTAGGGTTTGATTTTAAGCTTTTTATGACAGCTCTTTCAAATGAAGAGAGATTGTATACAGTAAGTCTCTTTTCTGTTGGGATGTTATTAAGGATGTAGTTCTCAGGCGAAAGCTTTCTATGTAACTGTCCAGTTTAGCGTTGCGTCCAGGTGATGGAGTGAACTGTGTATTCTTTTTCCTGCTGTTATAATCCAGTGATGGTGTGGTATCATCTTTGTTGTAGAAATATTCTGTAAATCGCAGTCTCCTGAGTGCTGCTGAAATGTAATGCTCTTTATTTTACTCTGCTGTGTTCTTATCTACAACCTGATTTATAGACTTACTTACTGACCTATCAGGACATTATTCACAATGCTGGTCTATTTCTCACTTAACTCTGGCTAATGGATTTTGTCTTTCTTGTTTTTCCCCCCAAAAGATTTCCCCATCTCTTTCTGTTTACTGTTTTTAGTTCATACTTGTATCAGTATCGCTTTTTGACTTGATAAAGAGAGACATTATCTCTTGAAAGCTCGTAGCTTTATTATGAATACGTTTGTACAATAAAAAAGATATAACTATTCACTGCAATACTATGATTATTCAACTGGATTACTGGATATTCACGGCTACCTCACTCATTATATATATATATATATATATATATATATATATATATATAGTTCACACTTGGGGGGAGGAGGGGGCAGCAAACTCATGGACAGCCACTGCCTGTTAATATAGTGTTCTACTTTACTTTCTCATTTAATCTGTGAGCTATAGTAGGGTCTCCAGTAACTTCTCCATAATACAGATATTTCAAATTTCTGCCACCATCACTACTATCAGGAGTACACTCAATTCATTAAATGTTGTGGAAGTGATCATTATGGTATAAGGCAAAATATTTGACTCAATGTGAACTCAAAATTTCACTCAATGATAAAAAGTACCCACTTTTTGTGGACTCTACATACATGTTCTCATTGGGACAAATTGAGGCATATACATGAACATAGGTACAATTAATAAATTAAGCAATATAAACAATACCCTTTCCTCTACTAAAGACTGAATAAAGGTTTTGCTATGATGCATTAACACATGATGCATATCCTACCATTAAACCTATGTCTTTGCCAGTTACTCCTGCATATTTGTGGAACTGAGTACTGTTAGCTGATTTGGTCAAAATTCAAGTGCCGACTCAGTTCTAAGTTGTGACAGACCCATTCGAGCTCTGTGTTCATCACCTTTACACATATATTTTATATATTTTATGTTTTTTGTAATGAAATATTGATAGAAAGTAGCTTCTCAACAGTATTTATTCTTGGAGGTAGGTTATTTACTCGATTATAGGTATTCTGTCTGAATGGCTATTTATATCATTATAAGTGGCTTACAGCCTTTTTAAATTGCGATTCGGCCAATTGAAAAGGGCTCTATATAAGCACAGAGCATATTTTTGTTACAGAAGTTTTTAGTTAGTGAACTTATATCCAAAAGCAAGGTCTTCACTAACTAAAAACTTCTGTAAAGAAAATATGCTCTGTGCTTATATAGAGCCCTATTCGATTGGCCGAATCACAATTTAATAAGGCTGTTAATATGTATTTATCTATGTATATGATGAAAAGGCATATGCTCTATATTTACTTATCCGAATAATTACAGGGGATCCTGACTGAGTTTATCTATACGAATAGAGGGAACCATAGCTGAAAATATGTTTAAATAATCATAGGTGATCCTAACTAAATATATGCACATTTATATGATTTTGGTATGTTTTGGGTCGTTATCATGTTGGAATACTGCCCTGTGGCCCAGTGTGCTTCAGTATGTCACAGTACATGTTGGCATTCATGGTTCCCTCAATGAACTGTAACTCCCCAGTGCCAGCAGCACACATGCAGGCCCATACCAAACATATATACATATATGTCTATATGTGTATATCTGTTTTCTATAATATGTTGTGTTGATTCCCCCCTATATGCATTTACCTGATGATGTCAGATGCTGCCTCCACTCTCTCTGCGTCGCTGTTTACGTTCAAACTGAGGGTTTCATCTCATATCAGTGTTTTTGTTCTCTTTGTGCCTTATCCGTTTAACTGTCATTTAGGGATAATTTCAACTACCTTTCTTCAGTATAGATGTATACTTTTGGTGGTGGGAGTGTCATGGTCTGGGCTTGAATGAGTGCTGCCAGCAATGGGGAACTAAAAATCATTGAGGGAACCCTGAATGGTGGCGTACTTTTGTGAAGGGCCCTTCCTAGAAGGGGGCCCCATACTTTCAGACATTTATATTATTTCCTGAGATACCTATATTAGCAGTGCAATGCATTAATTCCCAAGGTTATAAAAACTATTCATTTAATAAGGGAAATAAATTAAGATTTCTGCAATATGTACAGTTAACATAAAAGCTGCCTATGGGAGATGGGGACAATAGGTGAGAGTCAGTTGGGCTGTCCTGACTTTTCTACGCTCAATGAATTCAGTCTGCCTATTGCCTGCTATAACTGTGCAGATTTCTACTGAATTACATAGAAGCCTCTGGTCCTCATTCTGAGAAAATTTGAAACTCAGGACCAATTATATCCACAAGCCAGATGCATACAGAAGCCCTCAGTCACCCATTAGCACAAATTATAGGTCAAAACAGAAGATACAAATCTTCCCAAATTGGGTTACATCTCTTACAGTAAATACTGAAAATCCTACATGACAGATTCTGATAAAGTAGAGTTTTACTGAATAATAATTAAACATTCACCTTACTGGTCAGTGTCACACAGTAAAAATATCCTAGTGTGCCAGACAATATATAATAAAATAGCCGCTGACAAAGCGTAATGGGTACATTTTTAAAAATGTAGCAAGCTCCTCTCTAAATATAGTTTTAAGAGACAATGCCTTTAAAACTCTTTTAAGATGGTATTTCACTCGAGCGCTCCAGCCTACAACAGAGGTTTCTCATGCGTGAGCGCCCCCATAAACAGCGTAGTTAACAACATAACTATATTGATATTTGGAAAGCTTGCTTCCAAAGTTGTTTCCTTACCTTTCTGGTCTGTGCCTGTAATGCTCACTTTGTTCAATACCCCCACGGGTATAATGATTTAGGGCCAACTACATCTAGGAGATTCCTGGGATTTCCTTGAAGGATTGAGCTACTCGCTGGAGCGCAGAGAGTCATCAGAGCGCAGTTCTCTGCGCTCTGATGAGGGCACGCTATACTACGGTGCGCAAAGGTCGGGGTGCCCCCTCCAACTGTATAGAGCTATAAAGCTGAGTAGAATGTTGGTGCATTAAAAATATTTGGTACAAATAATAAAAATTGTGTCCAGAAGACCAACCTTTGGGGGAGGAACCACTCTTTGAAAATATCTTAATTCTGATTTTAGCAAGATTGTTCATATTACTGCTTCATTTTGAAGTACAGTGGGCCCTGTAAGCTTATTTGGCAGTATAATTTCAGAACTTGTTGAATGTAAATTTAAACTGTTTGACTTTTGACATAAATGACAACAAATCTACAACATTTAAATTACTATTAATATTACTTACATTCTAGATGAAACTTTTTGACAAGAATAAAGATGGCCGATTGGATCTAAATGACTTGGCAAAGTAAGTATATTGCATGGTTTTGGTAAGTTTTTCTCAGTTGCCAATAATTCAATGCTTTCAACCTTGCATTTTGATGCTTATTATGCCTTTGTAAAGTTATATATAAAAGCTATTACTGAATTTCAATCATATCTTGACACATACAGTTGTGCTCAAGAGTTTGCATACCCTGGCAGAAATTGTGAAATGTTTGCATTTATTTTGAAAATATGACTGATCATGCAAAAAAAAAATTATTTTATTGAAGGGGAATGATCATATGAAGCCATTTATTATCACATAGTTGTTTGGCTCCTTTTTAAATCATAATGATAACAGAAATCATCAAAAGTTTCCACATCCTTAAATGTTTAGCCTTGTTACAGACACGCAAGGTGACACACACAGGGTAAAATGGCAATGGATGCACTGCGCAGGCTAGATACTGAGCCATGGGGAGTAGAAAAGAACTGTTAAAAGATCTGAGTAACAAGGTAATGGGACTTCATAAAGATGGAAAGGGATATAAAAAGATATCCAAAGCCTTGAAAATACCAATCAGTACTGTTCAATCACTTATTAAAAAGGGGACAATTTGGGGAGCTCTTGATACCAAACCAAGGTCAGGTAGACCAAGCAAGAATTCAGCCACAACTGCCAGAAGAATTGTTCAGAATAAAAGAAAAACCCACCGGTAATCTCAGAAGAAATACAGACTTCAGGGAAAAAGATGGTGTGGTTATTTCAAGGAGCACAATACGATAATTGTTGAACAAAAATGAGCTACATGGTTGAGATGCCAGAAAGAAGCCTTTACTAAACCAATGCCACAAAAAAGCCCGGTTACAATATGCCCAACAACACCTTGACACGCCTCAAAGCTTCTGGCACACTGTAATTTGGAGTGACGAGACCAAAATAAAGCTTTATGGTCACAACCATAAGCGCTATGTTTGGAGAGGGGTCAACAAGGCCTATAGTGAAAAGAATACCATCCACACTGTGAAGCATGGAGTTGGGGGGGGGGGGTAGCTCTAAAGGCTCTGGGAATCTTTTGAAAATTGATGGCAAGATGAATGCAGCATGTTATCAGAAAATACTGGCAGACAATTTGCATTCTTCTGAAGGTTGTAGAGTGCCATCACAGTCTCCTGACCTTAATATCAACGAGCCACTCTGGGGAGATCTCAAACATGCGGTTCATGCAAGATGACCAAAGACTTTGCATTACCTGGAGGCATTTTTCCAAGACAAATTGGCAGCTATACCACCTGCAAGAATTAGGGGCTTCATAGACAACTATTACAAAATATTGCAAGCTGTCATTGATGCTAAAGGGAGCAATACAAAGTATTAAGAACTATGGCTATGTAAACTTTTGATCAGGGCCATTTGGGTGATTTCTGTTATTATTATTATGAATTAAAAAGGAGCCAAACAGCTATGTGAAAATAAATGGTCTCATATGATCACTATCCTCCAATAAAATAATTTTTTTTCAAATGATCAGTCATATTTTCAAAATAAATGCCAACATTTCACAATTTCTGCCAGGGTATGAAAACTTTTGAGCATAACTGTATAAACACATGAACGTTACTACCTCATGTAAAGGATTCAGTTTTAATTTTAAAACTATGCAAAGCCTTATGCATTTATGTATAAAGAAGATATGTATATTCAATATGACGCACTTTACCGATATTTAAAAAAAAAGGTAAACTTTAAAAATTGCTGAACATTAATTACTTCTTTCTTTGCTTTAAGGATCCTTGCTCTTCAAGAAAATTTTCTTCTACAATTTAAAATGGATGTAAGTATTATCCATATATATAACTAATTAATGTCAAACAGTTCTATGGAGATAAACTTTGGTTAATAATACTGCATATAATATATTTGTATGGACATATATCTGTGTATGTCTCTGTGTGATTACTCTGGTCAGTAATACGGCATATTCAAAGAGCTCAGTGTGCTAAATTTGTAATACAGTCAAACAATAAAAGGAAGAATCGGCATTCAACACAGACCTAGCCACTTGTGCTTTCTTAACGTTCATATCCCAATTTAAGCCTCAGGGGACATTTAATTCTATTGTTAAAGCTCCTGCTGCAGCTAAGTACGGATTAACGATAATGTACTGTTTATGATTAGAAACATCTGCCTCCATTATCCATGCAGTTCCAAAGTACATATAAATACAGACCAAACATGACATGTGATGTGGGGGAAACCATAGTACAAACAAAGCTACATCAGATGTAAGAAATGAGCATAAATAAAAGGATTGAGTTATAGGAATACCTAGCTTACTATATAGCAAAATATTGTATTACCTTACTTTCTGAAGAAAACCTTTTGCATCTTTTTACATACAATCTTTGCTTTCTATGCAATCAGTGTTAGCCTGAGTCTAATATTCCAACCTAAATAAATGACTATGAACTACATATTGGATCATACACATTATTACTACACATTATATCATTTTAAAATATTATTATTTTCTTACTAAACTCCAAAAATATCTATGTAGTAGCAATGTGTTCATCAAAACAAGTGCAATATAATTACTTTTTTACCAAAAAGCAATGTATAATCTTTGTACGTTAGTTAGGTTACCATACATACCCATTTAAAGTATATGTGCTGACTGGATATTAGTTTGAGCATAATATTCCAACCTAAGCAGTGATTAGACTTCATGTCAGAAATATTTAAATACTAACATCCTTATTAAATTGCGATTTGGCCAATTGAATAGGGCTCTACAAAAGCACAGAGCATTTTATTTTTTACAGAAGTTTTTAGTTTTTAGAACTTCTATTCAAAAACAAGGTATTCACTAACTAAAAACTTCTGTGAAAAAAAATATGCTCTGTGCTTATATAGAGCCCTATTCAATTGGCCGAATCACAATTTAATAAGGCTGTAAATATTTTATTTCTTTAATATAATTTGTGACTAATGTTTCAATCAACTATGGAACTTTTATGGACCAGAAGTTACAAAAACAAAATTGGTCACAAAATGCATCTATATGGAAAGCTTTGTAATATCACTGAGTAAGTGGGGAGAAGCTGAGGCTTTTTAGAGTGTTAGACTTTTGAATGCAATTTTGAGGGGCTGGGAGCCTTGAAATATTACACCTGGGTTTCATAAAGACAAAGTAACACTTTTGTCTATATTGGATCTATATTGTTTGCTTTGTGAATTGCAAGGATGTTTGTTACCTTACCATTGATTAAAGCGCTGATTTGTGTAATAGAATTAAAAAAAAATCTGATTCTAGAAGCAAAAAGGCAATTGTATACAAAAGATAAAGACTTCATACTATTTAAGCAGACACATTTATTGGCATTGTTGAAGGAAGGAGGAGACTTTATGATTAGGCTATTTAGTCAACTGCTGAATAGCACGTCATTTAATGGGTAACCTGCTTGGCTAGTCACATGATGCCGCCTTGTTATGCATTCGTCTTGTCTCATATTTTGCACACATGACTGGTTAGTGCAACCTATCAGAGGCTACTTTGGGGTATAATTATTGTAATTCACATATATTTTGGGGTAGGCAGGAGCAAACACTCTGCATGCAGTAGTGGTGTGAGAAACATGGAGAATGGGGGGAGCATGAGATTACCTGTGTCTAAGGTCATGATAGATGTATGTCAAAAGGCTGTATGCCAGGCATTGCTGCATATCCTTGCAGTATTGTCCCTAACCCTTTTACTACCATGTTAGCTCAGCTGAACAGGTATTTTTAATGAAAAGGGATGTGGAGATGACAAGCTCTCATGAGCTTCAAATGCCTTAACTGTATCTACAAAAGTTTAAAGGGAAAATGTGATGTGTGAATAGTGGTATGAGGCAGTGGGCTGCATAGATCTATGCCTAAACATACTCGTGTGTCAACCGGATTTCTATGAGACACAAAAGACTCCCGCAATAAGACACTTTATTATGATAATTGTATAAGAAACAAGTTCTGTCAACTACACTTCAAATGATAAGAAGTAAATAAACCTTTGCCATGTCTGCCAAACTGATCTGCCCTTGAAGTGCAGGGGGTTTAAGTGTCCAGTTTAATCTTATATCTAAAGTGCTGTCCTTACATTCTTTGATAAGTCTTCTAACAGGGCCATTTCCAGGACGTATTTTTTTTTTAGGGCCAGATGACTAAATCAGGAGTCTGTCCTCTGAAAACAGGGACATCTGGTTATACTAGTATAAGCATGAATAGAAGATGGTAGACTTTCAGAAAGTGTTGAACCCTTCAAATATTAAGCTGACTAGTTAATAATTTTGACTCTAATATGTTTAACACAAATGTATTCAATTGTGCTTATAACTGGGGGATTTTTAGAGTATGCAAATCTGTGCTATGGCAAAGATATTTTTTTCTGTGAATGTTTAGATCTTGATAACATGTTTAAAAGTATTAAAAAAAATCCAGCCTGGCATACATGTACAGCTTTGTTTCTTAGTATATGAGAAAATGTGTACATAACAATGATGCTGTTGCAAAAGCATATTGATTTGCTGATGAAGCGCAATGAAATAACAGCCGAAGGTAACATATGGCATAACAATTATATGCAGCTGCACTGAAGACAGATGACTTTCTGGACCAGAGATAATATCTCCTTTATAGGCAAAAGCATATTTAATTTACCACATAACACAGAGGTAACATAAATATTGAAGTAGTCACAGTGTGATTTACAGTTTCTTAAGATAAAAGTAAAGTATATTTGTTTTTATTAATAGACCTGTGAAGCAATATTGCCACTGGTCCAATATTTAACAACTGTACATGGCTTCAACAATACATTCATCAATAAGGCAGTATTATTACTATGAATGAATGACTATATGAATAATAATATTATATATATATATATATATATATATATATATATATATATATATATATATATATATTACATAGTTACATAGTAATTGAGGTTGAAAAAAGACTTTTAGTCCATCAAGTCCAACATTTTAAGATCTCCTCTGATCTGCAATAGAGGATGGCAAACAGAAAAAAAAACAAGTGAAACTTAGCCAATCGTCTCAAAGGAAAAAAAAATTACTTCCTGACCCCAGATACTGGCAATCAGATTCCTCCCTGGATCAATACTCTCTCTCTAATTATCCAGGATAACCCTGAATGCCCTTTTTGATTAGAAAAAAATCCAGTCCCCTTTTAAAGTTATCTATCGAATCTGCTGACACCACCTCCTTTGGTAGAGAATTCCACAGATTAACCACCCTTACTGTGAAGGACCCTTTTCTTTCTTCAAGGTGGAATCTTTTTACTTCTAACCTCAAAGGATGTGCTTGTGTCAGTTAGAAATCTCTTTTGTAGCCCTTCTCTGTACCTTTTCCAGCTCTAAAATGTCCTTTTTATGCAGTGGTGCCCAAAATTGTACTCCATATTCCAAATGAGAGCATACTAGGCATTTGTATAGTGGGATAATTATATTTGCTTCCCTTGCTTCTATATCCTTCCTAATACATGCTAATATTTTACTTGCCTTTGCAGCTGCTGCTTGGCATTGAGCACTGTTACCTAAGTGGTTGTCCACAGGTACTCCCAAATCCCTTTCAATATCTGATACCCCTATATTTGCTCCATTAAGATTATACATTGCATGGCTATTTTTCCTTCCCAGATTCATAACTTTACATTTATTCGTATTAAATTTAATCTGCCATTTAGATGCCCATACCTCTATTTTATGTAAATCCCTTTGGAGGGAAAGTACATCATTATCTGATTTAATTACCTTGCACAACTTAGTGTCATCAGCAAAAATGGAGACACTACTTTCCAATCCTACTTCTAAGTCATTAATAAATATGTTAAAAAGGAGCGGACCTAATACTGAACTCTGAGGTACCCCACTTTACCACAAGCCTTTGCTTCCTGTCTTTTAGCCAGCTCTCGATCCATGAGTACATATTTACTGCAATTCCTGTATCCCTTAGTTTGCACAATAGACTTCCATGTGGCATTGTAAAAAAGCCTTTGCAAAATCCAAATATCCAATATAAATTATTATTAATTTTATTATTACTTAGTAAACCTTTTACGCATGCTTTTATGCATACTTTACCCAACAATGTAAATACAGAACATATTTGTTGTATCTATTATACAGTAAACCAACTAGTCTTAGTGATGGGGACAAATGATCTCCACCTTTGTTACCATTTAGCATGTTATCCTCCCTTATAATTATAAAACACATACTGTTACTAATTATTATATCATGCCAGAGGACAAATATCTCAAGAATTATTACATTTAGGAAGCAGTGAGTACTACAGTGTATAGTTCCTTAAAAAGGAACAAAAACTGTGATTTGAATTATGGCATACTTATTATTTTAGATTATGCCAAAAATAACCATAAACAGTTTGCACTTTACTTCTCAGCAAACATATACATTTGTTTATGTTCACTATGGTTTCCCTGGTGCTCTAGTGGTTAGGATTTGGTGCTTTCACCACTGCCAACTGGGTTCGATTCCAGTCAGGGAACCAAGAGGTCATGCCACCCTGATGCTAAGCAGAGTTGGGCCTGATCAGTACTTTCATAGGAGACCACCTAGGAATACCAGGAGCTGTATGCTGTGTCCCATTGGAGAAGTAACTGGCAACCCAGTCCAGTAAATCTGCCATGAAAACAAAGTGGATCAGCATGACCATGGACATAAAGATGTGCCTGGTGTGTTACGGTCCATGTGGTCACAGAAAGTTGGACACGACAAAACAGCAATGTTCACTATATTGTCACCTTGTGAAGATACATGATTCTTTCCATTTAATTTGTACATAATTTTAATGATACATCCTCAGCCGTGTGGTCCTATTAATTGCTCATATTTATATAGCTTGTGATTGGCTATGTGTTAAAATGTGGGGTGGATGGTACAGAGCAGGCATAATTATTACTTTTGTAAAGACACAAATAAATGAGGGTAGCAGCTATCTGGGGACCTAGTTTAGGTAATATCATCTGCACACCTGCAGCCTTGTAATCATCAAGGCTTCCTAGGGCCTATCTCACTTCACTCCATTAAGATAAATCCTGTGTAGATCTTCTGAATGTTCCTGCCACCTTTTCCTTCTGTTAAATCACTAACACTTTTGTATTTTATCACACCCACTTAGGCATGAAAGATTTATTTTAGATCCAATTTCCTTGAAGAGATCTCATGACTTTCCTATTCTTTAATCTTCTATCTCTTTACATCACTCATTATAGAATATCTCATTGTCTCTTCTATTATGCTCTGGAATTCTGCATTCATTTAGACAATTCTGTTCCTATCTCCACTATCTTTCACTTTCCTATTTTTCCTGGGCTACTTTTAAAGCCTCATTATATAGCCAATGTGCTTTCTTAGATTTCTCTGTTGTGGGGATTTTCTTTGTTTATATTTCCTGGACACTGTCACATACCTCTGTCCAATGTTCTTCAGTTTTTACATCTATTATTTACCTCCACTGCATATTTACAGGGGATGTTATTATTATTTTGGATATACTTGAGGAATTTCCCTCTTTTCTTACTTTTAATGATGAACTTTGCAATAAGATGCCATGTTCTGAGCAAAGTCAGCTCCAGGTTTTGTTTTTGTTTACTTTATTGAGCTCCTCCATCTTTGGTTATAAAAAATATAGTCAATCTGATATCTAAATTGTCCAACTGATGATTTCTGTATGTAGAGTCACCTCTAAGGTTGTTGGAAAGAGGGTGAAGATTACCTTGGCAGATTTCTACCTGTTTCATTTTGTACTCCAATAGCAAATATGGCAGTTATTCCAGGTATCTTCTGGTTTCCTACACCGAGCATTCCAATTCATCATCCATCATTGTGTGTAATCTGCACTGCTTTGGCCATCATTTGATTTTGAGGGCTACTCCTTTTCCAGGATGTTACCACATTAGAAGATCTGGTGGTTGTCTGATATGAAATAACTCTTTCCAGTCCATTTGAGTTCACTAATTCCCAGAATATCAATGTTTATCTTGTCATCTCATGTTTGGCCATATTCAGTACACACTGTTTTTTAGTTCTAAAGTTCCAGGTTCCCATGCTGAATTGTTCTTTGCAGCAGCAGATTTTCCTTTCCCCTCCAGAATTATCTGCAGCAGGGCATCCTCTCGACTTTGGCTCAACCACTAAATGAAACCAGGTGCCACTCGTACCCACACTCTGCTCTTCCCCGTTAATGTGGTTGGCACCTCTTGACCTAAGGGGCTCATCTTCTGGTGCAATATTGTCATGTATCTGGTTGTTCTTATCCATAAAGTTTTCTTGGCAAAGATACTGAAGTGGGTTGTCATTTCCATCTCCAGTGGCCCGTGATTTGTCTAATCTCCCTACTATGGACTGCCAATCTTGGGGATTCTCCATGGTATAGCTAAAAGCTTCATTGAGATATACAAGACGCTTCCCCACAACAAGGTAGCGATCTAGCAGGGGATTTATAGGCTTAGAATGGTATAAATGACCAGTGCCAGAAAACGTTGGTCCTAGCTATGTACTACGGGCTACATACTACTGTCCAGTTGATCCTCTAAAGCTTTTTTTTACTGTATCTTACTGAAGCAATAAATCACTTCAGTTTTTGCAACCATCAATCTGGTCTCTGCATTAGTGCCTATTTAAAGGTGGTTACTATTCCAATGAGAGTCACCAACACTTTGCAATAACAATTATTATTTGACCAGTCATGACTTAAATGAAACAAGCAATTAAACAACAGAAGTGAGTTAAATTAAAGCTTTTAATATAAAAAATATTAACATTTTAAAGTCAACTTATTATCCTCCACAAGAAAAAAATTATCCTCCTCAGCACATTATGCTGACCCTTTCTTAGAGAAAGTCTTTCAAAATAATAAAAACCTTCTGAATAATAAAGTATGTATAATTTTAAAGTACTGAGGCTCTTTTTGCCTTGTGCTTCTGTTACACATAAAATATTGATTATTGTCTCTTGTGACTGCTGCTAAAACCTGTGCAACTACATGTGTAGGTCTTCAGTCATTTGTGCCGGAAAGCTTTGTAAAGATGGGTGTTTGTTTTTAGTTTGAAAAAAATCATTAATCTTTTTTTCTATATACAACTGTTTTTTAGGCAAGTAGTAAAGATGAAAGAAAGAGAGACTTCGAAACGATTTTTGCACATTATGATGTTGTAAGTATGTCTCGTTTTTTTCTTATTAATTTGAACATAGGTTTGTAATCACATTTAATTAGCTGCCAGCATTATTTTTTTCAGAATATTAGTAACTTGTCAATCAAATTTCCACAAATGTCAGAAATGAAATAAACTTGTATGATCTAAAACATTGACACATAAACCAGGACGACAGAAATGCTAAATGAATTGTAAATAAAAAAGCAGGCTTTACATGAAATATGGTAAGTGTAAGAGGAGTTGCTTCTGAAGCTTTTATGAGAACAGGCAATACTGTTTTGTCAGGGACATTGTAATATTCCAAAAATCCAGTATCCTTTTCTTATTGTAGTTTCCTTTGCTTTTTTGTAAACAGGGATATTTTCCGTTTTTTTTATTGCATAGAAAAGTTCTAATTGGCGTTAGCTACATTATCATGACCTGCATAGTTACAGATTGAACCATGAGTGCCCCCTTTATGTTCTTCCCCCCTCTAAAATATGGGCATTGTTGTGGTTTGTAATATACTCATCAAGCAGATCCATGGTGCAATGACTTTTACTTGATGGGTAACAATGGGGATTATTCAAAGTAAAGCAATTATATGATTATGGCAAACTGAACTTCTACAGCTGTCACACAGCAACTTATTTGAAGGGAAGAAAGAAAAACTTTGCTTTACAGAACTCTAAATGATTGTTTTAGATGCTATAATTATAAATAATGGGCCACATTCAATTCGAAGCCTGCAACTCGCTCGCCGACGGCTGCATGTCTGCGATTGAGTTGCAGGCTTCTGTTCCCTTCCATTTGCGATGCTGTTCAATCAATAAGGTTCGGGGGTCCAATATGCGATCAGACTCGCAAGATTTTGAAAATGAAGAATTTTGAAAATGAATGGCAATACTGTTCTAGTCCATATGGGTGGCCTGATATAACTCATTGATAACCAATATCATTTAACCCCGAAATGACACATAAAAAAAAATTTGGCCAATCGAATGAGACTCAATGTGAGTACATTCGGTTCCTGAGGACATCTTTAGGTCCGATTTGTATGTAACTCGGATCTCTGAATAATAATAATAATAATAATAATAATAAAAACAATGTTATAATGGCTGATTTGTAGTAATAATAATACAATGTAATACTGTAATATTAATAATAATAATACCCCTGTACTGTAATAATAAGTTACAGAAACTATTGTGCTCTTTCTTTTAATTCCAAAAAACTGAACATAAATAATAAACTCATAAATAAAAGCCTTGTAAGCCCTTTCAGAAAGCTGTAAGTAGGGTTGTCTATAATCTGGGGACCACCTGTATATATAAATTGATACCCTAAAACATGCATGCTGTATATTATACTGCTTTAGTATGGTAACAACAGAAATGCAGCCACTTGTAAAATCAGTATGAGAATTCAGTTTATTTGTAACTGTAATTGCATTGCAGTTGTGTAACTATTAACTCCTAAATACGTGCACATTTACTTATTATTTGTTACTAACGACTTGCCCGTCAAAAATGACGGGGCAATAAAATTGTAAGGCGGGTAATACTGTTTGGCACAGACATTAATGTTTTTGGTGGTATGAGATCCTTCAGCGCTCATTGCGAGCCTTGCGCTGAGCGCCTTCGGCTCTTGGTTGTTGTATTTTTTTTATCAGAGGAGCTTTTGCTGTCATTGTAAGGTGGTCGCTGATCTGCTTTTTGCGCTTATTTCAATGCTGTCCCCTGGTGTAGTCCCCTGCTTTGTGTGCTATGAGCAACGTTGGCGCTCGTTGTGAGGTGCGCGATGAATGGGTTTTGTGTTTATTGCGATAGTGTTTTTTTATTTTTTGGGTATATGTACTTCTGTATGCTAAGGCCCTCATTCAATTGCAATTTGGCCAATTGAATAGGCCTCTAAATAAGCACATAACATATAATTTTTAAAGAAGTTTTTAGTTAGTGAGCATCTATTCGAAAGCAAGGTCTTCACTTACTAAAAACTTCTTTAAAAAAATATGCTATGTGCTTATATAGAGCCCTATTCAATTGGCCAAATCGCAATTGAATGAGGCCCTAATTAAATAATTCATAAATTAATAAATTAATATACTTTACCTATTTGTTAGTAATATATGCAGGAAGCATTGAGCTGAAGAGCTGACAATTGTTTTCATGTTCCTGCAGCATACAATGTAGGTTTGCACTGTTGTGGAGCTGAGATGTAAGTGTCAGCAATGTGTGCAGTGTGTAGTGTAAATAGGCTGCGTGAGTGAGGGGAAGCCGTGGCGAATGTGTATGTGGTACTCGGGTGTGGATGAATTAGCGTCCTTGCTAAAAGTGTATCTTGTTTCTCGTACGTCTTTTTTGAAAAGCCGTATGTGCTTGGTGGTGTTTTGCGGCTTTAGGGTCCTGTAGCCTCGTTTTTGTTTTTTCGCTGCCATTTTTTCTCTCGCTTAGGGGATTTCGTGTGTGTAAACTCATTAATGTGGACTTAAAATGTGGTGTAACTTCACTTGCAGAGGTCCTGAGTGCCCACCCCCCTTGCTGTAGGGCTGCTTTTTATGTCATTTTTGTGTGTATTTATTGTTTTTTTAATGCTTTCAGGTGCGCAAGGTGCACAAGCTCGCAAAGCGTGACGACGATTTGTAGTTTGACAACTATTTATTATAGGATTAGACACTAATATTGAGTATTTTACAGAGTAAAACAGGAGCCCTGGAAGGTCCAGAAGTTGATGGATTTGTCAAAGATATGATGGAACTTGTTAAGGTGAGTTTTAAAGTAAAAACAAATAAATCACATATGTAAAATCATATATGTTTGTAATGTATGATGTTTAACCCATATTTTAATATACCCATCATATGGCTCAGATTTGCAAAAAGTTTCAGTACTAAATAAATTAAAAAAACATTTCACAAAGCACATTGCAAACTGAATACAAATACCTGGGAAATCAATGAATACAATATTTCTTTAGACACCACAACTGTACTGAGAAGTGTTTTCTGTAAACATGATATGCTGCTTACCTGTCCTAACTGCCAAATACAGTACCACTATATTTGGTCAAACTTGACATTGTAGAATTCCCTAAACATTAGAGATGGAAGCTGCAGCTTCTACAGCGTTTCAAAGGAAAATCATTCTTAATACTGTGTGTGACCTTTTGTCCACTGTAGAATACATATATATATATATATATATATATATATATATATATATATATAGTAATTTAGTAATTATTAATCTCTCTCTCTCTCTCTCTCTATATATATATATATATATATATATATATATGTATATCACATATTATAATTGTCTAACTACGAGACATCGTCACGCTCCGTTGCGCAGTGCATAGCGAGGCGAGCCGTTACTTTGTAGAACTTTGTCAACGAGCGCCGCAGGCGCTCATTGCAGGCGAGCCTCGCGTAGCGAGGCGAGCCGTAACTTCGTAGCACTTACAAAAAAAATACGAGCTGAAAAAAATTACGACATAAGCGGTGGAAACAAAACACTAAAAAAAACACTAAATACACACAAAAAAATAAAATAAAGGTCACTTACAGCATGGGGAAGCAGGCAGGACGTCTGGAAGTGAGTTGGAACTCCAATTTACAGCGATTTTGCCGAGTTACAAAGATCGAAAATCGGCTAAGAGAGAAAAAAATGGCTGCCGAAAAAAATGAAAACGAGGCTATACTACTACGAACTGCGTAAAACACAGCCATAGACGTAGGTGTTAGAAAAAATACGAGATAAAGGATGCGGATTAACCGCGCAATGAGTAAAAAGACAGTAGCGAGTACATTTTACGATCAGAAATTACAGATTTACGCATTAACACAGATTTAACGACTTTGTCTCGCGCAACATCGGATTTCCCGCCTAAACCAACGCATTTGATGAAATATAAGTTGCAAATTACAAAAATATTAATTTTATTAAAAAAAAATTGTATTTATTTGAAGAAAAAAAAAAGGGACAAATGTAGCGTCATGTTGTGTGGCAAACAAATTTAATGTTAAACCGTAGTACTTTAGCGGGCTTAGCGATGAGCGCCGCAGGCGATCATCGCCTGGCGAGCCTCGCGCAGCGAGGCGAGCCGCTGAAACCGTAGTACTTTGGCAATGAGCGACGCAGAAAAAATGACGGACGAACAAAACGAAAACCAGGCTACAGCACTATAACCACGCAAAACGCGTACCGATAATCTGCGAAGACGCATAAAACACATTATCCGCCATTTTAGGATAATGCGGAACTACACAACTACGCTAACGGTTTGGTCTCGCGCACGCACACCATTACACTGCACTCATTCAGCACGCTTACACAGCAGCTCCACACCACTAATGCTGCAGCAACATCAACTCAGATTGCCAGCTCTTCAACACAATGCATAAAAATATGTAAATTCATTTATTAATTTGAATTCTGTATTTCAGTAGTACACAAAAAAAAAACATTAGCTACCTTACAGTTCCATGTGTATATTAATAACTAAACAACTTTTAAAACATACACATCTGATTGCCGTCATTTTTTGACGGGCAATACGCTAGTATATATATATATATATATATATATATATATATATATATATATATATATATATCTAAGGGAAATACGGAAAATAATCAAAGATTTACAACCATTACTAACCAAAGATACCAAATATACCAAATTAAAAGATATATTCCCCGAATCTCCCATCTTTGCATTAAAACAACCACCAAAATTGGCCAATGAACAACTGAATATAAAAAATGGAACTGAACCTTGTAACAAAAGTGCCTGTAAGTTTTGTCAAAACATTTGTAATGATGACGCAGCCAACAAGACTTAGAACATCAAAGGATCATATACATGTACATCCTCCAATGTGGTTTATATAATACAATATACTTTATTTGACACAGGCTGTTACATTGGTAAAACCAGCCATTAATACACTTAAGGATGAATTTACACAGACATTCAGTAAGAAAGAATAATGAAGACAGTTATTGTACCCCAGTGGGACACCCTTTTACCCAGAATAATCACTCTGCCCAAAACCTAAAAAACTAAATACTCAAAGGAAAATGTAAAAACGTCCTAGAGAGAAAATAATTTGAAATAAAGATGATCACATTCTTCAACACTAAAAATACAGGACTTAATATGGACTTTGGTTTTCTAACACATTATCATAATTTCTTGTGATTTTTCTTATTTTACAATAACAGACTTGGCACTCTTAGTGAAATATTTGTCTAACAGGAATGATATCCCTGTGTACTATAGTGCTCTAATTTTCCATGCATATCTTGATGTTTTGGGGTCTCTTTCAAATGCAATTTGGCCAATTGAAAGGGGCTTTATATAAGCACAGAGCATATTTTTTTACAGAAGTTTTTAGTTAGTGAACTTCTATCCAAAAGCAAGGTCTTCACTAACTAAGAACTTCTGTAAAAAAATATGCTCTGTGCTTATATAGAGCCCTATTCAATCGACCAAATCGCATTTGAATGAGGCCTTATGTTTCCTATACTATAGCCCCTATTCAATTACAAGCCCACAGTTGCCTTCATACCGGCAGGCTTGAAATTTGCAACTGTTACAGAGGGATTCAATTGATCAAGCCCGCAACTACCTGGATATTGTCTTTCATCACTTTCCCCGTCTTTTAAAGAGCAGTATTGATTTTTTTATTTGCATTTGCAGTGCTAAGGTCAGGTATTTAATCCCCTTGCGAGTCCTATCTGGTACTTGTAGGATATTCTTTTATATTTGCCATTTACGGGTGTGAAAACATTTGCGGGCTTGAGGAATTGTAGCAATTGAATAGCAATTTGCGATTGTAATATTTACGGGCTCGAAAGATCAAAGGCAGTTATTTTAAGCCTGTAACCGGCAAATCATTTGCGGGTAGCTATAAGACGCCAACTGAATAGCAAATTAGTTTACTAGCTACATTATGGGCTCCAGTAACTAACAATTGCTCAATTGAATAGGGGCCTGTGTTGTGTTGAATTCCCCTACATGTATTTACCTGATGATGTCAGATGCTATCTCCACTTTCTCTGCATCCCTGTTTTTATTCAAACTGAGGGTTCCTTATCATGTCAGTATTTCCTCAGACTTGAAGAGAGGCTGAACCTCTCGAAAGCTTGTCAACATAAATAGAGCATTTGTCCAATACAAAAGGTATCATAATCTACTGCAATACTAATTATTAATCTATATATATAGATTAATAATTATTAAATTTCTAGATTACTGGACATTCACGGCTGCTTCACTCTTTGGCTTATTATATATATATATATATATATATATATATATATATATATATATATATATATATAGTTGTCAAACTACAAATCGTCGTGACTCGCAAAGCTAGTTTGCAAGAACTGCGTCCCTCGCAAAGCCCCATCAACCCCTAAAAAACCCTGTCACTCATGGGGGTCAATCCAGACCCCCATAAACCCTTAATTAACCCTGTCACTCATGGGGGTCAATACAGACCCCCATAAGCCCTTAATTAACCCTGTCACTCATGGGGGTCAATACAGACCCCCATAAGCACTTAATTAACCCCCTCACTCATGGGGGTCAATACAGACCCCCATAAGCACTTTAAGCTGTCACACATGGGGGTCAATACAGACACCCATAAACCCCTAATTAACCCTGTCACTCATGGGGGTTAATACAGACCCCCATAATACATTAATTAACCCTGTCACTCATGGGGGTCAATACAGACCCCCATAAGCACTTAATTAACCCTGTCACTCATGGGGGTCAATACAGACACCCATAAACCCCTAATTAACCCTGTCACTCATGAGGGTCAATACAGACCCCCATAAATGCATAATTAACCCTGGCACTCATGGGGGTCAATACAGACCCCCATAAACCCTTATTTAACCCTGGCACTCATGGGGGTCAATACAGACCCCCATAATACATTAATTAACTCCATCACTCATGGGGGTCAATACAGACCCCCATAGACCCTTAATTAACCCTGTCACTCATGGGGGTCAATGCAGACCCCAATAAGCACTTATTTAACCCCGTCACTCATGAGGGTCAATACAGACCCCACATAAACCTATAATTAATCCTGTCACTCATGGGGGTCAATACAGACCCCCATAAGCACTTAATTAACCCCGTCACTCATGAGGGTCAATACAGACCCTTATAAACCTATAATTAACCCTGTCACTCATGGGGGTCAGTACAGACCCCCATAAGCACTTAATTAACCCGGTCACTCATGGGGGTCAATACAGACCCCCATAAGCACTTCATTAACTGTGTCACTCATGGGGGTTAATACAGACCCCCATAAGCACTTCATTAACCCCCTCACTCAGGGGGGTCAATATAGGCCCCCATAAGGACTTCTTTAACCCTGTCACTCATGGGGGTCAATATAGACCCCCATAACCAATTAATTAACCCTGTCACTCATGGGGGTCAATACAGACCCCCACAAGCCCTTCATTAACCCTGTCACTCATGGGGCTCTATACAGAGCCCCATCAACCCCTAAAAAACCCTGTCACCCATTTGGGTCAATACAGACCCCCATAAACCCTTTTTAACCCTTTCACTCATGGGGGTCAATACAGGCCCCCATATGCACTAAATTAACCCCGTCACTCATGAGGGACAATACAGGCCCCCATAAACCTATAATTAACCCTGTCACTCATGGGGGTCAATACAGACCCCCATAAGCACTTAATTAACCCTGTCACTCATGAGGGTCAATACAAACAACTATAAACCCATAAGTAACCCTGTCACTCATGGAGGTCAATACAGACCCCCATGAGCCAATAAATAACCCTGTCAATCATGGGGGTCAATACAGACCCTCCTAAGCCTCTATTTGACACCATCAGTCCCATAAGGGTATCTTATGACCCTTATGTGTCTGTTACAACCCTAACATTAACCACATAAGTGTCATGACAGTCCTCAAGGACCATCATGACACTAAGTACAAACACTACACTGCACTATACCCCCCAATAAACCTTTTAATCTAAACTAACCCCCCTCTACACTAACGTATAAACACCTACACTACCTACCTACACTACCTACCTACCCCCTAATAACCCCCCACCACTCTAATTACAGAAAATAAAAAAACATTAAGTCACAAAAAATAAAAAATCTACATTACAGAAAAAAACCTAACTCACAAAAAATAAAAAATCTACATTACAGAAAATAAAAAAACCTAAGTCACAAAAAATAAAAAAGGAACATTACAGAAAATAAAAAAATACATTACAACCCCCCCACTACAGAAAAAAAATACACACCTGATTACTACATTACAATGTAAATACATAGAATACATAGAATACAATAAATATAAAATTAAATAACATCCAATACCCCCTATCTATCTAACATACAATCAATACTATCTATCTAAAACACATCCCCAATCTATCTAATATACAATAAATCCTAACTATCTAAAATACATTCCCCTATCTAACATACAATACTATATAATATACAATACATCCTATCTATCTAAAATACATCCCCCAATCTAATATACAATAAATCCTATCTAAAATACATACCCCTATCTATCTAATATACAATAAATCCTAACTATCTAAAATACATACCCCTATGTAACATACAATAAATGATATCTCTATATACAAACCCTAATTCTAAGCTAAAATAAAATAATTAAGACGACTTATCTTTGCAGATGTCCCTTCAGATCAGCAACCTAAAGGGAAAATAAAAAAAATCAATTAGTACAACACATTTACAGAAAATAAATAAACATTCTAAATATTCTAAATATTCTACTCACCTTTCCAGCATGTCCCCATCCTTCTTCTTTTCTTCTTCCCCGGCGCGGCCCCTGTTAAAAAAAAACATGACATTAGTACAATATACATAAACATAAAAATAAATAAAATAAACATAATATACATTGTACTTACCTCCCCGCGATGTCCCCGGCCTCCTCCTCTTCTGCCCCTGCTAGGCCCTGGAACAATTTGCGCTCTAAAAAAAACTAAAAAAATAAAAACTAACGTAGATCCACACTCGCGGACCTCCCCGACGCTAATAAGCCTCCTAGAGACTTTTCCGGAAGAAAATAGGCAATGGCGCCATCTGATTGGCTGAAAAAGCTGTCTATCAAATTCAGCCAATCAGAAGGCGCCAATGTGTGAGCCAATGAGTAAGGGATACACCCCAAAATCCAACTCTGATTGGATAGTGCACCTGTCAATCTTTATTTAAACCGATCACAAGGTGCTGATGCCTTTAGCCAATCACAATTGGATACACCCCCACAGGGTGATTGGCTGGAGGCATCTGTGCATTCTGATTGGTTGCAGTGACAATAGCCAATCATAATGGGATACACCCCCACATAGTGATTGGATGAAGGCATTTGCGCCTTCTGATTGGCTGTTGTCAATGTCAATCAGTATTACAGCCAATGAGGCCAGATGTCTTTAGCCAATCACCCCATGGGGATGTATCCCATTGTGATTGGCTGATGGCAATAAAGCCTTCTGATTGGTTTAAAGTAAAGATTGACAGGTGCATTATTCAATCAGAGTGGGATTTTGTGGTGTATCCCTTTCTGATTGGCTCACACATTGGCGCCTTCTGATTGACTGAATTTGATAGACAGCGTTTTCAGCCAATCAGAAGCCGCCATTCACAATTTTCTTCTGGAAAACTCTGTAGGAGGCTCATTAGCGTCTGTGAGGTCCTCTCCGTTAGTTTTTTTTTTGTTTTGTTTTTTTAGAGCGCGGATTGTTTCAGGACGGGGCAGAAGAGGAGGAGGCCGGGGACATTGCGGGGAGGTAAGTATAATGTATATAGCACTTACAAGGTAATGTTAGGCTTCTAACTGTCCCATGAAGGTCTTTAAATACCCTTATGGGACTGATGGGGTTAAATAGAGGCTTATGAGGGTCTGTATAGACCTCCATAAGAGACCGGGTTAAAATGGTGTAGTGCTTACACTTTGGGTCATGAGGGTCCTGGATGACCCTCATAGGCACTTATAGTGTTATTACATGCGTTAATTAATGTGTTATAGGGGTCTATATAGTTGAGGCACACAGTACACTCAAACAGTATTTCAACACTTTTTTATTGCCCTGTCATTTTTGACGAGCAAGTCGCTAGTATATATATATATATATATATATATATATATATATATATATATAAAGAGTGAGGTAGCTGTGAGTGTCCAGTAATTTAATAATAGGTGAAAAGGAATAATAGATGAATAATATTGCAGTATATAGTGATACTTTTTTATTGGACAAACCTATTCATAATAATGATGAGCTTTCGAGAGCAACCTCTATTTATCAAGTCCAAAGCAATACTGTTTTTCAGGTAGAGATAGAGAAATACATTCAAAGTGACCAGGAATCCCTGTTCCAAGTAATTCTTAAATATATTAGCATATTGAGGTGCCATTTTGGTACCCATTGCAGTCCCCATTATTTGTAGGTAAACATGTTTGTTGAAGGTGAAGTAGTTGTGGGTCAGGATATATTCCAGTATTTTGACAATGGTATCAAGGTAATAGTTTCAATAGTATCATATTTCTGTTTCTGAGTATGTGTTGAGAGAAACTTACAGTGTGACACAGTGCTACCTTTGTTTGGGATATTGCTCTAAAAAGATTCAACATCCATGAATACAAGTAGAGTGTTAGCAGGTAGGTCCTCAATCTGAGCTTGTTAAGAAAGACAGTGGTATCTTGTATGTAGCTGCTGGTGTTTATAACTAGTGGATTGAGGATGTTTTCAACAAAGCCAGGTATCTGTTCAGGCAGTGCATCCAGACCTGTAACAATTGGTCTCCCTGGATTGCCTTATTTGTGGAAATTTAGCAGCATGTAGAAAGTCCCAGTTGTAGGCTGGGCGGGTATGAGCTGCTTCAATTCGTGCTGCACATTCTTGGAAAAAGTTTGGATGAGTTTCTGGAGCTGGGTGGTATATTCCTCAGTAGGGTCCTGGTTCAAATTCTTATAGAAGGTACTGTCTGTCAGTTGTTTCCTTCTTGTCTGTAGTCCTGAGTGTACATAAAAACAACTGAGCCAACTTTATTTGCTGGTTTGATGGTGATGTTATGGTTAGTTTTTAAGCTGTATAAGCCATTTTTCTGCTGGAGGATGTAATTGTCCAGTTCAGGGTTTCCTCCAGGTGGTGGAGTGAAATGTATGTTATTTTTCTTGTTGTTATAATCAAATTATGTTGTGGTTCTGACTTGTTGTTTAAATATTCTGTGAGCCCCAGACTCCTGAAGAATTCTTCCAGGTCTGAGTACACTTGAATTTTATCCAGTTTTGTGCTTGGACAGAATGATAATCCTTTAGAGAGAATTGAGATTGTGCCAGATGGTTGTATGACAGGTTTATAATTTCTGTGCTGTCTGAGATGTCTTTAGGAAAAGTATTTGTTATCTGGCTTGGAAGCTTGCTTGCGATTTTGGTTTCTTGGTTAGTAGTAATAGAAATCAAAGCAGTACATTTCAGAACCATACAGGAAAGAAATACATTTGAAAAGAAAATGATAACACTCTTTAATACTAAAAATACAGGATTAAATTTAGACATTGCGTCTCTCTCTAACTATCAACATTTCTTGTGACCCTCTAACATTCTTGGTTAAGTTTGTTTTTCATTTTTTCTTTCTGTTTTCTTTCTGTTCTTCTACTGATTAAGATGTGAGGATATTTGCAGCCCTATTTATTACTCTGGGTTTCATTTATCTGAAATCTTATGCAGACATACAAACTTGGCTGCCTGCAAAGAACATTATTCATGATGCCTGTCACTTTGTATTTCTGTATCTGCTCACCTACAAATCAGTATTGTTTTGGACCTGATAAAGAGAGGTTGCTCTCGAAAGCTTGTCATTATTATAAATATGTTTGTCCAGTAAAAAATATATCATTATATACTGCAATACTCTGATCTGCTATATATATACAGTGGATATAAAAAGTCTACACACCCCTGTTAAAATGTCAGGTTTCTGTGCTGTAAAAAAATGAGACAAAGATAAATCATTTCAGAACTTCTTCCACCTTTAATGTGACCTATAAACTGTACAACTGAATTGAAAAACAAACTGAAATCTTTTAGGTGGAGGGAAGAAAAAAAAAGAAAGAAAAATAATGTGGTTGCATAAGTCTGCACACCTTCTTATAACTGGGGATGTAGCTGTGTTCAGAATTAAGCAATCACATTCCAAATCATGTTAAATATGAGTCAACATACACCTGCCATCATTTAAAGTGCCTCTGATTAACCCCAAATAAAGTTCAGCTGCTCTAGTTGGTCTTTCCTGAAATTTTCTTAGTCGCATCCCACAGAAAAAGCCATGGTCCACAGAGAGCTTCCAAAGCATCAGAGGGATCTCATTGTTAAAAGGTATCAGTCAGGAGAAGGGTACAAAAGAAGTTCCAAGGCATTAGATATACCATGGAACACAGTGAAGACAGTCATCAAGTGGAGAAAATATAGCACAACAGTGACATTACCAAGAACTGGAGCTCCATCCAAAATTGATGAAAAGACGAGAAGAAAACTGGTCTGGGAGGCTACCAAGAGGCCTACAGCAACATTAAAGGAGCTACAGGAATATCTGGCAAGTACTGGCTGTGTGGTACATGTGACAACAATCTCCTGTATTCTTCATGTGTCTGGGCTAGGGGGTAGAGTGGCAAGACGAAAGCCTTTTCTTACGAAGAAAAACATCCAAGCCAGGCTACATTTTGCAAAAACACATCTGAAGTCTCCCAAAAGCATGTGGGAAAAGGTGTTATGGTCTGATGAAACCAAGGTTGAACTTTTTGGCCATAATTCCAAAAGATATGTTTGCAGCAAAGACAACACTGCACATCACCAAAAGAATACCATACCCACAGTAAAGCATGGTGGTGGCAGCATCAAGCTTTGGGCTGTTTTTCTTCAGCTGGAACTGAAGCCTTAGTTAAGATAGAGGGAATTATGAACAGTTCCAAATACCAGTCAATATTGGCACAAAACCTTCAGGCTTCTGCTAGAAAGCTGAACATGAAGAGGAGCTTCACCTTTCAGCATGACAACGACCCAAAGCATACATCCAAATCAGCAAAGGAATGGCTTCACCAGAAGAAGATTAAAGTTTTGGAATGGCCCAGCCAGAGCCCAGACCTGAATCCAATTGAAAATGTGTGGGGTGATCTGAAGAGGGCTGTGCACAGGAGATGCCCTCGCAATCTGACAGATTTGGAGTGTTTTCGCAAAGAAGAGTGGGCAAATCTTGTCAAGTCAAAATGTGCCATGCTGATAGACTCATACCCAAAAAGACTGAGTGCTGTAATAAAATCAAAAGGTGCTTCAACAAAGTATTAGTTTAAGGGTGTGCATACTTATGCAACCATATTATTTTATTTTTATATTTTTTCTTCCCTCTACCTAAAAGTTTTCAGTTTGTTTTTCAATTGAGTTGTACAGTTTATAGGTCACATTAAAGGTGGAAAAAGTTCTGAAAGGATTTATCTTTGTCTAATTTTTTTACAGCACAGAAACCTGACATTTTAACAGGGGTGTGTAGACTTTTTATATCCACTGTATATATATATATATATATATATATATATATATATATATATATATATATATATATATATATATATAAATAATCAAAGTATTGTAGTATATATAAAAATAAAATAACAAACCAGCTACTGCATGCAAATGATCAAATATAATTTTTTCTGTACACCTGAGAAATGTAGTGAAGGGAACATATTATCACACAAATCGCAGTCACCAAAGCACTTAGAGCTCAATTGTAAGTAACAATATTGTTACACTCACTGAATGCTCAAAATATAAAACAATACAATAATGATAATTAAAATAAACTTAAAATTAAAACTTCTGTACTTGTTCATGGCCTCTCTCATTATTATTCTCCAACATATTCCATAGCACTATACAGAGGTTAAGTATAAAGGAAAATTACAATATTAAACAAAAAACTGGAGGGCCCTATCTTTGAGTTTAAAATCTTGTGCAAAGCACCTTCCAGTACTAAAAACTTACAAACTAAAGGAACTGAGAGGAATAAACCTCTGAAAGAATCACAGATAAGAAATTGGAAGGACCAGGTAGAGAGAGAAAGTGGAGAGTAATAAAGAGTGAAGGTGATTAGAAGACAGTTCTGTTGCTGTAAATCAGGCATTTATTTTACCTGGGTAGGTGATGTAAGCAGTTGGAAAGATGTTTCAAATAAGTAAAAGACCATGGAAATCTTATAGGGAGGGATTGTTTATTATCTTTACCTAGCAGAGCTTTAGTATCAAGCACAGCAAAGAATGCTGCCCATTCGTCTTGGCAAAATGCCTCCAGGTCATGCAAAGTCTTTGGTTGTCTTGTGTTTAGCCTTGGTCGTCTTGGCCTTGTGCTTAGGGTCATTGTCATGCTGGAGAGTCCAAGAGCGTCCCATGTGCAGCCTTCGGGCAGAAGAATGGAAATTGTCTGCCAGTATTTTCTGATAACATGCTTTATTCATCTTGCCATCAATTTTCACGAGATACCTCGTGCCTTTAGAGCTCACACACACCCAAAACATCAGTGAGCCCCCACCATGCTTCACAGTGGGGATGGTATTCTTTTCACTATAGGCCTTGTTGACCGCTCTCCAAACATAGCCCTTATAGTTGTGACCATAAAGCTCTATTTTGTTCTTGTCACTACACATTACAGTGTGCCAGAAGCTGTGAGGCATGTTAAGGTGTTGTTGGGTATATTGTAACCAAGCTTTTTTGTGGCATTGGTGCAGTAAAGGCTTCTTTATGGCATCTCGACCAGGCAGCTCATTTATATTCAAGTATCGTCATATTGTGCTCCTTGAAACAACCACACCTTCTTTTTCCAGAGCAGCCTGTATTTCTCCTGGGGTTACCTGTGGATTTTTCTTTGTATTCCGAACAATTCTTCTGACAGTTGTGGCTGAAATATTTCTTGGTCTACCTGACCTTGGCTTGGAATCAAGAGATCTCCAAATTTTCCACTTCGTAATAAGTGATTGAACAGTACTGACTGGCATTTTCAAGGCTTTGGATATATATTTGTATCCTTTTTTAATCTTTATGAAGTTCCATTACTTTGTTACGTAGGTCTTTTGACAGTTCTTTTCTGCTCCCCATGGCTCAGTATCTATCCTGCATAGTGCATCCACATGAGAGCTAACAAACTCATTGACTATTTATACACAGACACTAATTGCAATTTAAAAATCCACAGGTGTGGGAAATGTACCTTTAATTGCCATTTTAACCTGTGTGTGTCACTTTGTGTGTCTGTAACAAGGCCAAACATTCAAGGGTATGTTACGCTCTATCCCTAACAAACTGGGAGGGGTACTTTAGATCAGGGCCAGTTGGGTGATTTCTGTTATCATTATGATTTAAAAAGGAGCCAAACAACTATGTGATAATAAATGGTTTCATAAGATCACTATCCTTCAATAAAATACTTTTTTTGCATGATAAGTCATATTTTCAAAATAAATGAAAAAATAAAAAAAATTCTGCCAGGGTATGCAAAATTTTAAGCAAAACTGTATGCTGTTGATTAGTCACTTTCTAGTGGATTCCATGTCTCTATAAATAAAGTCTAAACAGAGGTGGGTGGGTGGGTGAGAGGGAGGGAGGTAAGTGTTTTTAGAATTATCTTGGGTTTACCCAGGAAAGGAGAGGCAGGCAGGCGATAGAAAAGGCCCTGAAAGTAGAATAATACAAGGTGTGAGGAAATAGGTATAGAGCAAAAAGAGAGAGAGGACTAAGACAGCGGAGCAGAGAAGAGAAAGTAAGCAAATAGGACATATGAGAAAGAGATAGTGCTAGCAAGTTATGCATGTAATAAAGCATTATACAGAGAAACATGCCAATAATATATTTTTAGGAGCATATTTGTATCTTGCATGGGCATTGTGCAGTATGGCTACTGTTTCCCAAGTTGATTATAGTGTCATCACATGTTATAATTGTCTAACTACAAAACGTTGTCACGCTGTTTGCGTGGTGCGTACGACTTAGCGATGAGCACCGCAGGCACGAGGCGTGCCGTTAAACTCGAAGCACTTAGCGGGACAGCAAAAAAAATACGAGACGGGGGACTTAGAAAAAAATGATACGAGACGCAAAATATTACGAGATTAGCGGCCGAACCAAAAACCAGAAAAACACACTAACTACACCTAAAAAAATTACAAAAACATCACAGACAGCATGGGGCAACAGCCAGGATGTCTGTGAGTGAGCTGGAGTGCAAATTTAACTTGATTTAGACGATTTTTGTCACACGGAAATCGCCTAAGCGAGGAAAAAAATGACCTCTGAAAAAAATGAAAACGAGGCTACACGACCCTGGACCACGCAAAACACTGCAAAACACGTAGCACTTTACACATCACACTACGACCTACAAAATACACTATTACAAAAGCCGGAAAATGCTCACGAGACGCGTAACACATTAATAACATTACAACTATACAATGCCGCTTTACACAATAAACCAACTGCTTTACCTCGCGCACGCAGCCTATTTAGAATGCACAGCAGGGCACTAACAATCCCAATGTATATTGTATGCAAATGCAAAATACAAACAGATTGTTAGCTCTTCAGCCTATTGCTCGCTGCATATATCAAATATAAATAATGAAAGTATATTTATTTATTGCAAAAAAAAATAATTATTACTTAATTAATTGAATAAATCATTAATTATTACTTAACTACATATACATAGAAATATATATCTCTCTCAGAGGACCAAAAGTACACGACATGAGAAGGTCCTCACAGTATAAAATGGTTTTAATTATGTCTCAAACAGCATTCCCATGGCTTCAAATGTTATTGACCATCATTTTTTGACGGGCAAGTCGCTAGTTTCATATAATGATTCTAATATTTGTGCACTATATTCAGTTGACTTGGCTATATTATGGAAATCTGTCTTTCATTTGTTCATAGCTGTCACATACTGTATATACACCATTTACCTTTGCACTTTTGTATTCTTGTTTTATTCTTTTGGGCTATTTCATTTTAAATGGTGTAGACTAGAGAATGGATTATAGCTGGAAACAAGTGGCAAAGGTAATACATTTTAATAAATAAATAGGACTAAGATGCAAGCTTTCAAGCTAGGAAAAATATACTTGTCCAATGCATTAGGAGGTAGGTAACGATTATGTAAAGTAGAAATTGCAGTGTGTAGTGCATGTGTTTGCTTCTGATCATTGCAGTGGAAGGGGTTTTCTGAAGGTAGTATTGATGAAAAACAACATGGAAGTCCATTGTCTCTGAAAAAAGCTTTCATTGGTGGATTTTTTTAATTTCTTACATATTTCACAAACGTGAAATACTTCTAAACTACATTGGTTCTTCAAGTGTACTGTCTGGTTATTTTTTTATTGTCAGCTGTGGCAAACATTAACCTATTTATCTGTGTTATTTTTTGATCGCTATAAATAAATATATTTATACACATGCTATCCTCTGCATAATTGTGTAATGATGTATTCCTCTTTTTTTTCCAGCCTAGCATCAGTGGGGTGGATCTTGATAAGTTCCGGAAGATTCTACTTAACCATTGTGATGTCAACAAGGATGGCAAAATCCAGAGGTCTGAACTGGCTTTGTGTCTTGGTCTTAAAATGAACCCATGAGATGACATTAAATTCACTTGTCAGTCCTTCTATCTTCTTATGTCAGAACACATTGGTGGAAGAGTAGCCATGTTCTGCTAACAATCCTTGTCAAAGTGATGTTTGTGGAAGTTAGAAGCATCTAACATGTATAATAATATGCATGAGTAGTGCTGAAACAAAGGCTTGACAGTCCTTTGATAAATCAAAAATCGATTTAATTATATACATTTTTTGTGATATTGCTTTTCTTCTATATAAAATAAATCATAATTTCCTGGTCAGACAGTAAGTTTTATTCTTAATTAAAATATTAGACCCTTAATATTTGTCAATACTGTAAGCATTTTATAGCATACAGCATTTTAGAGTGTTCAGCTTATTATTTTGCTAACAAATGTGCATGTATAAGTTGCTGTCAAATTTGCACTGTTGTGGAACAATAAAATAGTATGTTTTGCAAAATATAACGTTGTATAGTGTATGATGTTTATTTAATTTGAAGAATGGGTTTAAATGTTTAATATGTGTTGTAGTACCTGGTTTTCAGGCTATATTTTACTCAAATAGTCATACTTCATAAGCGTTAGCAAAACAAAAAACAGTTAACAAATCACTGTAAATATATAAATGTATATACAGTATTTCACAAAAGTGAGTATACCCCTCACATTTTATCAAATATTTTATTATATCTTTTCATGTGACAACACTGAAGAAATAACACTCTGCTACAATGTAAAGAAGCAAGTGTACAGCCTGTATAACAGTGTAAATTTGCTGTCCCCTCAAAATAACTCAATACACAGCCATTAATGTCTAAACCGTTGGCAACAAAAGTGAGTACACCCCAATGTCCAAAGTGGGCCCAAAGTGTCAATATTTTGTGTGACCACCATTATTTTCCAGCACTGCCTTAACCCTCATGGGCATGGAGTTCACCAGAGCTTCACAGGTTGCCACTGGTGCTGGTGGATGTTAGAGATATTGCACTCCCCCACGTTCCATTTGAAGATGCCCCACCGATGCTCAATAGGGTTTAGGTCTGGTGACATGCTTGGCCAGTCCATCATCTTTACCTTCAGCTTTTTGATCAAGGCAGTGGTTGTCTTAGAGGTGTGCTTGGGGTCATTATCATGTTGGAATACTGCCCTGCGGCCCAGTCTCCGAAGGGAGGGGATCATGATCTGCTTTAGTATGTTCAGTAGGTAACACAGTAAATGTTGGCATTTATAAATATCCTTTGAGTTTTGCACTGAAAATAAATTATGACTTTGACACCCAAACCCTATGCTAATAAAACATATCAGGGCACTGCCATAACTGCAAAAAGCAGAAGAAAGATTTACGGGTACCAAAGACCACTCGCAAGTGGTTTCAAACCTTTGCTGTGTCCCCCAGAAGTATTTAAAGTGACAGTATAGCACAAAAAGCACTACAAAATGATGACATTTCAACCTTATTTGACGCTTAACAATCCAATATCAACATATGTGTAATTAAAAAATATCATATGTTAATATTACGCCCGTTTTATGTTACAAAATCCAAGAAAAAATGGTTAATATATGTTACAAAACCATGTTGCCTAGGATCAAACACTCAAAATAAACACATTGTTATTTATTGAAGCTATAAATGCAATTGTCACATCTTTTAAATATCAAAATATATTAATAAATAAAAAACAATTACTATATATATAGATATATATATATATATATATATATATATATATGTTGCATTGCTGTAGCCAGTTACAGCAGTTGTACTGCACTTCCCACTCATTATAAGATTCATGACATTTACATTTCCTAATGGCTCCTAGAGCTCTGTCTCATCAGTAAAGTTTGTTTTGGCTGCTCCCTACACAGACATCTGTTGCGTCTAAGGCAGGATTTACAGCTGTGCACTGAGTGCTCTAATCTGGGAGAGTAAAAGGTTTACATTAGTGTTAGGGAAAAAATGCTCCTGCAGCTGATTTACGACAGTGTCCTAACTTAGAGGACTTGATTTACATTGGGTGCTATGATAGGCCAGGAAATGGAGTGCAAGTTGGAAGTCATAGAGGATAAAAGAAAATAAAAGACAATTTTGTTGCTGTAAGGCAGGTGTAAGGTTTAACTGGGTAGATGTTTTTCAATTACTAGGAGAGAATAGAAATATGATAGAAAGGCATTGTGAAAGAGTGGCACCAATATGCAGGTTTGGTAAAATAAGTCTTGCTAAGCACAAGATTAGGCAGGAAAACATAAGCTAGTTTTAATAAGAAAAAAAAGGTTATTGAGTGAGAGAGTTTTACATATCTTTATAAGCTGATCTCTCATATATATACAAAAAAATAAGATTGTTTTTTTATGTGCTTACACAGATGCAGACATGAGTTTGTTACATATTTTATAAACATGAGGTTCTATGAACCATAGTAGTCCTTAAAATATGCTGTATAGACCATGAGGGTTTTTTTCACATCAGGCTGTTAATAGTGTTCCCACTCATGATGGGATTCATCAGTGCAAGTTTTTTTCTGGTAAAATAAAATTGCATGTTATCGTGAATAGAATGCTGATTAGAATACCCTGTATTGTACAAACAGTTATGGAGCAAAGGTTGATTTCTTCAAGAGTCACATTTGGTAATAGTCTCTATATTGCTGATTACATGCATTCCCCAAGAATACAGCTACACACTTCATTTATGTTGTTAATTTGATAGAATGTAAATGTCTTAAAGTCTGAAAGTCAGAAAAGAAGAATTTAAATATTTTCTAAATAAGATTTAAAAAAAACCTGCAAAATTAATTATTATATAACTTTATTAAAATCGTTCACATCTAAATAATAGTACCCGAGGCACATATTACTTTGACTGAAAACGAATCTAAAGAACAAATCATTTTTAGATCTGTTATATCAGTTTTCAAAGTAAACCATGTGTAATTTCAAAATGCTAGCCAGTTGAGTTATGGAGTTCTGTGGAAAAAAAAATCAGTTACTGCTTTACTGGCTGAATCGGAAATAGATAAATAGAAATTTCAAAAGGAGGTACTGACATTCTTCAAAAGTGGTCTATATAGGATTTAAAGGTTTGTTTTAAGTTTAGTAGCACTTATTTTTCATGTTTTATAATATTTAAAATCATACATAATGGAAGGCGCTTATCGCAAGGCCCGTAAATTAGACAGGGAGAGAGGCTCGCAATGACCGCCAAAGGCACTTATTGTGATCCAAGCCGAAGTGCTTGGGCTTGCAATATGCGCCGAAGGTACTCCCATTGTGTGGCAAACAGCATTAACGCCTTTAAATTTTAATGGGCAAGTACCGTATTTTTCGCCGTATAAGACGCACTTTTTCTTCCCCAAAACTGGGGGAGGAAAGTTGGTGCGTCTTATACGGCGAATATACCTTTTCAAACTGCCTCTGTCCTCTTGATCTCACCCCAGCGCTTCCTACCAACATCGCGTTGGCTGGTGCGTCCTAGTGACGTCACACACGCAACGCTGCAGTACACGAGGAGTGCTGGTAGGAAGCGCTGGGGTGAGATCAAGATGGCAGAGATCAGAAGAAAGGTGAGGATCAGGGGGGTCAGGGAGGATCAGGACGGTCAGGGAGGATCAGGAGGGTCAGGGAGGATCAGGAGGGTCAGGGAGGGTCAGGGAGGATCAGGAGGGTCAGGGAGGGTCAAGGGCTCCCAAATGCTCCCAAATGCTGCAGTATATGGATATGTATGTGTATGTGTGTGTGTGTATGTGTATGTGTATGTATGTGTGCATGTATGTGTGTGTATATATGTATGTATGTGTATGTATATTTATGTGTGTATGTATATGTATGTATGTGTATCTATATATATATATATATATATATATATATATATATATATTTGTGTGTAATGTAGGTGTGTATCTGTGTGCAAAGTGTATTTGTGTTTGATTCAGATTTTTTTTTTTCTTGTTTTCCTCCTCTAAAAACTAGGTGCGTCTTATCTGCCGGTGCGTCTTATAGGGCGAAAAATACGGTAGCTAGTGTATCAGATAACTAATGGATGCCATCAAATATAAACATTAATGTCATTGCCTACTAAGGTGAGCAGAAATGTTTGTAGAAAATATGGTTTCAAGGGTGAGAATCCAAACACTAATTGTATAGCCTGCACCTTAGCTCCGCAACCCCTTGGGCAAAAAAATGATATTGTGCCATTGGTAAAAAGCTATTTTATTGTGTAGCCCTTTAATTGTGCCACCTTAGACCACAGTGACATGATGCAACCATAGCTTGTGTAAGAAAAGGGTGCCAGCAATTAGGCCCAGTCATTTATTTCTGCTGCTCTATGTCCACCCAAATGTGTGCAGTCTCTCCATGCCTTCCTTATCCCCTTGCTTAATGCTCTTCACTGTCATTGCTAACATGTATCACACCATTATTTAGGCTCATTCACTTAGCATATAAACTGTACATAAATCAAACCAGATTGTTTTATTGAAAACCATGGAAATTGTTTAGAGAATATGGCATCATAAAACAAATTATATGAGAACTCTTTATACCTGTTGTGACAAATTCACATTCTCTTCTCTATTTGTGTCTGTGTTTCTTGCACTTTTATAAAGGGAAACAACTATACTGGAGGCTTTAATACATTCTCTAATTGTACTAATCTTCAGCAAGTGACAAAACAAAGCAATGGAAATAACAGGCCTAGCTCCCACTGAGCAGCACATTTTTACAAGAGTGAGTTCCTTCACTAACCAGGCCTGCTCCCAGCTAATCCTAGGAGGAGCAAACAAAATAAATAAACAAACCAAATTCTTCAATAGTCAGACTCTCATGCTTCCTCTGTGGCATGATTATCAGCTCTACACTGCAGTCTCTCTATGTCTCTCTCTGGGTGTCCTCATTTGTTCTCAGCTGCACTGGTTCTCAGTTGCATTGGTTCTCAGCTGCAATTCCTTTGTCTGCAAATCCTCTGTTTATATTATGCTCTCTCTCTCTCTATCTCACACTTTTAGAATACTGTCAACAGGCATGCCACTCTGCTGACTGTATTGCATTGAACAGCCCCACCAATTTCCCAGTTCCTGTGTTAAAAGGTTGTGCTTACCTAAGCTAATCAAACTTCTACAGGAATGAACTCTTTCAGACTTCCTGGAGAAAAAAGCCTTAAAAAATCTGTGGCTCACACAAACCACTGGGGACAATATGTCAACGCCTTTATACCAATCAAATTATAATCACAGTCAGAAATGTGTTATATACCTCAAAATGTGACATTTGTTATAAGCAATTTCAAAGAAAAGAAATTCATTAAATATGTTATTTGAAGCTTAAGTGAAAGAGGTTTTCATTTAAGTCAAATATATACATTTTGTAATTTGTTCTTATCTGCAAATCAAATATTAAAACATTATGTAGAACAAAAATGGGAGAGAAATTATAATTGGATTGCTAGTGAACCAGAGTTTTTAAATACAAATTAATCCTACAGTTTAAAAATAAACACACACATCATATTTGTAAACAATAATAAATGGAGAACATATTGATATTCATTAAACTTTAATGTGATCCATGCACAAGACCTTTTTGATTATGTTGAATGATCTCTCACAGAGAAGTGATAATGTTAACATTTTGCAGAATTCATTCATGCATGTGACAGAAATCTGAAAAGAAATAGGTCAAATAACAAACTGACTGCTTTTGGAAGTTTCTGCTTGTCTGTTTTACCTTCAAAGCTTAATAAAAGCATAAACATTTATTATAATAATCTCTTTCCTGGATATCTTGCTCATCGAGCGCTATGTTAAAAGCATCTACATTGAAGTCACACACAAAAAATTACTTTTTTTTAAATTTGCAACAGTATGATGCCACCTAGAGCTGAAGCCCCGGGGTATTGCCCTGTTCACACCCTTAAAAGTGACGATGAGCCCAGTATTCCAGCTTTCTAGCAATCTTGGGTTCCAACAATATTAATAAGGACATTGTTTTGAATTCTCCCTTAATGAGTGAGGCCAACATTTGCCATGTCAAATGGCAATGGACAAAGCAGAGAAGAAAATCTTATTCAATGCTGGTCCTAGATCTAATAGTGCCCCAGGCAAGTACAATTATTTGGTTCACTTGCATTCTCTTGTACATATGTTAAAAAAGCACTGAACACCCTCTTCATAGGGCATGGTGGGCACTGTTGATTGATTTAACCAGTGATGATTTAATATTTTAGATTTATATCTTATAATATAAACAGCAATTTGTCTGTCACGTCTGCAAACACTGCTGTGCACATGAACATTATGTGCAGGCGCATGTGCAGTGGGTTTTCCCGGCATATTCCAGCCATGCTTTGTGATGCACCCCACCACAGACCCGTATGTGCAGAGCTCTCAGTGTATCTCAGAGAGCACAAGCTGTGGCACAGTGACAGGAATGTGGGATTTATAAGGGCCTGAGGCAGATAGCTCCTGGGCCAGGATGGAAGAAGTCGGGGATGGGAACTCCAACCTGCTAATTTCCAGATCAAACAAAGACCAAAGCTCAACATGATCATGTGGCATTGGCTACAGTGTGACAGGGTGAGTGTATGATGGAGAGAGGCAGACAGCACAGAGAGAGAGAGAGAGAGAAAGATAATAGGAAATGATTTTAGACATCCACCACACAACACAGCAAGGGCCATTACAGAGTTGGCACACACCACAGCAAGGCACACTTCATAGCAAGCCACAATACACACCACAGCAAGCGACATAGGAAGCACAAAATCAATCACAAATTAAAGTTTTTGGAAATAATTCAACTGTGCCACACACCACAGCAAGCAGTATAACATCTGCTATTAGACACCTCCACTGTTAGGGAAAACTTGTTACCAACTTGTCTCTCATTTGCAAAAGAATCAGGCAGGAGATGAAAGTCAGACGTCTCTGAGTTTCACTTTATTTTTTAAGCTTACGCAGGGTGACACACACACAGCAATGGTCTGAAATGTTCAAACAAGCTCTATGGTTACACCAGTCTTTCTTGTCATTTTTTCACTGCACCTCTCCTCCCCCTAACATAAAGTAACGTTAGAAAAACGGGAAGGGAAAGGAACAAGATTTGTTCCTTTCCCTTCCCGTTTTTCTACAGTTACTATCTATAAACACAATCTATAAACACAATCTTAATCTAAAATCCTGCACCTGGTCACAGGACTATGTGATGTATTACACTTGCTAAACATTATCTAAAAGCTGAAGCAATATTTAACCTTTTCAACTCCTTTCTAGGTTTACAAATTCTACGGTTAGCAGATAGTTTTCTTATATGTACATGGATATTTATCTCTTACATTCCCCCTACGACACTACAAAGAGTTGTCTTAAAAAATACAAGCGCTAAAAAATACAACAGTATTAACATGGGGTGCATTTCTAATGGATGTTACAAGCATTGCAATTATAATATACAGAAAATCATTTAAAAGGCATCAAGTACGATAGGAAGTAAAGGCATCTTCTTCAAACTGGATCCTAAAGAGAATCTTGTCCCTGAAGGTTACAGCTCACTGGAGACCGATTATGACAGGAATTATTGTGCCCATTGAGCCATATTGCGTTACCCACAGTATGGTCTGTGTTTCTGTAGCAAAATATAAAATCCTAATAATGAGATTACAATATCTCAACTGTGTTTAGGTGAGTTTCCTACAATGAGGAGATGTTACATTATATGTAATTATTTGCACCTTGTCATTTCACTAATCTTGCCTTAGTGCCTTAGCCTTACAACATGATTAGATTACCCATAACAAAATTAGAGACATAATGCATATGAGACAAGACATATGAATTTTCTGTCCCAAGGTCCCCAACCAGGAGAACATCTCTTCCCAGATTCCTCCAGTGAATTAATTAAGACGTTCACCAATTTCAGAGATCTGATCTACTTCTTTTGTAATTGCTGCAGATTTATCATCTATATACAGTACGTGCAACACTCTTTTCCCACTAGGGCCCATACTCCTCCCTTTGCTGTTAAAACATAATTCAGTGCCATTAAATTTTGGACCTGCTCTTTATCAAGTTTATTGATGGCAGCCACACTGGCATAAAGTGCTTTCTGGACCAGCAAGGACATTTCCGAGAGTTGTATCTGTAACGTAGCTACCCCTGCATTGGGATATGCCACTCCCATAATATCCCAAAAACGTTTCCATCCTGATTTGGTGTCTCATATGTTTCTAGAATGTCCATGAGGCCACCGAGCAGTACTATATAATCGGGGTATTACCTGTACAAAATAACAGGTTCCTATCCAGCCAGGGGGCAACCATCTACAGTCAGGTCCATAAATATTTGGACATCAACACAATTCTAAACTTTTTGGCTCTATACACCACCACAATGGATTTGAAATGAAACTAACAAGATGTGCTTTAACTGCAGACTTTCAGCTTTAATTTAAGGGTATTAACATCCAAATCAGGTGAACGGAGTAGGAATTACAACAGTTTGTATATGTGCCTCCCACTTTTTAAGGGACCAAAAGTAATGGGACAATTGGCTGCTCAGCTGTTCCATGGCCAGGTGTGTGTTATTCCCTCATTATCCCATTTACAAAGAGCAGATACAAGCTCCAGTGTTCATTTCAAGTGTGCTATTTGCATTTGTTGCTGTTAACTCTCAATATGAGATCCAAAGAGCTGTCACTATCAGTAAAGCAAGCCATCATTAGGCTGAAAAAACAAAACAAACCCTTTAGAGAGATAGCAAAAACATTAGGTGTAGCCAAATCATCTGTTTGGAACATACTTAAAAAGAAAGAACGCACCGTTGAGCTCAGCAACACCAAAAGACCCGGAAGACCACGGAAAACAACTGAGGTGGATGACCGAAGAATTATTTCCCTGGTGAAGAAAACACCCTTCACAACAGTTGGCCAGATCAAGAACACTCTCCAGGAGGTAGGTGTATGTGTGTCAAAGTCAACAATCAAGAGAAGACTTCACCAGAGAAAATACAGAGGGTTCACCACAAGATGTAAACCATTGGTGAGCCTTAAAAACAGGAAGGCCAGATTAGAGTTTTCCAAACAACACCTAAAAAAGCCTTCACAGTTCTGGAACAACATCCTATGGACAGATGAGACTAAGATCAACTTGTACCAGAGTGATGGGAAGAGAAGAGTATGGAGACGGAAAGGAACTGCTCATGATCCCAATCAATATTATCTTCTCATATTCAGCCAAATGCTTCAGAACTCATTGGACGGCGCTTCACAGTGCAGATGGACAATGACCCGAAGCATACTGCAAAAGCAACCAAAGAGTTTTTTAAGGGAAAGAAGTGGAATGTTATGCAATGGCCAAGTCAATCACCTGATCTGAATCCGATTGAGCATGCATTTCACTTGCTGAAGACAAAACTGAAGGGTAAATGCCCCAAGAACAAGCAGGAACTGAAGACAGTTGCAATAGAGGTCTGGCAGAGCATCACCAGGGATGAAACCCAGCGTCTGGGGATGTCTATGCGTTCCAGACTTCAGGCTGTAATTGACTGCAAAGGATTTGCAACAAAGTATTAAAAAGTGAAAGTTTGTTTTATGACTGTTATTCTGTCCCATTACTTTTGGTCCCTTAAAAAGTGGGAGGCACATATACAAACTGTTGTAATTCCTACACCGTTCACCTGATTTGGATGTAAATACCCTCAAATTAAAGCTTAAAGTCTGCAGTTAAAGCACATCTTGTTCAAATTCATTGCGGTGGTGTATAGAGTCAAAAAGATTAGAATTATGTCAATGTCCCAATATTTATGGACCTGACTGTAAATTCAACAAAGACATATAGTTTTATATTGATACTTTTAATGTGCAGGCAGCTTTATTGTATAAAGGAAATAAATTGTATATGTGCAGGCTGTTCAAAGGTATAAGAAGTTTACAGTACAGTATTTTATCGTATTTTATTTTATTATATCACCACGCTGGAGTACTCACTGTTGACGCATACATCTTATTGAATAGGGATTGCCACGAATTTATGTACAGGAGAGGATCATGTCAAGCATTCATATATGGATGTCCTAGCTTATATGTACTAGTCCATGATATTTATAAAATTCACTAGGGCTAACCTGGTTACTAACTAAGACCCTGACCTTAGAGGTCTCCATAGTTGCATGTATACATGTATGTGTGTGCGTGTGTATATATATATATATATATATATATATATATATATATATATATGTGTGTGTGTGTGGTATATGTATATATGTGTATGGGTATATATCCATACATTAAAAGATTTTATGTCTTATTTTATATAGGTTCTAGTTATCTAGACACATATCCATTTAATAGGTGGAGGCATGTAACCACCTTCATCCCTATAATGGACAAATAGTGGCTTAAAAATATTATATTATATAAAGCATACAATCTATTTGTCCAATATTTGTGCTTTTTATAGGCACACCAATCACTGTAAAAGCTGAGACAAAGAGCAGAGAAACGCATTTGATCAACCATTTACATACATACACATTTTTAGGGTACTTTCCCACTGATAAACATTGAGACCTAGTGTCTTTTATAACATCACGGTTTATATTGTGTTGTTTTACCAATTTTTACCTTTTAGTTGTACCTATATTTCTTAGGATATTTTGTCCAATTCCTACATTGTCCAGTATGTTTTTTTTATGACATAATAAAAGTATATATTTTGAAGGAATTGATTGTGTGTCTATCTTTCCATTAGACTTGGATTTAGATCACATAGATACACATATGTATAGAATCATTGGTGCATACTCTTATATAGAGATATACAGAAATTGGAGTGTTTTTGTCAGTATACTTGACACCTCACAGAGGTCATTTCAAGTACACCTTATAGATCAGAGAAACACACTGTATATTGGGGTGCACTACAAAAACCATAAAGAGGGCTTGAAACGTCCCTTCTGACACCTACCTGTGAGAGTAAATCACATCCAGCTTTTAAGTACCTCACATTCTGGAGGTCACCAAAGGTCAGAGACAACTCTGTAGAAGTATATTGTCTAATACTACGAAGAGGCAAAAAGTAATCTGCACTTGGAGTATCTATTGCGCTTTCTCCCCCTCCCTTATTTCTTAATTCTCTATGCTGTATCAGTACTAATCAGCCACCTTTTGATACTCAATAGGTTCAGACAATTCAACGCTTATAGACATACAGGTGCAAAATCCTTCAAAATGCTTCAAAGAGGTTAATTATCTTTTTTTTTGTGCTGCATCAGTGATAATTAGGACCCCCTTTAATGTTCCATAACTTTAGAGGGTTGATATCTCCTAAAGGTTAATTCTCTGTGCTGTATCGGGGTCAATTAGCCACCCCTTTGATGTTCCAAAGATTCAGTAAATCTCAACGCCTGTGAGCATATAGATACCAGTCCCATATTAATTTCTTAATTGGGGATAAATAGCTCAATGTTGCATCTGCTAAAAGAAAAGTTTATTCTTTATGCTGCGCAATACCAGCGTTATTTAGGCACCTCTTTGGTACTCTAAAAATTCAGAGAATTAAGCGACTGTGAACACACAAGGAAAAAAAACCTTGTAGGTTTCTTAGTTAGTGATAGTTAGCTCTGTATTGTATCAGCTCCAGGAAGCCACTGTCCTCATATAAAGACTAGGAAGTTTAGGATAATAAACCTTCTACCCTGATTCAAAGTTCGGGTTTGGCATCATCAAGTTCCACAGCTCTATCATATTGCACTATGGTTATGTTCTTTTTGCTTCAAATTCATAGGAGCAAAAGGTAAAGTTTCTCCTTCTCTGACCTGAGTACTTGGTGCCAAAATGCTGTTGTCGATGGTCCTTGGTTTACCCGCTACCTAGGCGTCTAGGTGTATGCGGCTATAGATCTCCGTGGTCTATGCGGTGGATAGGAGTGAGGACTAGCAGCAATCCCGCTTCTGTAAATTGGATAGCATTGAGTAGAGTTTCTTTCAGTCTGGTTCTGCTGGTTCTACTCCATGCTGCAAGTTAGCGTTCAGCAAGGAAGACACAGATGCCCATGCTAACGTGTCATGCTTGTGCTTTCTGGGCAGGGCCATTCTCCTTTCTGCTATATAAATCAATTCTCCTAAAAATCTATCTTTATCACATCTCTGAGTGAGCTCATGCAACACAATACACAAAGTATTGTGCCTGTGTCACATTATTGTATAATGAATATTGACATGGGAGCAAGTGTAAAGAAGAGTAGGGAATGGTAACAGGGCAAGGGGAAAGAGTTTGAGGGTGGTAAGGTAAAAGGCAAACTATGAAATGGTGCATATACATTGAGTAAAAAGGAGTTTCAATGCCTTATTCAGTGGGCAACAGGCTGCCTGAAGATACACTGAAGATACATTAAAATATGTTTGTATACACATAAAAATGTTTATATGCCGTGATATTTCTGTATGTAAGTGTAAATGACACTTTCTGACTCACAATTAATACTAATTTTGTTGTTTCGTCTTCAGTCTTGTCCAACTCTATATGACCCTATGGACCACAGCATGCCAGGCATATCTGTAAGCCACTACCTCTCTGAAATCCATCAAGCTGATGTTTATTGCCTCAATGACCACATCTATCCATCTCTGCCTCTCCATTCTTCATCTTTTGCCAGCTTCAGAGTCTGCTCTAGGGAATCCTTTTTTATCATTATATGGCCAAAATATTTTAGCTTTAACCGCATGATCATACCCTCCAGTGAACAGTTTGGCTTACTTTCCTGTAGTATGGATTGATAGAATCTCCTTACAGTCCAAGAATAGCAATGCTATTAGAAAGTATCATTCCTTTCCCTTCTAAATAATGTTTTATTAGTCCATTCATAGATTATCCCCAGACTTCAATAAAAAAATCGTGTTTACCGTAATTTATGTTCATTTTACATACTGAGTGAAGGAGCCCAAAACAATATTGTCTGTATTAGAAATATAGATAAATTGTATTGAGGGAAAGTAAAGGGTGGAGACTGAGGAAGGTATGGAGACATACATGGATGGGCCTAGAGGCAGCATAAATACATAACTGACTAGCTGACACTAGTCTTTGGTGCATACTATTCTTAAGTCTTGTCATTGTGTTTTAATATAAGTCATTTTTAGGTCTAGACCTATGATGTCCAGGTCTAGGGTGGCACCAATTTGGAGATGGTAAAATGTACTGGACTCCATGATGCCCTCCTTCTTCTCCCTCTCTCCTCATTGCCACTCTCTCTTGTTCCATCCTCCTTCTTCCATTCACTCTCCATTATCCCTCTCCTTCTTTTCCTTAAAGTAGAAGGCTTTACCTTTTTTTATTGGGACAGCAAGGGTTCACAAGATGCAGAATGAGATAATCATACTGCCTAAATGATTCTACATGAATCTACTGAGTCATTCAGCATAACAGCAAAAGCTACTGTATGTGATGTCACAAACCATGCAGGCACATTTGTGACATCACCATTGTGCAAAGGTATAATTCTATGAAGGCAGTGTGAAGCCTTATTGTCATCTTGTGATCCCCTCCATCCAGCTAAGCAAAATTAAACCTTTGTATTGTAGTGAAGAGACAGAGTGTGGAAATGGAGGGAGAAGAGATATATTGAGAGAGAAGAGAGGTCCCTGTAGAGGTTAGTAAAAAACAAAACAATATAGGTAAGTGATCAGATACCCTTTCTATAAAAAAAAGAACTGCCCCTCTCCCCTAATAAATAAAGAGTCTCCCAGGTTGCAGCTGGTAACAAAGGGCCCCTACCCTGTTCTGGGTCCTGTTGCTTTGCACCTGCTGCACCAGTAGTAGTTCGGACAATCGGTAGGACCCCGATAGTGTAAACTTGACAAATAGAAAATTGACAATGTTTGTATCAATCAAATACATTTTCAAGTAATTATTTCCCCCAAATCATGCCATCAAGTTGCAGTAATTATTTTCTATCCATTTACTTCTATATGGATCTACATAGTGAATTAAGTAGAGTCCATAATCTACTACTTTATCTTAGATCAATCCAACCCAGTAGAATCGTGAGGCCATTGTATTCCTGCTAGCAGGATATGGACCAATACCAGGATAGTCACCACCAGAAATTCCAACAAAAGGGCAGGATACCATGGCCCCTATTCAATTGAGAAAATTGTACTTTCGGTAACCCGTAATGGAGCCCATAAACTAATTTGCTATTCAATTTGACCCTTTTAGCTAGCCTCAAACAATTTGTGGGTTAGAAGCTCAAAATGTCTGCGATTGTTTTAATCGTACCTCTGACCCAGCTAAGCCTTTTGATCTTTGAAGCCCATAAATGTTAAAATCGCAAATCGCTATTCAATTGGTACAATTCCTCAAGCCTGCAAATATTCTAACACCTGTAAATGTCAAATGTAGAATAAAATCCTACGGGTACCTGTTGGTAGCACTGTAAATGCAAATAAAAAATTAATACTGCACTTAAAAAACTAAAAGAGGGGGAAAAGCGATGAAAGACATTAGAATTAATTGCACAACGGTCTCAAGCTCGCAAATCTGCAATTCAATTTCTTTTTTATGTTTCATTTCCGTGTCATATCAATCTCGGGAATCAATGAGTAAATACATGTCAGGCCAACCACATGGACTAGAACAGTATCACCATTCATTTTTATTATTTTGTACATTGCCGGATTGCGAGTCCGATCGCATATCAGACTTTTAAACGCTAATTGATTAATGTTTAACCTCCATGTTTTACTGACATAATAATAGCAGTCTCATTTACTACTGTCTGTTTCTAAATCAGTAGTTATGGCCTTGCTTAACTGATCCTGATCACACTCTGAAATGATACTTACGATTGCATGGTTTATGGTTTAGGCTTTTGGGCAGCTAGTTGCGGGCTTGTTCAATTGAATCGTTCTGTAACTGTAGCAAATTTCAAGCATGCAGTTGCCTTCATAATGGATGTAAGTCTGCTTGAAATTTGCTACAGTTACAGATGCAAGTGAATAAGGCTCCAATTCTGTAGTAGTTACCAATAATAACTATAGTAACTATTCCCCAAGACAAGATCAGCAGCAATAACTCCAAGCATGGATTATGGTTATTGATGCTGATCTCACACATTGATTATGTAAGTCCAAACTGAATACAAGTTTATTGGCAACTGTGCACAATATTTAACCATGACACAAACCAATCAGAAACAAACCCTATTCTTTGGTAAACCTAGGATAAACCATTCCCCACAGTCCATACCCTGGATTACATGTATAAGCTGTCCATCTAATAATGTCATCCTTCCTGATTAACCCCTTGATGGCTTGGAGCCAGGCTGACTGAAGCCTAATCCCTTCTTTGATCCCAGCTTTCAGGTGGTCATCAGTCAGGACCATGGTGGAGATGCTATGTCTGTATCTAGTTATCCCTAAGATGTACCTGTTCCTTTAATTGTATAGATGAGGCCCCCCTTCCCCTGCTCCCCAAATTCCCAATACCAGGACCTAGCGATCAGTTTTGCAAGAACCCTAGCAGAAGCTGCTAGTCTGGGTACCTGGTAGGCTTTGGGTACCTCTCCACTATCTAGAATTTAAGAGCTGTGATGATATAGCTCCAGGCTGGGACAAGTTACACTGATTAACTCAGGGCAAGAGTAAAATGTCTCTAAAGTATCTGACCAGACAGGATGAAGGTACAGAGTTGGAAGGGATTCAGTTACTCATTGAGAGGTGAGACTGGGGGCTACCCACTTTCAGGGGCAACCAAGGCTTACATAGAAAAGATACACTTAACCAGGGGCATGGAAATAGGGGGGTGGGGGCATAAATCCCCCCAGAATATATGAATAGGGGACACACAAAATTGAAATTAAATGTAATCATGCATTACCAGAGGGCACCACTAGAGCATTATAAAGCAGTATGTCTCTCCCAGGAAAGCTTTGACCCAGGAAAGCTTTTGATTTCCCCCCTTTTTAACAACCCTGAAGGATGCAATGGACAGCCAAGCAGCAGCACAAAGACCATTTGCACAAAGGTACACACAACATTGTAATTGCAAATGGCTAGTATGCTTTTTCTGTCATTCATTTTTGCACCACAACACCCGACTTTTATATTTATTTACTCTTGCAATTGAATAATATATTTCCTAGCCACTCCTTTTCCTTCATAATTTTTTTCTAGTACTCTATTTTCCCATCTCAATCTTTACCTCCCCTCTCAGCCTTCTGCTTTTTGCTTTTCACTTATTCTTCTTCTTTTCTCCTTCTTTTTCATCATCACACATATCCCACCTACCCTCACACTCAATATTCCTCAGCTAAAGTATCATAGAGTGATTAAAATTGGAGTGAAGTTAGTAGGGAAGAAGCCTATGTTGTGCAATGATATGATAGTTATGCAGTGATATGATAGTGACGTGGGAAGGTGCCTGTGTTTTGCAGTGATATGATCATAATTAAAATATGACAGTAGATTCCAAGCCATTAATGACTACAGCATAGAAACCTTTCTGGGTTTTCCTCTGAATTAGATTTTTGACTGCTTTGCATACATGTTGTTTATTTATAGTTATATGTATATAATAACAGGGGAACATTGGGACATGTCTAGCAGCATTGACCCTAATATAGCATCTCTTGCTCCCTTCTCTCCTTATTATCCCTTATGTCTCCCTCCCTCTAGCCCCTCCCCTCCTCTCTCTCTCTTCACGTTTCCCCTCTGTAGACCTTTCTCCCTCACTTTCTTTCCCTCCCCGTTTCTTTCACTCAATTATCATCCCTTTTTCTCTCTTCTCCCCTCCCATCTCTTTTACATGTGTCTTTCTGTTTCTTTCATTGTCTTTCAATCTCTGCCTTCTCTCTCTCTCTCTCTCTCTCTCTCCCTTTTCTCTTTCTTTCCCTTTTGTCTTTTCTCCTCCCTTAAACATTGATCTGATGACAAATATCTACAAAGGCCCATCTAGCTTGCCCATTCTATCAACCCAAAAGTCTGGCTTATTAAGCCTTATGGTGGCCTTATACTTATCCCAGGCATGCTTTATTTCCTTAACCATGTTTGACTCTACCACTTCCACTAGAAGGATATTCTAGTTAACTATTACTTTTTTCTGTAAAGTACTACTTTTTCTCTCTCCATGTTGACCCGTCTCTCTCTACTCCCAATTTATCTCTCTTCGTTGTGTTATCTCTGCTCTCTGCAGATCCTCAAGATATTATCTTTGCCTTTGTTTATTAAAAAAATAATTTGGAGAAAGGGCAAAAAAATGGTTAAAAACAACAAAATATATTTGACCTTCTCCATGCCCCTTAACCGAGTACCCCTTAACTTGTGGACCCCTTCCCTGGGTGTCCCACATAACATGCATTATTATAACACCCAAAGAAAATCTTGCATTTCAATACCAAACATGACAACATTCAATTTATACACCGATTATTACAGTTTTAACAACATAGTCCAGGATAGAACAAAATAGTCCATATTGGTTAACTACTTCCAGTCCATGGCCCTGGATCTCAGCCAAGTAGTCCTGTTGTCCACGCCGGCATGACACACTGTAACACCACAAAACTGTAAGACGTTGCTTACCTACTGTTTCTAGTGGATCCATTGGATTCCATTTAATGTACAAGGTGTTCCACAATACAAACATCCTCTCTGTAATCTTTGTGTACAGAGAAGGTTTTCAAGGAGCTGCTGTTCTGGAGAAAATGGAGATTCCTGGGAAGATATTATGTTTTTCTTGAGAGGGCTGATAAGGTACTGGTGGCGGACTTTAGGTCATGTTAATAGGTTGTGGCATTTCATGAAAGGTGTTTTGGGGTTATAAGGTTCAAACAATATGTTCAGTACATGATGTACTTCAATCACTAAATTAGGATCTGAAACACAGTTCTATAGTTCAAAAAATACTTTTTCTTTAAGGTGCAGGCTGTCATCCTTTGAACATTTCACAGCTGTGACAGATATCTGCAAATATGAAACCTGACTAATCAGTCTAAATCACAGCTTGTAGAGAAACATATAGGCTATCCTACTATGTCAAAGCAAATAAAATGTATTGTTAATAAAAAATAATATATAAAAATCAATGTAAACTTGTGTTAAACAAATGACGCACTATCTCAGTTTGCAAAAGCACCAGGTGCAACCCAATATTATGAATTTTTTAGGGTTTAAGAATCCCTTTAATTATATTGTGTTAATTCTAATTTATTTGAATTTGGCCTTGATTGTAATACCACTGTCCCTGCTAGAAAATACAATACTGTGTCAAATTCTGCTACTTTAATATATAGCCTAAAATTCAAGTGAGGCATCAATAGGATTCAGTACAGTACAGGTCAGTAAGGTGTTTTCTGAAAACTGCTGACCAGCTTTGATGTAATATTTAGATATTGATTCCTACATTCTTATAATAAGAAACCAAAGGTTAGCTCCAGTGTCCAATTTTAATAAGTTCTATTGTTATAAAATTGCTAAATTTCTTTCAGTCTCAGGAAATAACATTTGGATGTCAGCCATTATAATCACTGCATAACAGACTGAGCTTGGTGCCTAAAATAGCTAAATCTCTTGAACCAAGGACTCTGGCAAGAAAAAATGCATTGCACAGCAACAGTATATTCACAGATTTTGAATATTTAATCAAAGTTGATTAATGGTGTTGCCATTTGTGATCTTTTAAAAATTAATACATAGTCATTGTAGATTTAACATATTTTAGTACTGAAAAACATCAACAATAGGATGTAACATTGTACTTTCACACACCATAGCCAAGTATTATTCAAAATATTAAAAAGTCAGTGTGTGCATTTTTTTCAGGTTTAGAGTGGCTATAAAAAAAAGCAAGGATTTGGTATAAAACAACATTTTACAATAGCAATTAATCATTACTCTAGAGGAAAAAAATGTGACCACAAAATATTTAAATGGGTCAACATTATTAGTATCCTTTATTTAGAGAGAGACATTGTCTGTATAGTTATTTGTAAGGGACACACATGATTTTGACAATACAGTTATGAAAACCACAAACTAAAAGGAGGCCTTTTGTGGAGAAATACAAATATCCCTACATTATTTAGTAAATATATATATATATATATATATATATATATATAATGTATTCCTTTTGTAAGTGCCCTTGGTATTTGGCTAGTTGCTAGCTCTGAAACAGTTAAAGCTGCATGTCCCAGATATTAGCAAGTTTAGAAGAAGCCATAAACAACTCTCGAAGTCTAAACAAAAATGTGCTCTAGCAGTGCACAAGGCCAAAGCCCAAGGATAATGCCAAAGCCCCAGTATAATATATGAGCAACAACTTGATCTATGCATAGAGATAACAAGTTAGGGGTGTTATGAGCATATGGTGTGACCTATCAGGCATGGTTGATATGTGCTAACTGCATGCCTCTTCTTTTATTGGATAGCATACTATAAATAACATCTTACTGGTCTAGAGATGAGTGTTGGTGGAATGTTTCTAGAGGGAAGTAATGGAATATACCATTTTCTGTATGTAGGATTACTATAAAAAGCTGTGTTAATATATTTGTCATCAGTAGCACATTTTGAATGATATTCTGTTGCTGATCCACAAGTGTCCAAATAAACTGAAGAAAATCAGAGGTCTCTGTGTTTTGGTATCATGACTGGGTTTTGGAGTAGAATGTCAGATTTGTGGATATGTTTTTCTACTACATTTGGCGAGCCAGCCAGGAGTGCACTAATTGTCCATAGATAACATCCCGAGCTTCAGGAATTCGTGGGGGAGACAATTGACAACTAATCATGGCCAAAATTAGAGGTGAGCAGAGCCACCTTGTTTAAAATATGTGTGTAGAATTGCATTTTATGCTTGCAAAGTCGCAACAAAAATTACCTCATCCAGATTGACTTCTACCCGGAACCTGGTATGATTGCATGTTTGTTGTTGATAATCAAAAAATGCTAATTAGTGATATTAAGTAAAAAAGTGAAATTAAGAGAAGTCGAATTGATTAAGATATTGTGCTTGTGAATGTGATAATTACTGAAACTAGATTAGGAGATATAAAGAGATATTGTACCTGATGAGGTGTTACTTTAAGAAGCACTGTAGATATAGATTAACAGAGGAGTTGCCTTTCTTTAATGGTGTATAGGAGTTGCCTTCCTTTAATGGTGTGTAAGGTGTGCCTACCTAAAAATTACATGATAGCAGTTGCCTTCCTTTAATGGCTGATTGTCTAGACTGTTTTTTGAGAAGTGGTGCTGTAGATGAAGGCTAGAAATTTTCAGCCTTATTAAATTGTGATGCAGCCAATTGAATAGGGCTCTATATAAGCACGTAGCATATTTATTTTACAGAAGTTTTTAGTTAGTGAACTTCTATCCAAAAGCAAAGTTTTCACTAACTAAAAACTTTTGTAATAAAAATATGCTCTTTGCTTATATAGAGCCCTTTTCAATTGGCCGAATCACAATTTAATAAGGCTGTTTATTTGCTACATAATTTCAAATGGCATTGCTGTGAAAATAAAATTAACTATTGTCTAAAAAACGCATATGATTTGGGCCCATGTATGTGTTGTGAGAACTGAGTGTGAGTGTAGTGTGCAGTGAGGTGTGAGAAATTGAGAGAAAATATGGTTTTGTCCCCCTGTTCTCTTTGTTATCTGGGGTGTGTTTGCATTTCCAATGTTATGGAAGTGTGTGAGCTAGATTAAGAGGTGTGTGAACGTGGGAATTTTTTGTTACAAACACTGAATTATTTTATGTTTTTTCTTTGTATAGCGCATGCTGTGTGTTCTAAGTTGGCTGTATTTTAATTGTTGCATGTTGCATTAAGAATTACAGACAGTTTTGCAGTAGAGAGAGAGAAGCTGTGATCCCCTGCAACCACCCTGTGCGTCCTCAACCACCCCCGCCCCCGCAATCTCTTGTGATTTAGTTTTAGTTTTACTTTTGTTCTTGTGATTAATTGCAACATGAAGCGTTTGTGTTTTTTCTTCTCCTCAGAGATAGTGTTTTTTTAGTTGAAAGAATAGAGCTAATGAAACTGTATTTTTGTTTCAAGTTAGTCTCCTGATAAGCCAATATTTCTAAGTTTCAAAATGTGTGCATATTTTTGTACCGGAAACAAATGTCCGGGATTATTTTTTTTATATATGAGTTTCTTGGTTAGTGCAAATTTTTGGTAGGGTTTCATAAGTTGTTTCGTATATTATTGTGCACATCCTTTTATTGTGTTGTCACCTGCTGGTAGTTTTTCTTTTGTGTAAAGATTTTGCAAATGGATTTTATTTGAAGATAGTGTGTTTTGCCTTTTTGTGCTTAAGAGTGTTATTCTTTCCTTCAAAACATGCATGTTATCTATTCTGAGTTTTCTATTTTTTTGTCTCCTCCTGGTTTTCAGAATAGATTGTTTTTGTTTTTTATATAGCTACCCATAGAGCATGTAGTGCCATCTGTACAAAGAACTGACAGTTTTCAAAGAGCTGACAGTTAGTGAGACATGTAATGCAGATTCTAGCCCCCACTGTTGAAAATTGGCACAGCTCAGCGCTGAAATTTTTTTATTATTTTTTTCTTAAGGTGGTTTAAAATTTTAGGAAGGAAAGAGAACTAACTGTGATGACTTTTGATATTGGAAGGTTGGAAGAACTTTTTTAGGTGATCTTAGCACATGATGAATGTTTGTGGAAAAGTTTTTCAGGTGGGTGAGGAGGTGTGGGTGGAAACGGGGCTTGAAAAGAAAGGGTAAATCCTTTGTGTGAAGTTTGCTCCTTAGGATTTTGGAAGTGATTAAGAAGGACATTGTGTAGGTGAATTGGTCCAATGTGAGGTGATAAAAGATTGTTTTTGAAATTAATTGCAAATAGTAATTAATGCATATAGAAACAAGCTGCCCCCCCCCCATTATTGTTCATTTTAGGTTAATATGTTATTTTTGTGTGTGCTGTGTAGCTGGCAGGAAACTGGCAGAGCGAACATTAAGATTACAGTAAAGGTAAAGTTAGATTTTTGGTAGGTCATATTTGTAAACTTCAAAGAGATAAGTATAGTTTTTTTTATAGTATATATTATTTTAGTTTCTTCATTTGAAGGTTGTATTTCATGCGTAAGTTACTAAATTAGTGTGAGGATGGCATTAGGATTTGTTTTGTAAACTTTGTGTTCTGCTATATATGTTTTTCTGCTCCATAATTTTAAATCCAGCTAGTAAAAATTTGTTGTGAATATTCTGAGGATATCCAATTTTTTAGATTTAAAGATTTTATTGAGTTACATTTTGTTTTTTACGAGTGCATATGTATTGTGTATTTTGTGTTGTGTTGACCTAATGTGTCTTGTGTTCGGTTTCTTGTGTTCGGTTTTTAGCATCTGTGGGGCATCCCCAAATGGAAGGTGGGGGAGTGCAAGGCCTCTAACATCCACCAACTCTGTGATGTCATCATGGAGGAGTGGAAGAGCACTTCAGTGGCAACCTGTGAAGCTCTGGTGCTGGAAAATAATGGTGGCCACACAAAATATTGACACTTTGGGCCCAATTTGGACATTTCCACTTAGAGGTGTACTCACTTTTGTTTAGACATTAATGGCTGTGTGTTGAGTTATTTTAAGGGGACAGCAAGTTTACACTTTTATACAGGCTGTACACTTACTACTTTACATTGTACCAGAGTGTCATCTCTTCAGTGTTATCACGGGAAAATATATAATAAAATATTTACAAAAATGTGAGTGGTGTATTGACTTTTGTGAAATACTGTATACGGTTTTCTAAATTTGGTGTTTTTTGTCTTTATTCTTACAAGGGGATTTGAGGAGATTTATGTGCATATAAAGTATTCTGTCAGTTCACAATTATCTAGTTATATGTGCTGTGTTGTCTGTCTTGTCTGGATCCTAATTATGTTACATTTATAAGCATATTTTTATGCCAGTATAAAAAAAATTATGTAGAGATTATGTTTTCCAGTGGAAAAAGGGGGTCTTGTTTGGAGTGTTGTGGAGCGCACTATGGTTGGAGATATTCATGTGTGTCCCTGTGTGTGGATGTTTTCTTCCTTGTAGATGACACCATTTTGTGTTTCGCTTTCTCCCTGTTTGTTTTGCTTGACTTTGCTATTTGACTATTCAAGGGGAGCTGTCTATGTGCTGGGATGTCATGTATGTTCTGGTTGTGATGTGGATTGTGATGCTCTGAAGAGAGATTTGCTATTTCACTTGAAATAATATACTGGTGTTCATATAGGGAACCAATGTCTAAATTGTATCATTACATTTCATGTAAGGAATGTTCATTGTGTCTGATGGACAGTGTGGTAAAGTTGTTTATTGAGAATATCATCTGAAATCTGATCAATTTCGGATTAATATTTGTGTTTATATGCCGTCAGCCATTTTGGATAATTGTTAATAAAGATTTTATTTAGATCTAGTTCCTACTTATGTTAAATATTTTTTAAGCTTGATATTTGAAGAATTGTCGTTACAAGTAAATATGGTAATTGTTAAAAACTGAAAAGAAAAAGAGAGAGAATTTGCCAATTATTTACGATTTATTTATTACAGTTAAAACCGTTTAAAATATTATATAATGTGTCAATTATTAAATTCATTGAAGCAGCATGCTATAATTGTTTTTAAAAACATTATACTGGATACTGGCCAAAGTTCTGTGTTTTGGAGAAGCTTCTCTCTTGGTACCAAGATCATACAATGAGATGTTTTGGTTAAGAAAAAATTGTTTAATTTTTGTTCACAAGAACGACTTGTGATATGATCCTATGTAGAATTATAGAAGGAGTGAAGAACTCTACATTTAGAGTAATATTTAGGCACACCGGTACCTGTTCCAAAGACAAGATAATAATTATTTAGGTTTTAAGATAACAATTAACAAGTGAAATTTCTTTATGGGTTATGATAAGCATACAGGATAGTCAGAAATGTCAACTGACTAAGAATTTTCTTCTTTTCTAAAGTTTTGTTTTTCCTTTTTTAATGTATTTTTTTTTTTTGGCCTGGTTATTTATTAGTTGTAATTGTTATGCCCAGTTACATTATGAGTTAAGAAAATATTTTAGAGCTTTTTTAGTAAATGTATATTGACAGTAATGCAATTAGTCATTTGCTTTTAAATATACAACCTGTTACAGGATAAATCAAGTAATGTCTTATCACTTAAAGAGATGTAATTAGTACTATTGAAACTGTTCTAATGATAATTTTTGTTGCTTTACCAGGAGTAGAAAATAATAGTTGCTTATGTATTTTACATGTATTTTAGATGTTTATTAGCTTTGCGTGATTTAAATTTTGATTTAATTGATTTTAGTTTATAAAACCTTCATTATGGAGTTATGCATATGTTATTTAATTTACAGTTAGTGAAAATTTTAGAGTAAGTGTATATGATGAGAGGATGTTTAGCTGACAGATGTATGGAAGTTTCTTGTATGACAGATCTTGTATGTTTGGATTTTTGTTTTTATTTTTGTCATACTTGCCTACCCCAGAAGAAGATAACAGCAAGTGAGTGCGTGTAAAGAAGATGAAAAGACAAAGAGAGAAGACAAGTGTGCCCTGATATATGATGGGAGAAATTCTCTACTGAGTGCCTATCCTGATGACAACAGATAATAACAGATGAAGAAACAGATACAGAGTTTGCTGACAAAGACAAAGCCCAGACAGAAATCTTGTCTGCACCCAAGAAAAAAGAAATGGCCAAACTCTTGCTCATGGCATAACAGTACACTAATACATGTATCTGCTGGCAAAGAAAAAAAAATGTAAAGATCTATGAGAAAGTCACATACTCCTTGTCTTGTGCCTGAATATCTGCACATGATGGTCTATTGCTTTGACCAGAGAATCTCGCTATCCAGAAGCAAGTGACTCACCTGTTTATCGTTTATCAGATGGACAAAGAGGGGTCTGGCTAAATGTGATGTGTAATACTGGGCCTGTATGAAGTTTGTCTAAGCATATGTTTTCATTGTTTTGTCATTTTTACTTTTTCTACTCTTTCCTATACCTGTCTTTCTTTTTACTGTCCTTTTGGCTTCTAACACTTCTGCACCTTGTTCTATCAATTTGCTAGGATCTAGTACATACTAACATCTGATAAGGAAGAGCAATTAGGGAAAGAAGACGTTATCTTACATAAACTCTGGATTGTTATTAATATCAGTGCAAAATGTATTGGTTGTTGAAATACATCTATCATCTAAATGCCTGAGAATAAAGGTAAATTGGTCCTATAGTCTAATTATGGACAATTAGTTGGGTGGTGTTTTGTGAAAAAAATAAGTGAGGCTATTTTGTCTGCATTAACCATTTAATGCATTAACCATTATGTGTTTTATTTTACATACCTGGACTTTTATATCTATTGTACCACAATCTGGACAATCTCTTGGTAACATATAGCAGCATATGTGGATGTTTTCATCCACCCCATTGAACTCTTTCCTTGTTATATGGACTTGGTCAAACAGGTGCTTATTTATTTTATCTGGATTTATTTTTTGAATTTATTGTTTTTTCTTATCCAGACTTAATTTTTATGGATTTTTTTTTTCGATAGAACTTGATTTTTCTTCTTGTTTGTGCTTCATAATCAATGATTGTAAAGCTTTCAATCAGCAGACTTTAATATCTGGACTGTGAACTTTGTGCTATGGATTCTAGTATTGAGAGACTTTTCCATTTTACCATGGATCATATTGAACTATTATAATTGTGTTTTGATATCTATTGTTTTTATTTGTGCTATGCATGATTGTTATAATATTTTGCAATGCTTTTGTTGGGAAGATATTGAGGTAAAAGGTTAAAAGGACTCCATGATTTGTAATTCAATACCTCCATGTTGTAGGAAACTCATCTGTACTGGATTCTTTAGAGGCCTTATGCGTAGAGATAACAAGTTAGGGGTGTTGTGTACATATGGTGTGTCTTATCAGGCATGGTTGACATGTGCTAACTGCATGCCTATTCTTTTATTTGATTGCATAATATAAATTATATCTTACTGGTCTAAAGATGGGTGTTGGTGGAATGTATTATTTTTCTAGATGGTAGTAATGGAACATACCATTTTCTGTATGTAGAATTACTATACAAAGCTGTGTTTTCTATGTATTTGTCGTCAGTAGCAGACATTTTGAATAATATTCTGTTGCTGATCCACGCGTGTCCAAAAAAAACTGAAGAAAATCAGAGGTCTCTGTGTTTTGGTATCATGACTGGGTTTTGAAGTAGAATGTCAGGTTTGTGAATATGTTTTTCTTCTACAGGCCCTTGCTCATGAGCTAACATTCACTATCAATAGTGGGCAATGTTTGACGTGGGGTCTTCATGAATTTGAGAAAAACATAGATTGTAGTAAAAGAAAACAGCATATTAGAATCTATGCTCACCTACAACTCATCTTTCTGAGTGAAGACACTCACATCTCTACTCAGCAAATCTGTTGAAAATGAGTTGCGTATTACTTATAAAGTTGGTTGTTGGTCAACTGAAGGAGGCTTCACAGGAATGTTGAACTACCACGTCAACCAGGTGCAGGAGCAACTCTGCATTACCAACAATGTGTATTTTGATGGGGTGATGCTTGTCTGGGTCTCCCTAAGATGAAGCATCTCATTTAAGGACTCGGAGTACGATGCCCAGGGATGACAAAAGTTTTTTTATAAATACTTTCAGCATTCAGTACATGCTGTTGCTGCTTTTCCTCCGACCTATGCTTATGACTTCTACTTAGCATTCCTGTTTTGGTTCTACTCTGACTCATTCAAGTCTGCTATAACCCAGGCTTGATTATTGGTCACCTCTTAGTCCTGTGATTTGACCATGATTTGTCTGCCTCTTATCCAGTCCAGTCTTGTTATACCTGAACAATCTTCAATTGACTCGTAGCAGATTCTTTCATCTATACTGGATATCATGATCTTTCCAGCTTATTTCCAGAGTTCCAGTCATATGATCCTTGCCTCTGACCTTTCAGTTTGTTACCAGCCTGGTGCCTTCAAACAAGCTTACTGAAGATTACTGACCATCAAGGTAATATGTTACATTAATAGACTGGGGTGTCTCCTGGAAGAGCAAGGCTTTGCCTATAAATCATGCTTTTACATCTGAAAACTGCACAGGGATGGTATCACCATTGTTTTTGAATTGGGAAGCATAATATCAAAACATAATAGTCAACTGCCATTCTAAAGGTTGAGGTGGCAGTCATTACCCAAACAGACTAGGTTCGTGTGGCAGGTAAGCAATATCGAGGCTGGAGCTTTTGCCGCCTGTGGCTGTCCCTTTCCCCTTTGTCTCTCCCTTTCCCCTTTTCTCTCCCCTCCCCTTCTTGTCTCTTCCTCCACCCTTGTCTCCCCCCTTCTCTCTTGTCTCTCCCTCTTGTCTCTCCCCTTTGTCTCTCCTCTTACCCCTGTCTCTCCCCTTCTCCCTTATCTCTCCCACCCTTCTCTCTCCCCCTTGTCTCTCCCCTTCCCCTTGTCTCTGCACCAACCCTGGTCTCTCCCATTCTCCTCTGTCTCTCCCCCTTGTCTCTCCCATCCTTCTCTCCCCCTTGTCTCAGCCCTCCCCTTGTCCCCCCATCTGTCTTGTCTCTCCCCTTCTCCCTTCAACTCTTCTCTCTCTCACTTGCCTCTCCCCTTTCCTCTTGTCTCCTCTCTTCCTCTCCTCCCCTTGTTTCTCTCCTCTCCTTGTCCTTGTCTCTCTCTCCCTTGTCTCTCTCCCTCTCTCTCCCTTGTCTCTCCCCCTCTTGTCTCTCCATTGTTTCTCACCCACTCTTATCTCTCTCCCCTCCTCCCCATTTCTCTCTCTCCCCTCTTGTTTCTTTCCCCCTTCTCCCCCTTGTTTCTATCCCATCCCCCCTTTGTTTCTCTCCCCCTCCTTGTTTCTTTTCCCCATTGTCTCTCTCTCCCTCCTCTCCATAGTCAAAGGACTTCAACTGAGGATGAAGTTTATAGTCTCCTATCAATCTCTCACCTTACAATTTGCCCACTTGATCCTGTTGCATCACGTCCAATACCCCACCCCTCTACCACACTTATACCAACTCTTTCACCTTTTCAACCTCTCCCTAAACACCAGCAAGTTCCATCATCTTTAAAACATGCCATAATTACACCCATTCTTAAGAACTTATAGGATATGAATGGGAAAAGTAACTCTTTATTTTAAAAGAATAATTGTATTAAATCTTGATCACAACGGCGATTAAAACATAATAGTAAAAAATCCAGGATCAGAATTAGAAATTAAAAATTGGCTGGATGTAAAGAATTTTGTTGCCACAGTGACATTTAACAGAAAATATTTACGACCCACTTTGGAGGGGCAACACAAATTCTTACCATGTGATTGTGTGTGCATATTTAGTCAAAAAGCTATTATTGTAATGTCCTTTGAGAAAGACGTCATTACTTCGAAACGCGTCAGGCATTGATGATGCTGGGTGTGTCCACGGGTTAGGAGCACGGAGGGGTCTGAATACCAGTGTGCTGTGTGTGTGCGTGTATCTTACCTGTCCTTACCTAATATTTATGGAAGCTGTAACTATTGAATAGCATATCGAGATAGCAATTTTGAGATCCAATATGGAATAAAACATAACATTGATGAGATCTCTCAGCCAGTATAATACACCGCAGTGAGTTTGGATTTACCCTGCAATAGTACATAGAACCCCTAAGAAATGGGTTATTTATTTTAATAATGGCATAATCCAAAGTATACCCGGAAAAACGGGTTCTATATTAAAATACTGACCAAATAAATATAATATGGACCCAAAAGAAATTGATATTATATAAGAAACTAGCGACTAGCCCGTCAAAAAATTACGGCAATAAGATTGTAAGGGCGGTACATTTTGTTGGTGTTCCAAGATGCTTCGGCGCTCGTTGCGAGCCTTGCGCTGAGGGCGCTCATTGCAAGGTTGTTGGTTGTTTGTGTGCTATGAGCATTGTTTTTTTTTTGCTAATGCTAATGAAATAATGAATAAAATAATACATCAATATACTTTACCTAATTTGAAGTGATATGTGCAGGAAGCATTGTGCAGAAGAGAAGTTTTTATGTTGTTATAGCATACAATGTGTGTTTTGAGTGCTGTGGAGCTGCTGTGTAAGTGTCAGTAATGTGTGCAGTGCGTAGTGTAAATAGTGTGCGTGCGCGAGCCAAATCCGTTAGGGTAGCTGTGTACTTCCGCATTGTGTAAGTTAGTGTTGTAAAATGGCGCCTAATGTGTGTTACCCGTGGCTTATTTGGCGTCCTTGTTCTTGGATCGCGTCTGTCTTTTTTGGAAAATCTGTAGGTGTTTGGTGGTGTTTCGCGTCTTTAAAGTACTGTAGCCTCATTTTCGTTTTTTCGGCTGACATTTTTTTTCTCGCTTAGGGGATTTTCGGGTGTCTAAACTTCAGTTTTTGAGGTCCTGGGTGCCCCCCCTTGCTGTAGGTAAGCTTTTTATGTATTTGTTGTGTGTATTTATTGTGTTTTTAATGTTTTCATTTGTGCAGATTTCGGGCGGTAAGGTCGTATTTTTGCGAGGTCGTAATGTTTTTTTTTCCCATGTTCCGCGTCTCGTATTTGTTTCTCGTAAGTCCGTAAATTTTGCGAGGTCTGCAGTTGCTGGCAAGGAGCCCGCAGCGTTAGCAACAACCCACATGCTCACAACTATATATGTGATAAGTCCCTTAAAAGAAAGAAAGGGATTTAACCCAGACAGCATTGTTATCTGTGCTAATTAGAAAATATCTCATACAACAAGGGTCACTTTAGACCAGTTATTATACCATCACAGCTCCACATATATATGATATATGATCAAGGACAATTATCAATCTAAAAATATAATGTTGATCGGATGGATCATATCAAGAATTGATTCTATGGGACTCTCAACATTTCAATAATAGCTTTTTGACTAAATATACACACACAATCACATGGTAAGAATTTTTGTTGCCCTTCCAAAGTAAGTCGTGGATATTTTGTGTTAAATGTCACTGTGGCAACACAATTCTTTACATCCAGCCATTTTTTAATTTCTAATTCTGATCCTGGGTTGTTTACTATTATGTTTTAATCGCCATTGTGATCAAGATTTAATAAAATTATTCTTTTAAAATAAAGGGTTACTTTTCCCATTCATATCCTATAATTATAAATGCTAGGTGGCAAACACCTTGGGAACTAGCAGTCCTTATAATATTAATGGTTAACCATTCTTAAGAAACCCTAATCCCACTCAACATCTCCTATCTTTCTACTTCTCCTGGCTTCAAATCTGATTAAGCGACGTGTCTACTCAAAATCCTTGCGGTTGTTAAAAACGGAATTTACAGCCCATCAAAGCCTTTGATCTTTCACATCGGCAAGGCTTACGATCGATAAAATCGCACACCACAAAGGGTTTACAGACTAGTTTGTAACTGCAAAAGACAATAAAAAAACCCCAATGGACTTTAAAATATAGGCAAAGCAATGGAAGGCATTATAATGCATTGCACAACAATTCCCAATTATCAAATAGATTCTTATATGTTGTAATGGTTATGCCTATGCCAAAATGAAAAGTCATGCTGCAAGATGCTGAAAGCACTTAAAGAGATACTACCTGATTAAATTGAAACACAAATACATGAAAATGACTGCCATATTAACACTTTCTCACTCACAGAGGCTCTAATTTGGACCCTAAAAATACAAAGATCATCTGATATACGTCTCACTCATCACATTTACATTGGGTAAAGAAATAGTGGCCAAATTACACTGGCACATCAAATATATCAAGTACCAGGGGAACATTTTAGATTTGGTTGCTCAGTTCCTTAGTTGTGTCCGACTCTCTGTGACAATATGGACTGCAGCACACTTACTTATGTCTCTGTCTGTGTGTATCCACAAGGTTTGCATGGAAAATATACTGGAGTGGGTTGCCGGTACCTTCTCCAGTGGACTGTGATTTGTCAGACCTCTCTGCTATGACCTGCCCACCTACAGTGGCCCTACATGGTATAGCTCACAGCTTTATTGAAGTGCACAAGCCCCTTCACCACCACCATTTAGCAATCCAGAAGGCGAACAGGCGAACATACACCACACTAATCTAATCTAACCCATCAGGAAGGGCCGCAAACACATGTAGGATGTGCAGAGGCCTGTGGGGCAATAGCCAAGCCACCTCCATCAGGGATTATCTCCGCTACGCCCATCCTGGAAAGTCTCACGCCACTGCTGGTGGTCATGTGCCAAGATGTATACCCATTATCATTTGGTGACATCCCATTAAGTGTTTTGCTATCAATCAATTGACATTATCACCTGTCAAATTGTTATTAGGCCTTCAGGGGAATGTTGTTACCCCATAGTATCACAAATTGGACTTTGCATGTGTATTACCCCTTTTTATTATATATGATATATATTATTATATGATACTAGCGAATTGCCCGTCAAAAAATGACGGCAATGAAATTGTAAGTGAGCTAATGCTGTTTGGTGTGTAATAATGAAATATATAATACATTAATAAATGAATATACTTTACCTATTTTGAAGCATTGTGTTGAAGAGCTGCAATCTGTTTTGATGTTGCTGCAGCATTAGTGGTGTGGAGCTGCTGTGTAAGCGTGGTGAATGTGTGCAGTGTAATACTGTGTGTGCGCGAGCCGAAACCGTTAGCGTAGTGGTGTACTTCCGCATTGGCGTAAAATGGCGGGTAATGTGTGGTATGCGTCTTCCCGGATTATCCGTAGGTCTATTGTGGTGTTTTGCGACTTTCTTGTGCTGTTTTGCGAGTGTGTTGTGGTGTTTTCCGTGTTTCGAGTGCTGTAGCCTCGTTTTCGTTTTGTTCGGCGGACATTTTTTCTGTCGCTTAGCAATTTTTTTTGTGTCTAAACTCTTTTATTTTGAGTGAAATGAAGGTGTAAGTTGCTTTTTTGAGGTCCTGGATGCTCCCTCTTGCTGTAGGTAAGCTTTTTATGTATGTGCTGTGTGTATTTATTGTGTTTTGAATTTTGTAATGTTCGCGAGGTGCGTCCGAGTGTTGCGAGGTCGTAATGTGTGTTAACGTGTGTCGTATGTTGTTTGTGTTGCGAGGTAAAGTTTGCGAGGGTCGTAATTGGTGTGTCGTGTTGTTTACGGTGCAACGTAAAGTTTGCGAGGGTCGCAGTTGCTGGCATGGAGCGCCAGCAACTGAGGCCCTCGCCCGCTGCCCTCGCTACGCGAGGGCCGCGGCTCGCTACGCGAGCCCGCAAGCGTTAGCAACAACTCGCATGCTCACAACTATATATGTGATCTTATGATATTATTATTAATATTATTATTATTATTATATGTATTAATCTATTGCATCGTAACTAGGGCTCATTAGTTTACAGATATAGGAATGTGACACAAATGTGATGTACGTGGATGTCCCAAAACCCCAACCATTGAAAACACTCTGACACAGTGAGAATGGTATAACAAAGCTTTATATCATACACAGAGCACAATCATAATTGTACAAGACTGTACATTAATTATTATTTTTATTATTACTATTATTATCCTTTATTTATAACGCTCCAACATATTCCGTAGCGTTATACAGGGGTTAAGTACAAGTCAAGAACAATTTCACACAGTGCAAAGGATGGAGGGCCCTGTTATTGAGCTTTCAATCAGACATACACAGTGCTTTCTGTAAAGCACCTATTGAGATTGAAAACTCGCAAACGTACATTCTATAGAGTGTGGGTGGTGTACAGGAGAGTGATAGATTAATAGAGCATGTAAAGGCAAAAGATGATAGGCTTCTTTGAATAGATGAGTTTTAAAAGAGATTTTGAAAGATTTGAGGCATGAGGATAATCTACTGGTGCAAGGCAAGGAGTTCCAAATTTTAGGGGCAGCACGGGAAAAGTCTTGTAACCGGGAGTGAGAGGAAGTGACGAGAGAGGAGAAGAGAAGAAGGTCACTAGCAGAGCGAAGAGGGCGGGTGGGAGTGTATTTTAGGATTACAGCAGAGATGTAAGAGGGTGCACTACTGTGGAGGGCTCTATATGTTAGGGTTATGGTTTAGAATTTTATTCTGGAGGCTATGGGAAGCCAGTGGATTGACTGACGAAGAGGTGCAGCAGACACTGTGCATTGATTTTCGTAAATGAGTCTAATGTGGATTGGAGCGAGAGGGGTGATAGGAAGGCCAGCGAGGAGAGAGCTGCAGTAGTCAAAGCGAGATATGATGAGACAGTGAATTAGAATTTTTGTCATGTCTTGTGTAAGGTAGTGACGAATTTTGGATATGTTTTTTAGGTGAAAGTGATAAGATTTTGTGAGTGATTGAAAGTGAGGAATGAAAAAGAGGGAGGGGAGACAGTTAGAGGGCGAGGGGAAGAAGAGATGCCAGAAAGACGCTAAATGTTCTATTTTCTAGATAGGATATGAACCAAGAGAGAGCAGTGTCACGGATGCCTAGGGAGTGGAGAGTTTGGATAAGAAGAGAATAATCAACTGTATTAAAGGCAACAGAGAGGTCCAAGAGAATTATATAGAGAAATGACCCTTTGACTTGGCGATTAGCAAGTCATTAGTAACTTTTATTAGAACTGTCTCTGTGGAGTGTTGGTGCCGGAAGCCAAACTGGAAGGTATCAAAACGGGTAAGGCAATTGTAGACGATATGCTCAAGCTGTTTGGAGAACAAGGGAAGTAGAGAAATAGGGCGGTAGTTAGATGCAGCAGCTGGATCAGATGAGGGTTTCTTGAGAATGGGTGTAATTGTGGCATGTTTCAATGGTGATGACAACTTACCAGTGTTTAGGGAAAGGTTGAATAGATGTGTAAGAGTTGGGATAAGAGCGGTAGAGAGGGGAGGGATCAGCTGTTATGTAATAGGTTCATATGGACAGGTTGTAAGATGAGAGGATGAAATAAGGCTAGCAACTTCATCCTCAGTTGCAGGATCAAGGGAGTTCATAATGGATATAGGTTTGGGGAAGGGTGCAGGTAGGATGCTATTGATATGTTGAGGGGAAGGTGTTATATGACTGTCCACGTTGAGAGGAGAGTTCATTTTGAATATTTTCAATTTTACTGTTAAAGTGGCTAGCAAAAACATCAGCTGTAAGACAGGAAGGGGCGGGAGGTGGGGGAGGGCAGAGGAGAGCGTTTAAGTGGAGAGCAAACATTTGGGGTTGAAGGCCACATTTGATATTAATGTGAAGAAGTAGCGCTGTTTGGCCAGATTGAGGGCATAGTGATAGGAGCGTAGGATAAACTTGTAATGGAGGAAGTCAGATGAGGTGCAAGATTTTCTCCATAATCGTTCAGCAGTGCAGGAGCACTCCTGGATGTAGAGTGTTTGTATGGTGTGCCATAGTTGTAGGTGAAGGCGAGGGCGTCTACAAGTGGTAAAGGGGGCAAGTGTGTCAAGGGTGGAAGTTAGAGTCAAGTTGTATTGTGTGGTGGCAATATCAGGGCAAGTGAGGGAAGAGAGGGGACTGAGAAGGGGTTGCAGTAAATTGGAAAGATGTTGTTTTTTAAGTGCCTGCATTACATTAATATCATGGGTGTGGTGTGGGCGGATCCCGGGAGGACAAAAGGCTTTTTAGGGGGGGAAAGGGGATACCTAAAGGGGGTAATGTCATAGTCTAGAATAAGCATGATGAATAGGACCTACCAGGGACACATGTGGTCACTACACCACTGCAACTGGAATCTAATGAAAAAAAGGATCATCAGATCTCACTCCATTTCATTGAAAAACACATTAATGTGCATTTACGCACTTTCAACTGCTCAATGAAAAAGATGCAAATAATAATGGATAATGTCATACAAATCTATTCCACACACAGTGTATTGTCAGATATTTAGGAATAATCAGAAATTGATGAACAGAATCTGTGACACAGAAGGAGGAGGTTAAGGAACATGCCTTCATGGTCATAAGATTAAACTATTAAGACGTTCAGAGACAAGAACAAGATATCAGTCAGAACACTAAGAGGATTGACTGCAAAACCTCATCTCAACGGCAATCCACATTGAACATCAACTGCAGAAATATTCAACAGAACCATATGTGTACACACTCTGTAGCCTGAAAATAATATGTCAACATTAATACAAAATAGTATTCAATGAGGAGTGTGGAGGAGGAGGACTTAGGGCAGTGATTCTCAATCCTATCCCCACAAGCCATCAAACAGGCCATGATTTAGGTGAAACTCTGGAACACTGTGTATTCATGCAATGTTTCACCTAAATCATGGTGTGTCTGGTGGGTCCTGAGTAGAGGTTTGACAACCACTGACCTAGAGGATGTTCTCACCTACTTCCTCTTTCTGAGCACTGACCCCCACCTTCCGTGCCTGTACGATTACTCACTCACGGAGAGGAGGTGTTGCATTGAGGGGTGTATCCAACTGGGATGGCTGTGTAGCAACTGACATTGGCAGTAAAGGGGAGATGAGGAGTCTGTATGCTCTGATTGCGCTGGTGATGGAGCCGGTGGAACCAAAGGCTGGAGAGTATTGAACTAGCCTTCCGCCAACTGCACTAGCGGCTCAATGGGATGTGTCTCGGCTTGTCAGTCCCTATCCTGTCCCTTCGATTATGCTTCCTCACCTCACCATATAGTGATCTGATGCTGTCGACTTGATCATAGCAATATCATTTTGCCTTTCAAGCTGGGCTGTCAGCTGTTGAATTAATACAGAATTCTGATCATCATCCTTGCGGATGTGCTGCAAGAAGTCCCTCCAGGTGCCTTCTGAGGAGGTGTGAGGTCTGTCACTCAACATACTTGGACTGGGGATGGGCTGTGGTGAGACCAGAGGTGTTGCCAGTGTTGATGGTGTGGCCTGTGACAATGGTGTAGCCTATGGCGATGGTGTAGCCTGTGCCAATTGTGTGTCGTTGGTGTTGGCCCGGTATGTTGTGGCCTTGTCTGTTGGGGCAAAATCTGTTGGCGCAACATCTGTTGGGGCCACATCTGTTGGAGCCCAGTCTGTGGGGCCCGTCTGTTTGGGCCACATCTGTTGGGGCACGGTCTGTTGGGGACCTGTCCGGCAACCGCATCCATTTAATCTCACCAGGTGGCAGTGGTGGGCCTATTGAGAGTGGTCTCCAGAACCTCAACATCCCTGCAGGTGGTTGCTGGCTCCATGCAATGTCAATTGGATCATGGCTTGGATCTTTCCTGTTATGTGGCCGCAACTGTAGCAAGGGGCTGGTAGATGGCGCTGCCACTATTATATACAATATTGTCACCTTACACACTAACATAAAAGCCCTGTCCATCACCCTAATCCTAACCTTTACCCTAACCCCCACCCTAACCCACACAATATGCAGGACAATTTAATTGCCATTAACATGCAGAGACATCTAGAGGCTGCTCACTGTGACTGCTGCTACCAGCAGTCACGGTCATATAGCAGGAATGGTCCCATGGCTCATATCAATATATGGTATGCTGGTGTGGTGTGCCATCTGCAGTTCATTAGGACACATGCTCATCTGAACCTGCTGTGCAGTGTGTGTGGGACTGACCAATCTGTGACCAATTCTCAGCAATGGTTGTTAACATGCTTATGAGACATGGTCCAGGTTAGTCTAGTACATGACAAGCACATGCAGTCCTTCAGTGTATGTATCCACATATGCTGCAGTGTTCACACCCATACATGTAGTCTCTTTTGGATGTAAACTCAATCTGCATCTACAGCTACACCTCGTTTAACGATGTAGATAGGTTCCAAAGTAGGAGTGTTATGCGAAACAGCTCTAAATGGTGCAGTTTAACATGGGAAAGATAGGGATAGTGGAACTCATGAAAAACAATATGCAATTGCAATTGAATTTAAACATTTTTGTTTTATATGAACTTTAAACAAACATTACACTAACACAAACTGAATAGGCAAATACTATTCAGAATCAGTTTTAACTGCAGGTATTGGACAGACATTTCATTGATAACAATTATGATAATAATATGTTTGCTTCCTGGATTTACATGGTTATTGCTGCCCCATATATCTGTAGTAATAACCAGAGATCTTACAGTGCTATTGTTCGTCAGTTATCTGTGTGTGCAGTTCATGTGTGTGCATATGTGGGTGTGATGGTTTATATGATACTCACATTGCAGGGTTGCCTTAAAGACAGAGTCCAGCCATCCTGAAAAGCCCACTACTGCTGCTGGCTCCATCCACTTCTTCAGAGTCCACTCCCATCTGCAGTATGTGATTTTAACTGGTGTCCACCACCGGTTGCACGGGCTGCTCGGGCCTCCGCTGCCATCATCCTCTTCACCTTCAATCTTCAGTCATCATATCAGTGTTTGACATACCTCGCATCCATGCTTGCAACCCCTAATGACGCAACACCTGCAGCAACCTAACTCCAGGGACATGTCTTCTGGCTAGGCCTCACATCCCTCCCACCATGTATGATGCTATAGAGGGAACGGATTTCCCGGAGGAGGAAGTCTGTCTCCTCTGAGCTATAATTGTGGGCCCTGTGCTTTAACACAACATCTTGCCCTCTCAACTGTGCCCAGGGTTCTTGGTCTCCCTGTTTTCTTCTTTGGACCTGCCCCTCATCCCCACCACCTCCCCCTGGGATCGGACCCCTGAACCTCTGCACCTACACCTTGTGTGCCTACATATGGGGGCACATCCCTCCCCCTCCTACTCTCCTACACCTCTACCTACCCTCCCTTACCTGCTTCCTCCTCTCCCTCTTCCTCTATTCATACGTCTATCACTCCTCCTCTCTTCACTCTCCTCCTCTCCTCACTCTCCTCTATCTCCTCACTCTCCTCCTCCTCTGGTGTTTCTATCTCTCAGTTTCTATATCTCTACTTCTCACTCACTCGCTCTCTCTATCTCTATCTTTCACTCTCTCTCTATCTCTCTCGCTCTGTCTCTAACTTGCTCTAACTCGCTCTTTCTAGCACTCACTATCTCTCTATCTCTTTCTCTCTCTCTGCCTCTCTCTATCTTTATCTCGCTCAAAAAACCACCAACGCCTAGACCTGTGTGTTGATTTTCTCAGTTACCGCACAGTCAGGGAGTTACGGTTTTCACAGCCTTTTAAAGCTGTTTCCACAGTGTTAATTGGCGATCTCCAGATCCAATTGGTTAATTGACCTGTGCCCAGATCGCAAATTACGGGCTTGCTTTCTTTTGGTGCTCTTCATCAGATCGGATACTCAGAAGCGTTACATGTGAAACCAGGGTTTATGGTCTTGAGGCTTCGGACCGTAACTTGCTCCCTTGTTCAATGGAATAGCACCTGAATTGTAGCAGAGTGAGAGCCTGCAGCAGGCCCGCAGACATACCTCTCACCATCAGATTTATCCCCATCTCTCTAGAACATGTTGCCAAAAGCCTCTCAAGCACATCTCCCTCTGTCCATCAATCTACAGTTCCACACACAACCACCTCCACTTGCACCAGCTTTCTGCCTTACTCACTGCCATCTTTCATCTATAACCCTCTCATATCGCACCCCAACTTACCTACTAGATTGTAAGCTCTTTAGAGTAGGGACTTATTTTCTGGTACATCAAGTCTGTGGACCCATTTGTTTCATATTTGTATTGCACTGTACTTGTACTTGTATTTATACTTATTTGAAGAACATTTTTCAGGCGTTTGTGACTTGCACTGATTTTAAGTTACTAAAAAAAGAGATTTACCTGTGTAAAAAGGAGAGCTGAAAAGGGACCAAAGATTCAAGGAAACCAAAGTATCAGTTTTACTTTCCAGGACAAAAACATTGAACTCAAACAATGACAGCAAAATGTAATAATATATTCTGCTGTGATTTTCAGAGACAGAGTTAAACAGGTGACTGCCCTGCCCAGAGTTTAATAGCATCTGAAGTACATTGCATGATGACTAAAAGAATATGTTAATTACAACTGTGTATTTGCAATTACATAATGAACGTGAACCACGGTGCTCAATGATACTCCCCACAGAGCTAAGTGGGCAGTAACATAACAGAAAGTATATAGAATGCCATTATATTCTTTGCTACTAAGATTTCCTGCTATGCCTTGTATATTTAATTTGGAATGTCTTTGAATGCCATATTTCTTTCAGTCTACATCAGGGACGGCTGGTGCATAGGGGCAAATGGGCAGGCACCCCCCAAAAAATTATGAATCACTTTAATAATGTATTCTAAATGTATATAGAATATACAATATATACAATTTAATTATATCTGTATCAGCTTTCATGTCTTCTTTCATATGTTTTTGGTAAAAATATGCATCTATCACTTTAAATTAACCCTTTGTGTGCCTTCCCCCTTGCCTCTCTCCCTAGTGCTGCACTCCAACTTGGGTGAATATTAATTGACTCTGCTACAATTGTATAAATGTTCCTGACTGACAGCTTGCAGCATCAACCAATCAGTGCTGCAGGCTGTCTGGTTGCTATGTACATCCCCTCTGACCACCCCCAAGCCTATGAGGCTTACTGTTATGATATGACATCAGGAAGGCTTTATAAAGCCAATAATCTCAAACACTCCCCACTCTGTTCCCGCTCTTTTTACTGACCGGATCCTTCTGTGCTGATCTCATCAACCAAGTAAGTTTGCAAAGGCAGTGATACTGGAGTGGGTTATCAGTTCCTTCTCTAGTGGAACTGATGCAGATTAGAACCCAGGTCAATAGCTGTAAAAGCATAGAGCCCACCCCTACTGCACCACCACTAGCAACACCCCAATCACATATTATAATTGTCGAACTGTGAGACGTCGTCACGCTTTGCAAGCCTCACATATCGAGGGGAGCCGTTATCTCACAGTGCTTAGGTGATGAGCGCAGAAGACGCTCATCACCTGCGAACCTCGCATGGCGAGGCGAGCTGTTAAGGCATTAAAACTCGCAGCACAGCACTTAGGCAATGAGTGCTGAAGGCTCTCATGGCCTACGAGCCTCGCATAGAGAGGCGAGCCATTAAGGCACTGACACACACAGCACTTGGGCGATGAGCGCCAAAGGTATATCCCTCCTCTAAAGCTGAAAAGCAGAAATGCTCCTGTAAGACCTATTCCCATCTCCTTTTACTCTCTCTCCTTCTTTTGATGGCATGTGGAGATATATTCCCTAACCCAGGCCTCTCACTCATTCCCACCTGCTGTCAGCCACGCAGAGTCCCCAGAGCAGCAAATACCCAAAACACCCATAATCTAATACCCATCACTTGTCATAAATCATCTACTTTGCCATTATCCTGTGTCCTCTGGAATGCAAGGTCTGTTAGCAATAAACTTACTTTCATTCATGATCTCTTCATTTCCAACTCCCTCAATTTACTGGCTATGACAGAAACCTGGCTCACTCCATCTGACTTTGCTTCCCCTGCGGCATTCTCTTATGGGGGTCTACACTTCAGCCACACTCCTAGACCTGGGAACAAACAAGGTGGAGGTGTGGGCATACTGCTATCCTCTCGCTGCACTTTTCACTGCATACCCCCTGTTCCCTCCCTCCAATTCTCATCTTTTGAAGTCCACACTATCCGCATCCCTCTGCGAGTAGATGTGATTTTCTCCCTCCTGGATCACCCTCTCAATTTCTGGACAACTTTGCCTCCTGGCTCCCTCACTTTCTCTCCTCCAATATACCTTCACTCATTCTTGGCGATTTCGTCATAGCCACTGACACACCCACCTCCCAAACAACTGCAAATTACTTGCGCTTACCTCTTCCCTTGCCCTCTCACAATGTACAGATTAAGCAACTCCATTGACCTTATTTTTACTAATGTCTGCACTATCTCCAACCTTGACATCTCCCCACTTCCCCTATCTGACCACCACCTGCTAACCTGCAACCTCGCCTCATCTTCCGCTCACCACCCTTCTTCAATCCCTGCCACCAGAACCCGCAGAGACCTGCAAGCACTCAACCCACAACAATTTTCAAATGTACTAAAACCCCTTCTCAGCCCCCTCACCACCCTTGCCTGCCCTGACATCCCCACTTCACAACACTACTCTAACCTCCACCCTTGACTCTCATGCCCCCATAATCACAAGCAAACACCCTTGCTCTCATCCACAACCATCGCACACTACACAAACACGCTATCTACAGAAATGCTCACACATTGCAGAACGACTATGAAGAAAATCTCACACTTCAGCAGACTTTCTCCACTAAAAGTTTACCTTGCGCTCCTACTTCTCTGCCCTCAATTTTGCCAAACAACACTACTTCTCATCACTAATATCAAACCTGTCCTCCAACCCTAAATGTTTATTTGCTACATTCAACACCCTCCTTTGCCCACCTCCTGCCCCTTCCTCTCGAACTGCCGATGACTCTGCCAGCCATTTTAAAAATGAAATTGAAACCATCCGAAATGAGCTCTCCTCCCAGCTTTGCCCTATCCCACCATCCTCTCCACAAATCGACAACACCCAGCCCTTACCATTCCCCAATCCCTCCTCCACTATGGACTCCTTTGACCCTGTAACCGAGGATGAAGTATCTACTTTACTATCAACCTCTCACCTTACAACATGTCCTCATGATCCTATTCCATCACAGCTAATCCCTCCCCTATCCACCACACTTATCCCAGCTCTCACACATCTATTCAACCTTTCCCTAAACACTGGCACGTTTCCATCCTCTTTAAAACATGCCACAATTACACCCATTCTCAAGAGGCCCTCATCTGACCCAGCTTCTGCCTCCAACTATCGCCCTCACTACTTCCCCTGGCTTCAAAACTGCTTGAGCGGCTTGTTTACAATCGCCTTACTCCCTTGGCACCCTTATAAAATCCTTTGGATTTCAGTATCATCTCTATGCAGATGATACTCCAATCTACCTCTCTGCACATGATCTATCCCCCTCTATTTTAGCTCAAGTTTCCAACTGCCTCTCTAGCATATCCTCCTGAATGTCTGCCCGTCAACCCAAACTCAACATGTCTAAGACTGAACTCCTAATCTTTCCACCCTCTACAACAGCTTCCACTCTTTAAATATCTCTCACTGTTGACAACACCATGATCACTCCTACCTCCCAGACCCGTTGTCTTGGGGTTCTACTGGATCCCGCCCTCTCTTTTATTCCTCACATCCAATCAATAACAAAATCTTGTCAGTTTCACCTAAAAAACATCTCCAAAATTCGTAATTATCTTACAGAAGACCCAGCTAAAATTCTAATACACTCTCTCATCATATCTCGACTCAACTACTGCAATTCCCTCCTTGCTGGCCTACACATCTCTCGTCTGTCTCCCCTCCAATCCATAATGAACGCCTCCTCTAGACTCATCTTCAATACCAAACGATCAGTGTCTGCAGCTCCTCTCTGTCAGTCACTCCACTGGCTTCCCATAGCTTCCCGAATCAAATTTAAAATCATGACCCTAACATATAAAGCCCTCAACAGTGCACCCCCTTATATCTCTGCTCATGTTTCAAAATACTCTCCCAACCGCCCCCTTCATTCTGCTAATAACCTACTTCTTTCCTCTTCTCTCATCACCTCCTATCACTCCCGTCTTCAAGACTTTTCTCATGCTGCCCCCACTATTTGGAACTCTTTGCCCCGCTCCATTAGGCTATCTTGCTGCCTCAAAACCTTTAAAAAATGACTAAAATCCGTTAGCCTTAACATGTACAACTGAACATTACACAGCTTGATAACACATACACACACAACCTACAGTACAACACACAGACACCTCCACTTCACTAAACAAATTGCTTTCACACTGTCATCTTTCATTTGTCACCCTCTTGTATCACACCTAAACCCTTAGATTGTAAGTTTGCGAGTTTCCAATCTTGTGTCAGTGCCTTGGAAACAAGCTCTATGTACATTTGATTTTATGCTTAAAAATAGGCCTTTTTATTCTTTATAAGGTGTTAAGTTTGTTTTTTGCCATGTACTCAACCCCTGTACAGTGTTCCGGAATATGTTGGATCGATATAAAGATAATAATAAAAAAAATAATATTCAATTGCCCGATTCGCAAATTAATAAGGCTGTTAGGCTGCAAGCAGTTGACAAACGCGCAACTTTAAAAAAACAACATTACGAGACGCAGGAAAAAAACGGCCGAACCACAAAAATCAAAATACATGAAAAACAACAACAACAAAAACATCACACACAGCACGGGGGCACAAGCCAGGACTTCTGGAAGTGAGGTGGAACACAAATTTAAGTCAATTTTAAAAAGTTTCGGCACTCGAAAATTGGCTAAACTAGAAAAAAAATGGCGACCCTAAAAAATGAAAATGAGGCCACACGACCCTGGACCGCGCAACACACCGCCAAACGCATACCACTTTTACACAGGAACGTACGGGGTACAAAATACACTACTACAAAGGACGCCAAATACTCGCGAACCGTGTAGCACATACACAAACAACGCTACTTTACACTCCAAACTTGCACATCACAACATTACGCATCTACAGTAGCGCTTCACACAAATAAACCAACGGTTTGCCCTTGCGCACACAGCCTACTTCTACTGCACAGTTGGGACATTCATAAAAATATCTCCACAGGCCAGCAACAGTCCAACTGGACATTATATATATTAAATATATATCATATGGAAAATGAAAAAAGATTGTTAGCTCTTCAGCTTATTGATTGATGGATATATTAATTACAAATAGGTAAAGTATATTAATTCATTAAGTAACTAATTAATTGATTATTATTTACAAAAATAGAGACATATGTATCTGTCTTTGTGATGATGCCAGAAGCTGCTCAGTGGAGCAAAAGTACACCATTGCGAGGCTCATGATGAGCGCCCAGTAAAGTAGAGGGGGGTAGATAGAGGGGGGGGGAGGCTTGCAAACCTATATGGTCCTGCTTGGTGTAATGTGGGTTTTTAAGGTCCAGTTGGGGCTTATATGGTCCTGCTTGGTGTAATGTGGGTTTTTATGATCTGGTTGGGGAATATATGGTCCCGCTTGGTATTTTAAGGTTTTAAAGGTCCGGTTGGAACCTATATGGTCCCTCTTTGTATAATTGTTATAAAAAATGGTTAAATTAATTAATTACAATATTATTATTCATAATCATATTACTTATGATTATCATAATTATTCTAATCTCATCCTATGAGATTCTTGTTCTCTACGGATAAACAAATAAATAAATATATCTTCAAGAGGCGTTACAGATTTATGGTTACAAAATGTGCATTTATTAGCAGAAAGGCATTCTAATCGCTACCAATTATGTCCATGTGTGTGTGTGTGTGAAGTATGATACTTTACCAGGCCTCCACAGTGTAGTGAAGATAGAAGAGCTCCAGAGAGTTGTAGATTGTAATAGAGCCAGCAAGCAGAGACTTTGTCTGCCCCTGTTAAGGCCTTATAAATCCTGTAATCTCAATTCCACCCCCATACTCCTCCCTAGCTCCCATTGATCAATTAGGTCACATGTCCTTCACAAAGTCCTCTCACTGGTCAGCTGTTCCACACAAAGGACTCCTATATCCACATGTAAAACTAGACATATCCGGTTCTCAAAGTTACACACACACCCAGAATAGATCCAGCGCCATCTTGTGTTCATTCGGCAAATCCATCCACTATTCAGAGTGTAACCTCCAACTTAGTGAAGAAAAGAACGAATATAGATAGCCTTTCAGCCTTATATTAAAGCTGGTAATTTCTAACGCTAGGTGTGTGTTACAATAATATGTTTTTCTTAGGTATGGTTAGGGCCTAGATGGTCTCGCTTGGTTTCATCAGTGTTTTTAGGTACGGTTGGGGTCTTGCACTCTCTGATTTGTTTGCTGGTTTTATATCACGTCCAGGTCCAAACACTCGGCGGCTGCAGACTATTTTGGACTACTACACTTGAAGACACCCCGAGAAGGGGAGTCAACTGTTGGTGAGTGTCATTAAATTCATGCAGAAGAGAAACATAATTATTTACTTGAATCCCTCAAATCTAGAATTTTTGAACAGTATAAAAAAAGCAGTGGGTGGAGTCTATTTTAATGGGTGGGGCAAGTATAAGGTCATTGGGTGGGGCATATAAAGGTCAATATGACAACAGGGAAGGAGTTTAAAAAATTGGTAGGGTCTGTGTAAGGGGAGGAGCCAAGTCTTGCTCTGGCGACCCACAAACTTGAAAGTTCACCAGCTGCCACTGGTCTACATGTTAGTTGACAAAACATCAAAAATGTCCATATAACATAAAAACACACAATTTCATGCTGAAGTGAAAATGACTAAACTAGAGTACTTACTTCATTTGACATCACAATTTAATTGGAGTAATATTTGTGAGCATGCTGTCTCTCTGTAAGCTCAAATTGGAGATCTGGAGAGGAGAATTGCAGCACTTAGTGATATTGCTCCACTGGAAAGGGTGTTGGCGCTCATTGAGCACAGTTTAGCTGGGCCTAGCATGGAGAGTGGAGCAGGGGCTAGTGAAGATGTCCAGGGAGGTAGATGGGTTACAGTTAGAAAAGGTATCAGGGGGAATCGGAGGAGGCAGGCCAGTTCTGAGTTGGCAAACACCAACAGATTTGCCAGATTGAGTGAAACTGTTGGGGGTGTCCATTCAGGAATGGCAATACCAGATAGAGCTGGTCCCTCTAACAGCCGGAAGAACAGTTCTACTGGAGGAGTGGGAGGGCAGCACAGGCAGAGCAACAGACATGTTTTGGTGTTAGGGGACTCTATTATTAGGAAGGTAGACAGGGTAATTTGTCACCCAGATCCCAGCAATCGAACAGTTTTCTGTCCCCCTGGTGCTCGGGTTCAGCATGTTGTGGATCGGGTGGATAAATTATTGGGAGGGGCTGGTAATGAACCGGCGGTCTTGATACACATTGGTACCAATGACTAAGTTAGTGGAAGATGGAGTGTCCTAAAGAATGATTTTAGAGAACTAGGGAATAAGGGAATAAGCTTAAAGCAAGGACCTCCAAGGTAGATACAACCAGTGCCACGTGCTAGCCCAGGGAGACAGAAGGAGCTTAGGGAGGTTAATGGGTGGCTAAAAAAGTGGTGTAGTGCAGAGGGTTTTGGATTTTTAGAGCACTGGGCTGACTTCTCACTTGGGTACAATCTCTATAGCAGGGATGGATTGCACCTTAATGATGAGAGAGCTTTTGTGCTAGGGGATAGGATGGTATAGAATGGCTGTGGAGTTTTTAAACTTGTAGGTGGGGGGTAGGGACTATATAGAAGTATTGGGGTAAAAATGGTAGAGAGGGAAAGGGATGAATTAGTTACCCATGGGGGAGGGTTACAATAGACAGTAGGAAGGTATTAATAGGGGCCTCAAATACAGTAGCAAGCACTTCACAACGGCAGAGCCAGAGCAACATAAAGTATGCTTGCTAATGCAAGGAGTTTGCCTGGGAAAATGGGCAAGCTAGAATTATTAGCAGTACAAGAAAAATGGGGCTTAATAGGCATTATTGAAACATGGTGGGATGAATCTCATGACTGGACTGTTAATCTGGATGGTTATAACCTTTTTAGGAAAGATAGGGGAAATGGCAAAAGAGGAGGTAGGATCTGTCTGTTTGTTAAGCCTGAATTTAAGCCTATAGTCAGAGAAGATATTTATGCTGGAACTAACGGCAACATTGAATCTTTGTGGGTTGAGCTAAATAGTGGAGGAGCTAATTCTAAACGCATATTGGTGGGAGTATGCTATAAACCCCCAAATATAGCTGAAAGTGAGGAAATACAATTATTGGAAATGCAGCTAAGCATGGGCAAGTTCTAATAATGGGAGACTTTAATTACCCTGAAATAAACTGGATAAGTGAGACCAGCAGCTCAGCTAAGGGGAGCAGGTTCTTGAGTACACTCAGGGATCATTATCTGGCCCAAGTAATACAAGAACCTACTAGAAATGTGGCCATCTTGGATTTAGTCATCACAAGTAATATTGATATAATATCAAATGTTAAAATAGGGGAACCCTAGGGGAACAGTGATCACAACACAGTCTCATTTGAGATTGATACAAAAAAATGTTGTAAGAGGCCAACAAAAACTCAAAATTTTAAAAGGGCTAACTTTAATGGGCTAAGGGCAACAATACTACATATAGACTGGGACAAAGAACTAACAGGGAAAAATACTGAAAATAAATGGACAACATTCAAATCCTTACTAAATAAACATACTCATCGGCATGTTCCATGTGGAAATAAAATGAATAGGAGTAAATCACATCCCATGTGGCTTAACATGATGAGGAAAAAGAAACATGCATTTAAATTATACAAGAAGGAGGGAACAGAGGCAGCTTTATGTGACTATAAGGAAATCAACAAGGCTTACAAAAGGGCTATTAGACTGGCTAAATGAGAAAATGAGAAGTCAGTTGCAAAGAAAAGTAAGACTAACCCTAAAATATTTTTTAAATATATTAATGGGAAGAAGGCGAGGAAGGCAGCTATAGGAACATTACAATGTGACACAGGCCATCTGATAATTAGTGACCAGGCAAAGGCAGATAAGCTAAATAGGTTATTTTCGTCGGTATACACAAGGGAGGTACCAGTGGTTAGGACACCGCAACATAATGAGGCTACACTACCATCACTAAATAATTGGTTAACGCAGGAAGAAATCCAAAAGAGATTGGAGAAAATAAATGTTAATAAATCCCCAGGTCCTGATTGAATACATCCAAGGGTACTGATGTAGCTGGGTTCTGTAATAGCCAAACCATTATATCTAATCTTTCAAGACTCACTCACTACAGGGTCTCTATCAGATGACTGGAGGAAAACAGAGGTAATACCTATATTTAAGAAGGGAGCAAGAGCAAATCCAGGGAATTATAGACCAGTGAGTCTCACATCTGTAGTGGGGAAGCTTTTAGAAGGGTTAATAAGGGACAGAATACAAGACAGTGCCTCATGGGAGACTTTTGAGCAAACTAAGGGATACTGGAATTGCAGTTAATATCTGCTCATGGATTGAAAGCTGGTTAAAAGACAGTAAGCAAAGGGTTGTTGTAAATGGAACATACTCTGATTTGACTAATGTGGTAAGTGGGGTTCCTCAAGGTTTAGTATTAGGTCCTCTCCTTTTTAACATATTTTTTAATGACGTAGAAGTAGGACTCGAAAGTAGTGTCTCCGTTTTTGCTGATGACAAGTTGTGCAAGGTAATTAAATCAGATAATGATGTACTTTCCCTACAAAGGGATTTGCATAAATTAGAGAAATGGGCTGCTAAATGGCAGATGAGATTTAATACGAATAAATGTAAGGTTATGCATTTGGGAAGGAAAAATAGCCATGCAATTTATAATCTTAATGGAGCAAATCTAGGGGTATCAGATATTGAAAGGGATTTGGGAGTACTAGTGGACAACAACCTAGGTAGCAGTGCTCAATGCCAAGCAGCAGCTGCAAAGGCAAGTAAAATATTAGAATGTATTAAGAAGGGTATAGAAGCAAGGGAAACAAATATAATTCTACCACTATACAAATCCCTAGTACGCCCTCATTTGGAATCTGGAGTACAATTTTGGGCACCACTTCATAAAAAGGGCATTTTAGAGCTGGAAAACGTACAGAGAAGGGCAACAAAACTAATAAGGGGAATGCAGGGGCTAAGTTATGAAGAAAGACTAATCGAATTAAACTTATTTTCGCTAGAAAAAAGGCATCTACGAAGGGATATGATTACGTTATTTAAATACATCCAGGGTCAATAAAAGGCTTTGTCAAGGGAACCTTTTGTAGCAAGAGATTTTCATCTGACAAGAGGACATCCTTTGAGGTTAGAGGAAAAAATATTTCACCTTAAACAAAGAAAAGGGTTCTTCACAGTTAGGGTGGTTAATCTGCCACCAAAGGAGGTGGTGACAGCGAATTCGATAGATAACTTCAAAAAGGGGTTAGATATATTTTTGAATAAAGAGGGCATTCAACGTTATCCTAGATAACTAGCGAAGGAATATTGATCCAGGGAGAAATTTAATCGCCAGTTTCTGGGGTCAGGAAGGAATTTAGCTTTTTTTCCCTTTATGAGACAATTGGCAAAGTTTCAATGTTTTTTTTTTCTGTTTGCCTTCCTCTGGATCAATTAGCAATTAATAACAAATAGTCCACATATTAAAAAGATCAAGATAGATCTAAAAAGGTTGAACTTGATGGACTAACTCTTTATTCATCCTCAAATACTATACTATTAATAATTAATTAACAACTAATTAATTAATAACTAATCTGCATATTGCAAATCAGAGGAGATCTTAAAAGGTTGAACTTGATGGACTGAAAGTCTTTTTTCAACCTCAATTACTATGTAACTATGTAACTATGTAACCATTATGCAGGATAAGGTGAATGTTAATGTAACACCATCCACTCTACAAGATAGTTCCTCTTCTATAAAGTAAGTAAAAGATTGTTCAGGGCTCATTAATAACTTGTAATGTTGTACTGATATGAAGCAGCAAATTGCTCATACAATCCCCCACAACCATATAGAATGGGTCTTTGCTATGTAATTATATGTTTTACAAAACCGTGGCTAAAAAAGGCATTTTACATAGATTGTGCCAACTATAAGTCAAGCACTATAATTTTTGAAGCCTTCAACTGCACCTGCATTTTCTAAATTTCCATGCAGCATTATATCTCACAGCAAGGAACACAACTTCTTTTGAATACACAAAACAGTTAACAATTAAAGACACAGTAGACATAAAAACATTAACTCAACAGGACAATTATCTTCCCACAATCTTATTTTTGCATGTATTCTCTCACTGGACTAAAAATATCTTTCAGCTACTATAAAAGGAACATCAACGTTTATTTTATTTTAACAAAACAGCAGACTTAACAGTTAGAATTCTGTTCATTAGAAATACTTTAGATGCAACTGGGTGTGAAAGACTAGAAATTTTCAGTTAATGATTATTGAAGACAACTAAATAATAGATGTAGGTGCCAATTTATTTGGGGATGTGACTGCTTCTGAGGGGTCCAGATGAAAACCAGTCACCTGCTTGTTTTTCTCTGGCAAAAACAAGAAGCACAATTCTCTAATTTCAGGTAAATTATTTGCCTATATTCAGAAATCAGTGTTTCAAGGTCCAGGACACTCCACTGGAACTGTGCAACTAGAACAGTACTCCTCCAGAACAATTCTCAAAACCGGGACAGACTGACAAATTCTAAATCTCCACCCGACAAATCATCTGAGTAGTAGTTTAAAGAGCTTCACAAATATGTCCATGATGTGGACTGGGTCCATTAAAATATTTTTTTGGTCAAAAATTGTGATATAATCATTAACTTTACAACTATATTGCTGTCGGATAGATGTTTTCCTATAACCTATTTAATTCATACAAAATACATATAATGATTCAATATAACAATATTTAGAGATGATGATTCTGAAAAAAAAATCTATGTTATACCGGCTTGCTTCAACTTCTGATGTTCAATTCTCCTGTATGGTTTATGGAAAACAATCACAAAGTAGAAATATTCAGGCCAATACCCTCTTGTGGAACGCAGCTACCACTTTTAACACGTTTCATCTTAATTAGACTTCCTCAAGGTTCTGGTGATACCATCCAAGGGCCCACATCTAAGTGCCTTATATGAACAATAATCATCACATAAAATTACATCACAAGTGATGTCCATTACTTATTCTTCCATCGTTTGCATAGTCTTAAAATCTAACCATAATAAACTAGAAAATAAATGAAGAATGCAAAAACAGAAAACAATCATTCCCCACATGTTTATAAAATCTCAGGCTCATATAAAAGTACATACTTCTTTCAATGTACACACATAACGAGTGGTAAAAAAGTGGTACTACCCATAAAAAAAAGTTGATTTGATAAGTTACACTAAATCAGGAGATTGAAGCATCCTATCTCATAAAAGCTGTAAAAATAAACAAATACAAATCAAATCAATTATATATATATATATATATATATATATATATATATATATATATATATATATATATATTATTGGTTCTCAGCAAGCATATAAAAAAATCAAAACACAAAATAAACCAAAATGAACAGCCTAGCTTTCTTGAAGCGGCTGCATATTCAGAATGATAACTCAATCGTCTGTCATTTAGTCTCTGGAAAGTGGCTGGAGCTCCATATAGACCAAACGGTAGGACTTTGTAGTGAAATAGACCGTCTGGAGTCAAAAATGCAGTTTTGTTTCTTTTGGTGTTTGAGTCAAGGGTATCTGCCAATACCTTTTTGTCAAATCTAGTGTTGTTAGGAATCTTGATTTCCCAAGCCACTCTATCAGTTCATCCACTCTAGGAATGGGATCAGTATCAAACTCACACAGAGGTTAGTTTGTGGAAGTTGCTGCAGAATCTGACAGATCCATCAGGTTTTGGAACCATAGCAATAGGACTACACCACTTGCTTTGGGATTCTTCAGTGACTCCAAGGTCCATCATTTAATTAACTCCTCCCCTTATTTCTTCTCTTTTAGTCTTTGGTATATGATAGGGTTTAACCTTTACTCTTAACCCTGGCTTAGTAACAATGTCATGATAAATGGTGGTGATGCAACCTGGGTTTATAGAGAAAACATCCATGTTTCAGTTCAACATTTTATAGGTTTCCTCCATTTGCACAGGGGTCCGTTCCTGAGATACAAGTACTTCCATTTATGCAGATTTCCAAGGCTTTCATCAGGCAATAGTTTCACTGATATCTTCTGATTCTTCAGCCAAACATCTACCGTCTGTTCTCTTTATGGTTTTATCAGATTTACATGATATATTTGCTCTGTCTGTCTCCACTCAAGTTGCCTTACTTGATAATCTACTTCTCCTACTGCCACAATTATCTTGTAGGTGCATTGTCATTCAGCCAGTAGTTTGCTTTCACCTGTAGGTACTAGAACTTGGTCTCCAGGCTGAAACTTTCTTACTTGTGCACTGTGGCTGATATCTTTGGGCTTGTTCCATATGGTCTCAGGAGCAGCTTATCCCTTATATTTCAGTATAGTAGATCATTCCATAGAATTAAACATGACTCCTTTCCTTTTGGGGACAGGAGCCCCATTTACTTCTACTAGCTAATTTCGTGCATTCTATAGGAATGGATCAGAAGCTTGGTCACATGCAAAACTATTGTTATCAGAGAAACATTGCTGTTGGGTCAACTCTTCCTCTTCAGGTTCTCCCGTACTGACCCTTTCTTCATTACTATGAGCCATATGGCCTGTTCTTTCAACCTCTCTCTTTTCCTTAGCCTGACTGGTTGCTAAAGCCTCTTCAACACCTTTTGTCTTTATTTCTGAGAAAACACTTTTTGCTTTCAGCCTTTCATGCTTTGTTTTATGGGCCTTCTTTGTTCCAGAGAACAGGTCATTGTCCAAGCATGACAGATGTGACTATATGGATTCCTGAGCATTCTGTTTTTCTTCCTTAGGTTGTTTACATTTTTCCATTTGTTAGTTTGAAGGAGTTCTTCAAAGTGGGAAAATCTCAGCCTAGCACTACAGGATAAGGCAGGTTAGTTACTGCAGGTGCAGTGATTATCAGCTTCTTCCCACACACCTCCAGTGTTGCTGTACTTGTAGGGCAGGAATTCACTTTTCCATGTACACATTTTATGGCTACTTTATTTGATGTTTTTATTTCATTTATTACTTTATGATTTTGCCTGAAAAGAGGGTCACTGCACTTCCTAAATCAATTAATGCTGTAGTTTCTTTACCATTAACGTTTATTTTAGTGAAATAATTGCATCTGGTTTCTCTGGTTAATTTTGTCCCATCCATTTCTTAAGCCTGGAGAAAGACTTCTCAAATAGTGATCCATCACCAGCAGTTCTCTAATTCTCCCTGATCCATTACTTTCAGGGTGTAGCCATTTTTGTGCTAGGTGTAACAGAGCAAGCATTTGTGAGCATAAATACAGTGCAATTATAAATACAGTGCAATTATACTGGCTCGGCCTCTTCGGAGTCAAGCTTCCCTGACAGCAAAATCAGACGATAGGTTTCCACTTCACCTACACTGCTAATTTTCTGTAAAAAAAGGTGGCCTAATGCTTCCACTGATCTTTGGAATCACAGCTGATTTTGCAGGTATCAGGTGCTGCAGCTGGGCCAGCAATAACTGGTTTATTTCCCGCTAAAGCTTTCTGTCTTCTGCGGATCAGGACTTATGTACTGCAAAGGCCTCGGCTCTGTCCTCTGTGGCTTGTCTCACCAATTGTGGTTTGTATCAGAGCTTTCACACATTCCTCCATTTTAATCCTGACTTCTGACAACACTTGCGGCAAAGCATTGTCTCTGGCTGGGTCAGTGCTCTGTTTTTCAGCACTTAACATGGAGGAATGCACAGGAGGCTTTGCAATACTTTTTCATATACATTGGTTCTGAGACAGCATATGAGTTCAATGTTGCTATGAGTCTGCCTTTCAGACTGCAGAGTAACTGTCTCTCTGACTTCTCCCAGCCCAGTCCCATCGATCTCTCTCAGCTGCTAAGCAACCCTTAAAAGCCTCCTTGGTCAAAGAGGGCTCTGCAGAGTCTGCCACTCACATATATCCCATCTATACCCTGTTACAATATCAACTATAATAGTTTTGAGCTTGTTAGTAATGCCTGTGTAGTGCGTTCTGCACAGGTGTTACTCACAAGCTACTGTAGCTAAAACTGGGGAAATTGTGCAACTGTGCATGCGCAACAAAGTCGAAGGGAGGATGGGAATGGAGGGTGGGAGGGGGTGAAGGAAGGGAGAGAGGGAGGGAGAAGATGTGAAGGCAGTGTGGGAAGGAGTGAGACAAGAGAGAGAGGGAAGAGAGAGAGAGACAAGAGAGACAGAGAGAGAGAGAGACAAAAGAGAGATAGACAAGAGAGAGCGAGAGAGAGACAAGAGAGAGAGAGAGACAAGAGAGAGAGAGACAAGAGAGAGAGAGACACGAGAGAGAGAGACACGAGAGAGAGAGAGAGAGACATCAGAGAGAGACATCATAGAGGTGGAATAGGGAGAGAGAGCGATAAGAGAGAGAGAGACAGACACAAGACATAGGGAGAGAGAGGGACAAAGGCAGGAGAGATTGAGAGACAGGCAGACACAGGACAAATGGAAAGAGAGAGGGAGACAGACAGGAGAGAGAAAGACACAGGAGAGAAGCAAAGAGAGAAACATACAATTATATGATACCGTCATTTATGACTGGCAAGATACTGGTGTATATATATATATATATATATATATATAGTATATCTACAGTATCACACAAAAGTGAGTACACCTCTCACATTTTTGTAAATATTTTATTATATCTTTTTTATGTGACAACACTGAAGAAATGACACTCTGCTACAATGTATAGTAAGTGTACAGCCTGTATAACAGTGTAAATGTGATGTCCCTTCAAAATAACTCAACACACAGCCATTAATGTCTAAACCGTTGGCAACAAAAGTGAGTACAACCCTAAGTGGAAATGTCCAAATTGGGCCCAAAGTGTCAATATTTTGTGTGACCACCATTATTGTCCAACACCAGAGCTTCACAGGTTGCCACTGGACTCCTCTTCCACTCCTCCATGATAACATTACAGAGCTGGTGGATGTTAGAGACCTTGCACTCCCCCACCTTCCATTTGAGGATGCCCCACAGATGCTCAATAGGGTTTAGGTCTGGTGACATGCTTGGCCAGCCCATCACCTTTACCTTCAGCTTCTTTAGCAAGGCAGTGTTCATCTTGGAGGTGTGTTTGGGGTCGTTATCATGTTGGAATACTGACCTGCAGCCCAGTCTCCGAAGGGCGGGGATCATGCTCTGCTTCAGTATGTCACAGTACATGTTGGCATTCATGTTTCCCTCAATGAACTGTAGCTCCCTAGTGCCGGCACGCAAAACAGCTACGAATAGATCTTTGTTTATCCCTTCACCTGCTACCTGCACATAGTGCTCTTTCACATGATTAACTAAACACGCGTGCAATAGCAGCCCATGGTTTGGCTCATAAATATGAGAGTAAATATAAAATGACTAATTAATGTGCCTAATGTGCTACTTTTACACTTTCTAAAATGCGTAGCATCTGGTGTAATAGTTTCTGTAGAAACAGTGGAAGAAGTATGTTCCCTGATACGTTTATTCAGGGTGCGAGTTGTATGGCACATATATTGTGTGGCACATTTAGTACATGTTAGTAAATATATACATGTTATATGCATTTTAATTATACATTTATTTTTGCTTACTTAGAAGACAAACTCATTTGATATTAATGCATAAATTCAGGATGTAGATCTCATGATTCCAGATCTATAAAGAAGCATTATTTTATTCTAAGGTGATATAAAGCGATTTGGTAGACAAGAAGAAAAACTAAAACCACCTTGTATATAAGGTTTTTTATCAGAGTAAAAAATAGGTAAACATCATCATACAATGTTGAAAAATCTCTTATATTCCATACTAAGGCCCCTATTCAATTGAGCAATTTTTTTTTACTGGAGTCCGTAATGTAGCCCATAAACAAATTTGCCATTCAATTGGTGTCTTTTATGTAGTCGCAAACAATCTACGGTTACAGGCTGAAAATCCCTGTGATTGTCAAAATCGTAACTTACAACCCATCTAAGCCTTTGATCTTTCAAGCCTGCAAAAGTTACAATCACTAAAAATGCAAATCGCTATTCAACGGCTACAATTCCTCAAGCCCGCAAATGTTTTCACACCCGTAAATGGCAAATGTAAGAGAAGATCCTACGGGTACCAGATACGACTTGCAAGGGGGTTAAACACCTGTTCGAAGGTGTAAATGCAAATAAAAAATCAATACTGCACTTTAAAATACAGGGAAAGCGATGAAAAGTATTAGAATTAATTGCACAACAGTCTCAAGCTCGCAAATCTGCAATAAAACATTTTTTTATGTTTAATTTCGGTGTCATATAAATCTCAGAAACCAAAGAGTTAATACATATCAGGCCACGCACATGGATTGAAACAGTATCGCCATTCATTTTTAATGCTTTGTACATTGCCGAATTGCGAGTCTGATCGCATATGGGACCTCTAAAAGCTAATTGATTGACTTGTAACCTCAATGTTTTAGTAGTCAGAAACAAACAAAATTGGGGTATTGAAAAAGATGAGATTTCTCCTGTCATCACACAACTCCTTCCTATCAGCTCGCACAGTGAGCCAGGGCATTTTTTCTAATAAACTTTATTGTGATTGTCAGGATTACACCTACTCACAATGGGGTCAGGAAGAAAGAGGACTGAGGGAATTGTGGGGGATTTGTCCAACAGAGAGGCCATGATTATGGTGTGTACAAAGGTGAGGCAACTAGTATTCAACAGGAAGTTGAGCCTCAAATTGATTTACATGTGTATTCCCACAGTGCTTCACTTAAATCATGACCTGTCGGGTTAGTCCTGAGGAGAGGTTTGTGAACCACTGCTTTAGGCAGATGATTATAGATGATAGGCTTCTTTACAAATAGAAAATCAGCCCATATCAATTAAATCCTGCAAATCTGTTTGAATGTCAATAACAGGTTTCCTATTAAACATCACATACATGCCAGGGTACTCCATTTGTATAAGCACTTCATTTTTATATTTAATACTATCTAACACAACTATTGATCCACCTTCATCAGAGTTCTTAATCACTATTTCCTTATTAGAATGTAATGCTTCTTTCACAGACAACTTATGTGTCCTATGTTTAATCTAGTTTGATTTTAGCCTTCACAGTCTTCTGAACACACATCTATATTATACAGATTAAAACATAGATTTCATATGCAAATTCAAATTACTCAGATCTAAACCCTTACATAATAATTACATAGTTACATACTTACATATAGTTACATAGGCCCTCATTCAATTGCCAATTCAATAGGGGTCTAAATAAGCACATAGCATATTTTTTTAAAGAAGTTTTTAGTTAGTGAAAACCTTGCTTTTAGATAGATGCTTACTAAATAAAACTTATTTAAAAAAAAAAATGTTATGTGCTTATTTAGAGCCCTATTCAATTGGCCAAATTGCAATTGAATGAGGGCCATAGTATTTAAGGTTGAAAAAAGACTTTCAGTCCATCAAGTTCAACCTTTTAAGATCTCCTCTGATCTGCAATATGCGTATTCATTATTAATCAATTATTTATTTATTTATTTTTTAATTAAATTTTTAATTATTAATTAATCCAGAGGAAGGCAAACAGAAAAAAAAAAAAAAAAACAAGCGAGACTTAGCCAATCGTCTCAAAGGAAAAAAAATAAAATTAAAATTAAAAATTAATTCCCCCCTGACCCCAGATACTGGCGATCAGATTTCTCCCAGAATCAATACTGTCTCTTTAATTATCCATGATAACCCTGAATTCCCTTTTTAATTAGAAATAAATCCAGTCCCCTTTTAAAGTTATCTATGGAATCCGCTGTCACCACCTCCTCTGGTAGAGAATTCCACAGATTAACCACCCTTACTGTGAAGAACCCTTTTCTTTCTTTAAGGTGGAATCTTTTTACTTCTAACCGCAACGGATGTCCTCTTGTCCGTTGAAAACCTCTTGGCACAAAAAGCTCCGTTGACAAATCTTTAATTCAACCTGTTCATTAATATGTTACAAGGAGGAGAGGTTAGTAACATTTAATCCGACTGCATCCACCCCCAATGTTTTCCTCTTACTGGGTAACGTCTCCCAACTTCTTGTAATGACTCCCCTGCCTGCGTTGGAAAATTGGGTTGATAATTTCCCCCTGAATTTTTGTTGATGTAGTTTAGGCCTAATACCTCAACTTGTGGAGAACCAGGCTATTGTTGGGACCCCTGTAAAGTAAAAGTATACAAGTTAAAGAATTGAAGAATTTTAGCTGAGCAAATCTCCCTGTTCTAACATATCAGCATCCATAGTGGAAATATAACAATTTGTTAAGATATTTTCCTATTCCACCAAGTATCTGATCAAGTAATTTTACATTGCCATCTGTGCACAATATTCAAATCATAATCCTCCTAATGTACTTTGTTTCTTTTCAGTTATTTCTTTCTCAAGCTTATCCATATTTTATTGTACCTTACCATATTATTTAAACACATTCACATTAGATGAAGCAGGTTTACACTTTGGAGATCATTGTGCAATTCAGGATTTACAGTCTGTTTTTTTAGTTAAGAAAAAATAATATGAATTATCCCTTCAAAGGGACATATAAAAATTAGAGGAATGGGCAACTAAATGGCAACTAAATGGCACATAACATCTGACACAAATAAATGTAATTATTTCTTAATTATTATTTGATCTAGAAAAAGGCAAGCAGAAAAAAAAAACATTAAAACATTGAAATAAGCTTAAAGCAAGGACCTCCAAGGTAGTATTTTCTGAGATACTACCAGTGCCACGTGCTAGCCCAGGGAGGCAGAAGGAGCTTAGGGAGGTTAATGCGTGGCTAAAAAAGTGGTGCAGTGCAGAGGGTTTTGGGTTTTTAGAGCACTGGGCTGACTTCTCACTTGGGTACAATCTCTATAGCAGGGATGGATTGCACCTTAATGATGTGGGCGCTTTTGTGCTAGGGAATAGGATGGTAGAACGGCTGGGGGAGTTTTTAAACTTGTAGGTGGGGGGGAGGGACTATATAGAAGTATTGGGGTAAATAGGGTAGAGAGGGAAATGGATGAATTATTTACCCATGGGGGAGGAGAAGGGGGGAGGGTTACAATAGAAAGTAGGGAGATATTAATAGGGGCCTCAAATACAGTGGCAGGCACTTCACATCAGCAGAGCCATAGCAACATAAAGTGTATGATTGCAAACGCAAGAAGTTTGCCTGGGAAAATGGATGAGCTAGAAATATTAGCAGTACAAGAAAAATGGGGCTTAATAGGCATTACGGAAACATGGTGGGATGAATCTCATGACTGGACTGTTAATCTGGATGGTTATAACCTATTTAGGAAAGATAGGGGAAATGGTAAAAGAGGAGGAGGGATCTGTCTTTATGTTAAGCCTGAATTTAAGCCTATAGTTAGAGAAGATATTTATGCTGGCACTAACGGCATCATTAAATCCTTGTGGGTTGAGCTAAATAGTGGAGGAGCTAATTCTAAATGCATATTGGTGGGAGTATGCTATAAACCCCCGAATATAGCTGAAAGTGAGGAAATACAATTATTGTTACAGATTGGAAATGCAGCTAAGCATGGGCAAGTTCTAATAATGGGAGACTTTAATTACCCTGATATAAACTGGATAAACGAGACCAGCAGCTCAGCTAAGGGGAGCAGGTTCTTGAGTACACTCAGGGATCATTATCTAGCCCAGGTAATACAAGAACCTACTAGAAATGGGGCCATCTTGGATTTAGTCATCACAAGTAATATTGATATAATATCAAATGTAAAAATAGGGGAACCCTTGGGGAACAGTGATCACAACACAGTCTCATTTGAGATTGAATACAAAAAACAAAGTTGTAAGGGGCCAACAAAAACTCTAAATTTTAAAAGGCCTAACTTTAATGGGCTACGGGCAGCAATACAACATATAGACTGGGACAAAGAACTTACAGGGAAGAATACTGAAAATAAATGGACAACATTCAAATCCTTACTAAATAAACATACTCATCAGCATGTACCATGTGGAAATAAAATAAATAGGAGTAAATCACATCCCATGTGGCTTAACAATGACTTAAAGATCATGATGAGGAAAAAGAAATATGCATTTAAATTATACAAGAAGGAGGGAACAGAGGCATCTTTATGTGACTATAAGGAAATCAACAAGGCTTGCAAAAGGGCTATTAGACTGGCTAAAATAGAAAATGAGTAGTCAGTTGCAATGGAAAGTAAGACTAACCCTAAAATATTTTATAAATATATTAATGGGAAGAAGGCCAGGAAGGAATCGATAGGACCATTACAATGTGACACAGGCCATCTGATAATTAGTGACAAGGAAAAGGCAGATGAGCTAAATAGGTTCTTTTCGTCGGTTTACACAAGGGAGGTACCAGTGGTTGGGACACTGCAACATAATGGGGCTACACTACCTTCACTAAATAATTGGTTAACGCAGGAAGAAATACAAAAGAGGTTGGAGAAAATAAATGTTAATAAAGCCCCAGGTCCTGATGGAATACATCCAAGGGTACTGAGGGAGCTGGGTTCTGTAATAGCCAAACCATTATATCTAATCTTTAAAGACTCACTCACTACAGGGTCTCTACCAGATGACTGGAGAAAAGCAGAGGTGATACCTATATTTAAGAAGGGATCTAGAGCAAATCCGGGGAATTATAGACCAGTGAGCCTCACTTCTGTAGTTGGGAAGCTTTTAGAAGGGTTAATAAGGGACAGAATACAAGAATATGTCTATTTGAACAGAATCATAGGTAGCAGTCAACATGGATTTATGAAGGAAAGGTCGTGTCAGACCAATCTAATTAGTTTTTATGAGGAGGTTAGTAGGAACTTGGATCAGGGCAACTCAGTGGATGTAGTCTTTTTTCGATTTTTCAAAGGCATTTGATACAGTGCCACATGGAAGACTAGTGAGCAAACTAAGGGATACAGGAATTGCAGTAAATATCTGCTCATGGATCGAGAGCTGGCTAAAAGACAGGAAGCAAAGGGTTTTTGTAAATGGAACATACTCCGATTAGTCTAATGTGATAAGTGGGGTTGATCAGGGCTCAGTATTGGGTCCTCTCCTTTTTAACATATTTATTAATGACATTGAAGTAGGACTCGAATGTAGTGTCTCCATTTTTGCTGATGACACTAAGTTGTGCAAGGTAATAAAATCAGATAATGATGTACTTTCCCTACAAAAGGATTTGCATAAATTAGAGAAATGGGCGGCTAAATGGCAGATGAGATTTAATACAAATAAATGTAAGGTTATGCATTTGGGAAGGAACAATAGCCAAGCAATCTATAATCTTAATGGAGCAAATCTAGGGGTATCAGTAATTGAAAGGGATTTGGGAGTACTAGTGGACAACCACCTAGGTAACAGCGCTCAAAGCCAAGCAGCGGCTGCAAAGGCAAATAAAATATTAGCATGTATTAGGAAGGGTATAGAAGCCAGGGAAGAAGATATAATTCTGCCACTATACAAATCTCTAGTACGCCCTCATTTGGAATATGGAGTACAATTTTGGGCACCACCTCACAAAAAAGACATTTTAGAGCTGGAAAAAGTACAGAGAAGGGCTACAAAACTAATAAGGGGAATGGAGGGACTAAGTTATGAAGAAAGACTAGCAAAATTAAACTTATTTTCGCTAGAAAAAAGGCGTCTAAGAGGAGATATGATTACATTATTTAAATACATCCAGGGTCAATATAAGGCTTTGTCAAGTGAACTTTTTGTAGCAAGAGATTTTCAACTGACAAGAGGACATCCGTTGAGGTTAGAGGAAAAAAGATTTCACCTTAAACAAAGAAAAGGGTTCTTCACAGTTAGGGTGGTTAAACTGTGGAATTCTCTACCAAAGGAGGTGGTGACAGCGAATTCGATAGACAACTTCAAAAAGGGGTTAGATATATTTCTGAATAAAGAGGGCATTCAAGGCTATCCTAGATAACTAGCAAGGAATATTGATCCAGGGAGAAGTTTGATCGCCAGTTTCTGGGGTCAGGAAGGAATTTTGCTTTTTTTCCCCTTATGAGACAATTGGCAAAGTTTCAATGTTTTTTTTTTTTATGTTTGCCTTCCTCTGGATCAATTAACAATAATTAACAATTAACAATAATAATAAATAGTCCAAATTAAAAAGATCAATAGAGATCTAAAAAGGTTGAACTTGATGGACTAACTCTTTATTCATTCTCCAATACTATACTATTAATAATTATTTAATCAATAATTTAATTAATAACTAATCCGCATATTGCAGATCAGAGGAGATCTTAACAGGTTGAACTTGATGGACTGAAAGTCTTTTTTCAACCTTAATTACTATGTAACTATGTAACTATGTAACTATGAAATCTGATAATTCCCTGGATCAATACTCCTCCTTCTCTAGTTATCCAGGATGACCTTGAATGCCCTTTTTATTCCAAAATATACCCAATCCCTTTTTAACGTTATATATCTAATCTGCTGTCACAATCTTCTTTGGTGGAAATTTCATAGCTTAACCACTGTGAAGAACCATTTTTATCTTTAAGGTGGAAACATTTTTCTACATATGTTATATATTTACTTACATGTGCTAAATGGCACAACATAAGTTCAGGGTATTGAACAAGTTAAGTGTTTCAAATTTCAACTCAGTGTGAAGGTATCTGGATACTCCATTTTAGGTGCCCATCAACCAAAAGGGATTGATTATGCAAGATATGTAATCCTATATTTTCATTAGGGAATATTTATTTTATGTTCTAATTAGTACACACACACACACATTGTTTTTTGCTTGTTGTGAGAATTATTAAGTTGAGAGTCAGGCTTATAAATAGATTTTGTTTTTCAGTTTCATTATTTATCATTGTTGTTGTAACAAGTTTCTATTATATACACTATGTATGTGTGAAAAAAGTTATTGGAAAAAATCTGTCTGGCAACCAATAGAGTTGTAGGATTAATGGTTTGAATAGTGAGGTCATTAAGTAAATTACATTTTGTATAAATATCCCATGCACAGTGGGGATTTTTATCTTTGACAAACTTCCTTTTTGGAACAAAAACATCAGAATCATGGCTGCCAGATAGATTATAAGCCTGTTCGCATTATTCTGTTCATGAAGTGCTACTTACAGTTTTTGACATCAGTTTTCCCTTGTTTTTTTTTTTTACAAATTTGTTTCAATAAATGACCAATAAACATCATGGACATCTTTTCTGAAGCTGTTTGAATTTACATTCAGAATATACTTACGAGGGAGACCGCAACCAGCAGCATACATAACGTGGTTTATTACCATCAACATTAACATGAACCTTTATAGCTGAAAAACAAAGCTTGAATATGAACACTAACCATAGAAATGAGTGACAGTGGTTCTAGAGTGTCCCTCTTAAGAGAGACCCTACACTAAACTGCCCAAACCACCATCCAGTCACAGGCTCCTTATTTATCTGACATATTCAAACGTTTCTTCATCACAATAGTTCAAAAGTACCAACATAATTCAGCAGTCTTTCTGAAGAATGTAATGCTCATCCCTGTATAATATGACCTGATCTCCCTCTTTAACATTTCCTACAGGCTTTGGTTCTGTAGTGTAATGAGGTACTGACTGTCTGCTTCCTGGTCTCCAGCATCAACAGGTCTCTGTTACCAAGATCATATGTGATTTTCCTGGGAAGGTGCCAATTTCATCTATATAGTGTACTGTGAATTTTTGTTGGACTACAATGGTACATGGTCTAAAATACTTCATGACCTTACTATGTAGGGCTCAGAGCAGCGTTGTTGTCCAACTTCTTTTCTTTTGGGGGATTACTATATGATCAGCTAGCTGGTGGGCCAGACTTCAAAATAATATAGTTTTAAAATAAATGTCTAACGATAAAATGAGTATATTTACATATCATGGTATGAAATAAATAAAGATTTGGGAATTTTCATAAAATGTATTAAGCCCTAGTAAAATGAGCTAGCTAGTTTAGTGATACACTGCCTATTAATACAGTATTCAATTATTTAAAAAAAAAAGAAAAGTTCATCAATATTAACCAAACTTCAGACTCAGCTACTACTGCTGTTACCATCCATGGCATTGTCTAACAGGCAGCTTGCTAAATTTGCAGACACAAAGTTATACTAACACAATGATCTCCACTGGCTAGAGACGTGTTGTGTTAAAGTGGTTTCTTTTGGCAACCAGCTTTTGCTGTGGTGGCAACCTATGAATAATTGATTTGTCTTTTATGTCTCAGGCCCCAACTTCCACCCTCCCATTGATGACATTATCAGGGTTGAGACAAACATTCAACTGGAAGTTGATACTCTAATCTTTGGGGGGAAAATTAATATTGCTTTTATAACTAATATAATAGGATTTTTTTATAAATGATCAACGCATAATTAAAATAACTAGCTCATTTTACTAGGGCATCAAATTGGCACTTTAACTGTGCTTAGTTATCTTCCAGAGTAATGTCTTCTGAGTTCATTCACTAGTAGTCAGCCAGTATTATCCATGGGCTTCATTCCCAGTAAAAAAATATCAGTTCCAGGATGTTTCCATAAAATATAGGGAATATGATAGAATATTAAAATGTTCTTTTGCTTCCTGGATGGTGGGTGACAGCAGAGTCTTGTTTCCTATATATTTCTGAATATGATGGGTCAGAACAGAAAAGCCAGCCTCCACCTTAGTACTGTTCATCCTTGATGGCACTTATGCAAATTGTCTAGAAACCAGCTGACTGCATTCTTGGGTACTGCAGTTTTATTTGCCAACAGCAAAACACCAAAATGCCAGCAGAGTGACATGTCAAAAGACTACATTTCACAATTTGATAGAGGGCAAAAAAGTATGTGAAAAAGGTTTTTTATGTTTTTAAATTGATGCTGAAATCAGGAAGTTCACTGTGTTGTCTCTGCCTGATTGAGTAATGAGCTCTGTACCATACGGAAAAATTGAAGTAATGACTGATCCATTGTACCTACTTCATTATATTATAGCAGGTAGTATAATAGCTGAGCTAGTGTTTCTGCCTGTAGAAAATATATTATGGGGTTCAATTCCCCCCAAAAAGTGATTTATTTCTTTACTGTTTAAAAACTCAGAAATATGTTCTTTAATTTATATACTAAAGCATCATATGTCAAGATGACGTAACTTTCTTGTTTATTTGAAAAAAAATTATAATCATGTGAACTACTTATAAAAAAATACATACACACACACATACATGTTTTGTTAATCTGAATTTTATGTGATGGATCAGAACACAATAGTCTAAGTTGGTGAAGTGAAATGAGAAAAATGTATACATAAAACTATTTTTTTAGAAATAGAAAACAGAAAATTGGCATGTGCGTATGTATTCACCCCCTTTGTTATGAAGCATATAAAAAGCTCTAGTGCAACCAATTACCTTCAGAAGTCACATAATTAGTGAAATGATGTCCACCTATGTGCAATCTAAGTGTCACATGATCTGTCATTACATATACACACCTTTTTCGAAAGGCCCAGAAGTTGCAACACCTAAGCAAGAGGCACCACTAACCAAACACTGCCATGAAGACCAAGGAACTCTCCAAACAAGGAAGGGACTATGTTGTTGAGAATTACAAGTCAGGGTTAGGTTATAAAAAAATATCCAAATCTTTTATTATCCTCAGGAGCACCATCAAATCTATCATAACCAAATGGAAAGAATATGGCACAATAGCAAACCTGCCAAGAAACTGCCGCCCACCAAAACTCACTCAGAAAGGCAGCACAGAGACCTAAGGTAACCCTGGAGGAGCTACAGAGTTCCACAGCAGAGACTGGAGTATTTGTACATAGGACAACAATAAGCCATAAGCTCCATAGAGTTGGGCTTTATGGCAGAGTGGCCAGAAGAAAGACATTACTTTCAGCAAAAAACAAAGCAAGGCGAGCAGTTGAGGCATTGAGCTCGGAGCACTTAGGCGATGAGCACCAAAGGCGCTCATCGTCATGCGAGGCGAGCAGTTGAAGCAAATAAGAAATGCTGGACTTGCAGTTGAATGTCTGTCTCTACCCTGCAAGCAGTTGAGGAATGCTGGACTTAGAAAAAAAAAGTCCGACCTCGGAATATCGCGGGCAAAATTTTAAACTAATTTGCTGAGTTTCGGCACTCGAAAATCGGCTAAGCAAGACAAAAAATGAAGGCCGGAAAAAATGAAAACGAGGCTAAAGGTGACCGAGGCACGCAAATTACCAACAGGCACGTACAAGTTCGCCAGGAACATAGGAGATACAAAATATACCATTACAACAGACGGAAAATGCTTGCGAGCCAAGTAACACATAGAAAAAAGCCGCCATTTTACAACACTAACTTGCAAATAAGAACATTACGATTCTAAAATGGTGCTTTAACCGCCTACACAAACGGTTTGGCCTAGCGCACGCAGCCTATTTACACTGTACACTTGGCACATTGCTGACACTTTCTCCTCAGGGGATCAACAGTCCAACTGTACATTTTCTGAGGCAGAAAAATCCAAAGAGATTGTTAGCTCTTTAGGATATTGATTGCTGCATATCAAATATAAATAGGGAAAGTGTATTAATTTATTTATTCATATTAATTTATTAATTCACTGCTTCAGCCAACATTTTCCATGTTACGGGCTAGCTCGCTGGGACATCTTAGCAATTTAATAGCTTGATTGGATTGGAAGGGCTACGTGGGTGACAGATCAATGGGTTTTCGGGCTGCAACGTTACACGTTGCCTGTCTCTTAGGCAATTCTCGGTCAGCCTGTGTTTTCAAACGCAAGTCGGCTGCTTGTCTGTTTTTAGAAGGGAATTTAATAGCATTGTAGTGCTACTTATGTCACTACGTGCTACGAGTTAGATCTTAGCTCTAATTTAATGAGGCTGTAAATTGTAGAGATTACTGGACATTCATTGCTGTTTCACTCTTCAATTATATATATATATATATATATATATATATATATATATACATCTATATATACTGTATATAAATATATACATCCAGCATGTGCATTGTGCATGTAGAACGGAGGATGATCCTGTATAATCAGCGCTGCCAAGAATTCTTTGCAGGTGAAGAAGATGCATCCTGTTACCCTGGAGGCCCTAGAATCATACAGCAGTTTGGATTATTGTTTGCCTTCACAGAGCACTGATTCTTTGGAAAATATACTCCTGGAAGGTGCCCCAGAATATTATTTTCAGAAAGCAGGCCAAGTGGAGGGCCTGCGTGGGAGCCACCATCCTTTGGACTCATGTGATCCACTCAGAATGATTAGGATTTTGAGGATGGCCATTATGCTGGCTGATAACGATCAGGACTGCCTCCTGGGAATATGTGGTTGTGGGACTTGGCTCAGTAGTTTTACAGTATGTTTTATAGTTTTTCATATGTTATGTTATGTTGATTACCCTATGTATGGTAATTACTGTATGTTATGTTGCTTCTCTATGTGTGTTTGACTTTGTTGTCAGATTCTGTATGTTGCATGTACAGTTCATGAAGAGTTAACTGATTTAAAAGGTGGTAATGTAATCTGTAACTGTCATGTTGAGATTTAGTTATGTAATCTGTCAGTTATACAATCCTGCCCTGTAGTAAAGTCTGCTCTGACTAAATGGAGTATGTTTCCTGCTGGCTGAAAAAAAAGGGTGAGGTAATAGCTATCACTGTCCGACGGGATTAATATATATATGGAATAAGATATCTGGAAGATGTATATGTATCAGAAAATCCATAGTGAAGATAATAGCTGCCCTGGTCCTGTTCACAGCTATCCCCGCCTGACTGGAATTATATATATATATATATATATATATATATATATATATATATATATATATATATATATATTTAGAATAAGATAATAAGATATCTGGAAGATATATATATATATATATATATATATATATATATATATATATATATGCCAGAATCCATAGTGAAGATAACAGCTTCCCTGGTCCTGTTAACAGCTATCACCATTTTACTAGATTAATAAATACAGTGCCTTGCAATAGTATTAACCCTCTTTGCATTTTTCCTGTTTTGTTGCCTCACAACCTGGAATTAACATGGATTGTTTAAGGATTTGCATCATTTAATTTACAGAACAACTTCGAAGATGTTTTTTTTTATTGTAAAGCAAACAACAAACAGGACAAAATAACAGAAAAAGTCAATGTGTATAACTATTCACCCCCCTAAAGTCAATACTTTGTAGAGCCACCTTATGCTGCAATCACAGCTCCAAGTCACTTTGGATACGTTTCTATGAGCTTGCCACATCTTACCACTGGGATGTTTGCATATTCCTCCTTGCAAAACTGCTCCAACTCCTTCAAATTGGATGGTTTTCCACTTGTGAACAGCAATCTTTAAGTCTGACCACAGATTTTCTATTGGATTAAGGTCTGGGCTTTGACCAGGCCATTTCAACACATTTACATATTTTCTCTTAAACCACTCAAGTGTTGCTTTAGCAGTGTGTTTGGGGTCCTTATCATGCTGGAAGGTGAACCTCAAGAATAGCCCTGTATTTAGCTCCATCCATCTTTCCCTCAACTCTGACCAATTTCCCAGTCCTGGCTGCTGAAAAACATCCCCACAGCATGATGCTGCCACCACCATGTTTCACTGGGATGGTGTTCTTTGGGTGATGTGATGTGTTGGGTTTGCGCCAGATATAGCATTTTCTTTGTTGGCCAAAAAGTTTAATTTTAGTCTCATCAGACCAGAGCACCTTCCTCCATACATTTTGTGAGTCTCCCATATGCCTTTTCGCAAATTCAAAACTTCTGGCCACTCTGCCATAAAGGCGAACTCTATAGAGAGTACGGCTTATTGTCGTCCTATGTACAGATACTCCAGTCTCTGCTGTAGAACTCTGCAGCTCCTCCAGGGTTACCTTAGGTCTCTGTGCTGCCTCTCTGATTAATGCCCTCCTTGCCTGGTCCGTGAGTTTTTGTGGGCGGATCTTGGCAGGTTTGCTGTTGTGCCATATCCTTTCCATTTGGTTATGATAGATTTGATGGTGCTCCTGGTGATAATCAAAGATTTGGATATTTTTTTATAACCTAACCCTGACTTATACTTTTCAACAACATAGACCCTTACTTGTTTGGAGAGTTCCTTGGTCTTCATGGCAGTGTTTGGTTAGTGGTGCCTCTTGCTTAGGTGTTGCAACTTCTGGGCCTTTCGAAAAAGGTGTGTATATGTAATGACAGATCATGTGACACTTAGATTGCACACAGGTGCACATCATTTCACTAATTATGTGACTTCTGAAGGTAATTGGATGCACCAGAGCTTTTTATGTGCTTCATAAAAACGGGGGTAGATACATAAGCACATGCCAATTTTCTGTTTTCTATTTCTAAAAAATAGTTTTATGTATATATTTTTCTCATTTCACTTCACCAACTTAGACTATTGTGTTTTGATCCATCACATACAATTCAGATTAACAAAACATTAAACTTAAGGCTGTAATGTACAAAATAGGTAAAAAGTAAATGGGGTGCATACTTTTGCAAGGCACTGTATATGGAATAATATATCTGAAAGATATATCTTTGTCAGAATCCACAGTGAAGATAATAGCTGCCCTGGTCCTGTACAGTTAGTGAAGTGGATGTTATGATAGCTTGCATATGAAACATTGTCAATGACTGTATCAGCAATTTATACAAAATGCAGAAGTCTTGCAGACTGTTACAGAATGTTATCAGTTCAAGTTTAAATAGGCATCTATTGAACCTGCTATGAATTTTAACAGTAATAAAAGCAGTTCCTGATTATTTTTTAATGCTGCATCTGAGTAAGGGATTTTAGAGACATCTTCTTTCTTGGTGAAGGGATAAACAAACTGGTGGATCTGCTGAGTAGGTTTGGCCATAACAGCCTTATCAAGCCCAACTGATGAAAGCAAATCACCACACATAGTTTCAGTCTCTCTCAGCTTGGGCTGTTATGGCTCAAGTATACTTTATATATTTTATATCAGTGACAGTGCCAATGTAGTACCAATGTAATTTCCCTTTTATAAAATCCAAATATATAGAACAGTGTTGTCAATGTAATTGTGTTCTACACTATATAAAGGGCCATTTAGCTAATCCTTAGCTTCCTAAGGATTTTGAGCCTCTTTCAATTCATTTTGAGCCTCTTTCAATTCAGAGGCCGCAAGTTAGGGGATGTAGGCGTATGTCTGTGGGCCTGCTGCGGGCCAGCAGCGTCCACAACTTATGGTGCTATTCAATAAGCCAAGCCTGCAAGTTCCGGCCCCATAGTGCACATCGTAAAACATGCTATCGTTTGTAGCATTTCGGGGGGGTGAGCATGATCAATTAAGCAAGCCTGTAACACCCGAGTTAGAAACAGCCAATAGAAAATGAGCAAACATTAGCCTGCAAGACTTAGAGCTATTAAATCAGACCCGTAAAGACTTAAGGCCTTAAAAAAAAGGATGTCGAAAATTGAACTCAGAGGCCGCAAATCATTTGTTCTTTTTTTTTTTTCAAGATATTCCTTCTGATTTATCTTGTATCAATATTTTCATTTATAAGTTTTGAAAAACAGCATTATTTTGTGCATGAAAATGCATACAGTAATTGATACCCATAAGCTCTCATCTACTGTATATATCTTCCTTTTTTTTTAATTAAATTTTTTATTCTTTTTCAGAATATATTACAAATACAACATCAATAAATATATATCACAGTTTTTAAAAGAGACATACATGACATTTATCTAACATACTATCATTCAACCAGAAGGTACGGTGGGACTTTTCTCCTTTCCTTCCCTTCCCCTTTTACTTTCCCTTTCCTCCTTTTTTCTTTTTTTTTCTTTTTTTTTCCTTCTCTTTTTTTTTGCTTCTCTTTCTCTTCCCCTCCTACCCCCCTTCTTTTATTCTCTATATTATTGAAGAGGTAACGTATTTATCCTATTTAGTCCAATTGATGGAAGGGGGAAGCTTTAAGGAAGCTGTTCTGTTATAGTTATCTGTTAGATCCCTGTTGAGGCTAATGACATTAATAAACTCTTTTATTGTAGGAACTACAGGTAAGTTCCAGTATTTCACTATTAGCCATTTAGCCCACAGTAGGCTATGACATATCAAATATCTGTCCGCAGAAGGCAAGTACTCCAGGTCCATATGAAAGAGAACCAATTGTGGGGTACAGGGAATATATTTATCACTCTGGATAATAGTTGGCATATTTCTGCCCACATCTCGGATATTTTTTTGCACTCCCACCAAACATAATCCACATTGTTTCCAGCATGAAACTTACCCTTTTAAATTGAATTTTGACATTCTGACAGGGGTAAGATGCCACCTGTGCATTCATTTAAATAACAATTCTAAATATGCTGTGTTAAGTGCTGATATCTTAACCATTTTTTTAATTCCCCTCCAATTAGTTTAGTCTGAATTCATACTGAAATCTAGTTCCCATCCTTTAATTCCTATACTTTTGATAAATGGCGTTATCTCGCACGTAATCTTATTACATTTGGAGATAATGTGTGAATTTACCCTCTTAATAATTAATTCTTCAATTTTAGTTGGCGGTTACATTCCAGTCATTTTATATCCCCAGGTGATTAAAGTTTGTTTTAAGCTTTCATAATTTAACCAGGTAAATTTTTTAATCTCATATTTCTTCTGCATCTCTGGAAAGGTCAAAAAATTATTCTTTTTATATAATTCAGACACTGAAGTTACACCCCTACTGCGTAAGAGGCACAGTGTTGAGGAAAGATCTTTTGTATCAAAGAGATTGTTAGGGGTAGCTAGTGAAGGAAAGTTGGATATTTGCCTCCTCTCTTTATTTTTGTACCAAAATCTTAAGAGTGCATTTAAGTTTTTTGATAGTTTGCCGGATACGTTTTTGTTATAATTCGGAAGCCATAGTACATTCTTTACAGAGGTATCCCTTATAAGGGCCTCTTCCAGCATCCACCATCTAGGTTTATCTTGGAGGGTATTCCAGCTTATAAGTTGAGCTATAAAAAAAAATTTTTATATATCTTTTATACAGGGGGGCATTTAAGCCTCCTTTTTCAAATGTCTTGCTCACTAGGGTTTTCCTAATTCTACCTTTCCCCCCCCCCCCATATATAAATGTATCTAAGGTATCCTGAATGATTTTTAAATAATTATTTGGTATACTGCCTGGTATCGATCTTAAACAGTAATTTTCGGGATTATGCTCAGTATAGTGGCGGCAATTCAGGATAAATTTTAAGATCTCCAATTGCTCAAAATGGTTCTAACTTGCTTCATAACCTCATTTAAGTTAATTTTAAAGATGTCCTTTACTTTAAATGAGAGCTTTATCCGCAAATGAACAATATGTTCCGACTTCCAATTAAAGGTGAATAGTTTCTCCAATTTTTTTGTACTTAACATTTTTTTTGCATCTTATTAGGGTGTCAGATTTTGATTTATTAATCCTAAAATAGAATAGTCTACCAAACTCCTTTAATATTTCCTGTAGTTTAGGGCATGCCACCTTGGGATTGGTCATAGTTATGACTATATCGTCCGCGAATCCCATGAATTTAAATTCCTCCTGATCTATAGTTACACCTTCAATTTCCCTACAATCTCTTATATATGTCGCCAGCGGCTCCATGAAGAGAATGAATAATAATGGAGATAACGGACATCCCTGAAGGGTACCATTTCCTATTTTGAACTTGGTTGACTCAAAGTCAGAGCTCGCAATAAAAGCCATTGAGTTTGTGTATAGAACTTTTACTGACTTCGAGGCAAACTCTTCAAATCCATATTTCACCAGGACTGCCTGTAGAAATTCCCAAATGACCCTGTCAAAGGCCTTTTCTGCATCCAAAGACAGGGCCAATAAGGGAACATCATAGGCCTTCGACATAATTCAAAATATCAATCATACGTCTGGAGTTGTCAGAGGCTTGATGGCCCGGGATGAATCCTGTTTGATCCCGATGGATCAGCTTATTAATTATAGTTTTCAATCTATTCGCCAGTATCTTTGCGTACATTTTGACGTCTAAGTTGATCAATGAAATAGGACGATAGCTCCTTACCCTCTTTCAAGATATTAACTATTTTTGTCTCTGACATCTCCGTTTTTGCAGACGTTACCGAATCCTTATTCATTTCAAAGAATTCCTGTATATCTTTTTTAATAGTACAACAAAGTAACAGGTGGCTCAGGTGTAAAGGGAACTGGGTACAATGGGGTGCTATTAGGGATAAAATTTATAACAGTAGAACGAAGGAGAAAAAGTAAAGGGTATCCCTTTTACATGGTGCACACCCAGGGAACTAATTATAATATAGAGAATAGTACATACTAAAACTTAACGTTTAATAATAAGGTTAAAACTAGAAATTAAAATCTTGATATTGGATAAGGAGTGGAAAGGACTCAATATGCCACTATATATATTATGTGCTATCAAACACTATGAATATGCCTCACAATTTAACTAAACCTGAAAAAAGGTCCTTAAGACAATTACAAAACAATAATGATATAGTCATCAAAAATTCAGATAAAGGTGGGATTATAGTCATCTTAAATAAGAGTGACTATATCTTGGAGTGAGAGACTCTTAAAAGACAAAAAAAAAGTTATAAAAGACTAGAAAAAGATCCCACAGATGACTTCATTGAAGAATTGAGAGACATTTTAAATGGAGGCTTTTTAGCAAAGGTTATCAATAAATCAGAGTTTGAATTTTTGACAAATCCAAGTCCCAACATTTTTTTTATTGCATTCCTAAAATACACAAAAACCCTAAAAAACACACCAGGCAGACCGATAGTGTCAGGCATTGAATGCTTAACTGAAAATTCAAGCAAATATGTAGATTTCATTCTACGTGACTTTGTAGTTACTTTAGCATCCTATGTCAAGGACACAAAAGATGTCTTACTAAAATTACATGACATCTCGGTCAGTCAAAAGGCACTATTGGTGTCATTAGATGTTGAGTCATTGTACACTAACATACAACACACAAGAGGTATAAATGCAGTAAAATATTTCTTATCCAAGAGAGGAACTCATTATAAAAATCATAATGAGTTTGTGTTGAGACTGTTAGAGTTTGTACTAACTCACAATTATTTTGTTTTCCTCAATAAGTTCTACCAGCAGATATGTGGGACAGCCATGGGCACAGCATGTGCCCCCACATATGCAAACTTATATCTAGGCTGGTGGGAGGAAACAATGGTATTCATTGATGAGATGGACAAATATACCCAATATATTGAGCTGTGGGTCCGTTTCAACAACAATATTTTACTAGTTTGGAGTGGCAACTCCAAACAACTGGAAGAATTTATTGATGTATTAAAAAGGAATGACATGGGGCTATACTTGACATCAGAGATTAATGAATCTAATATAACTTTTTTGGATTTGATAATTAACAAACTGGCTGATGGTAAACTTCAAACTACTACCTATCGAAAACCTACAGCCACAAATAGTTTGTTACAAGCTAATAGCAGTCACCCAAAAGCTTTAGTCTCAGGAATACCTGTGGGACAATATTTAAGAATAAAAAGAAATTGTTCAAGTCCAACTGACTTTGAAAAAGAAGCCAGAGAGCTTCAATACCGTTTTAAAGAAAGGGGATATACCAACAAAACCCTTAAGAAGGCATATCAGAGAGCAAAAGATGTTGATAGAGATCTGCTACTGATAGAGAAAAATAAACAACCTAATTATGTAGTAAGATGCATTGGCACCTACAATGGAAAGTGGCATGAAATTAAACGAATATTCAACAATCATTGGAAGATCTTATTGAATGACGATGATTTGAGGCCTTTCCTAAGCAATCAGGCACAGATCACTAGTAGACGTGCCACTAATCTAAGGGATATGCTATCCAAAAGTCACTTGGAAATTGACAAAAGTAAAAACTGGCTGAACAAAACTAAAGGCTGCTTCAAATGTCTATCATGCAAAGCTTGTAAATATGTAAATACTACCAAAACATTCTCTTCTAGGGATGGATCTACCCATTTTAAAAAAGTAAACAACTACTGACATGTAAGTCAGTATGGGTTATATATCTATATCTTATTCATGTGGCATGAGGGATGTAGGTAAAACCTGTAGAGAATTCAGACGCAGGGTTCTGGAACATATATACAGTATCATAAAAGAATATGACATACCTGTAGCTAATCATGTAAATTTAAAACATAATGGGGATCTAAATAATATTTATTTTATAGCCATTGACAATATCCAACAAACCATAAGAAGAGGAAACATCGACAAGGAGCTCTTGAAAAAAGAAGCTCAGTGGATATACACGCTGAAAACCAAAAAAAACATGGGGATTAAATGAAGGTTTCACCTTCACACCATTTATTTAATAATTTCATCTTCACAATTATCCATGATCTTAATATATATTTTTACACCTATTCTGTCAATTTAATACCTTATATAGGCTACAAAAGTTATAATAATCCCCATCTTTTATACATCTGGGGTGTAATATATCGATGAATTATGATATTGACATATAAATGAAGATTTGTTCACACTGTAGGCTAATTAAAGCCATATATATAATGTGGACAATGCAAATACTACAGTGAATATGTACCATTTATGGAGGCATGAACATGTACCACATAAGAATGTAATATAGTGAGTATAATATATTTATACCCTTTATGTTCAAATAAAGAGAGCCCAATATCACTGAATTAATTTTGTTTTATATGATTATAATAGGACTGCAATAAGGATGGAAAAATGGCCTATTATGGGTAAGAAAAATAGGGGATGTATTATACATATATATATATAAATAGATGCATGTATATAATATCACTTAATATTCCAAATGGCATTTAGAGTAATGTTATATAATATTTGACCAGCACTATTTGAAATTATTTTCTATGCCTAAGTATTTGTCAAATATTCCATAGGTTCAATATGGTTGGCAATACTTAATATATATATACATATTATAATCATTTGATTGATACATCCAGAACAGTATTTATGATCTCACTATCTCATTAATAATTTGTATTTTTTTATATATATTATGGGACCTTATGTGGCGTGTCCTCTTACTCCTATTCAATAATATATTACGATTTACATCCATATCTATTGTTACCCTTAGGTGCAAGACCTTTACAGTTTTTTCCACTGTGTCACTTTTATACTGTAATATTGTGGCTCTATTTCCCATCCATTTCTTATTTTTATTTTTTATTGTACATATAAGCTATTCGGTTTTAATTCTTATATCTCCATGGTAACGAAATGGCTTAAATAACCTCCCGTTGTCCTTGTCGGTAACCCCTGATGAAAGTGTTTAGAAATGTGCATCGGGCTGCACGTTACGTGACGCCGCAACACTGACCTATGACGTCAGTACTGGGCGCATAGGCAGCGTTCGCGGAGCCAGGAGCTGTGACTCACGTTTTTGCATGGGCTTACAGCGCGGTTAATAGACCTAATATACTTTAAAAGTCATCCTTCCTCTTTTCAGATTACAAGTATTGAAATTAGGAACACTATGTCTACTTCTTAATTTAGGAATGTGGATGCCCAGTCCTCTACAATATACAGCTCCTAAGCATTGGTAGTTTGAGGAGTGGTCTCAAATAATTGAAAGGACCTTGTGCAATCACTATCAGCATTTATTGTTATTCTATTGGACTTTATTATTTAATATTGAGTACTTCAATATATTTCATACTGAGCACTTTGATATATCCACTCTTGGACATCCAATTTTGGGTATAATCACTTTTTTGGATATTTAGTATGTTTTATATCCATCATATTGATATTAATCATATTTATGATTATGTGATTCAGCATAATCATTATTTGCACTTAGCACTGTTCACTTTTTCATTTTTGTGCAATATTTATTCCAGCAATTGCTTCCCAGTTGTTCACAGCACTTTATAGCTGGATCACATTTTCAGTGTTCTCTAAGTTTTATATATAACAGGGTTACCGTATATACTCGAGTATAAGCCGACCCGAGTATAAGCCGAGGCACCTATTTTACCACAAAATACTGGGTAAAATGAGTGACTCGAGTATAAGCCGAGGGTGGGAAATGTGCTGCCCCCTGTGTCCCTCTTGTGCCCTGTGTGTCCCCCTCTTGTGTCCCCCTCTCTCTCCCGTGTCTTTTCTCCCCTCTCCCTTCCCTGTGTCTCTTACAACCTCTCCCTTCCCTGTGTCTCTTCCCCCTCCCTTATCACCCTCCTCAACCCCCCTCCTCATTCTCAACCTCCCTCCTCAACCCCACTCCTCATCCTCATCCTCCCTCCTCAACCCCCTCATCCTCAACCCCCTCATCCTCAACCCCCTCGTCCTCAACCCCCTCGTCCTCAACCCCCTCCTCATCATCAACCCCCTCCTCCTCCCTTAACCTCCCTCCTCATCCTCAACCTCCCTCCTCATCCTCCCTCCTCAACCCCCCATCCTCAACCCTCTCCTCAACCCCCCTCCTCAACCTCCCTCCTCAATCCCCCCATCCTCAACCCCCTCCTCAACCTCACTCCTCAACCCCCCATCCTCATCCTCCCTCCTCAACCCCCCTCCTAATCCTCAACCTCCCTCCTCATCCTCAACCCCCACCTCAACCTCCCTCCTCATCCTCAACCTCCCTCCTCATCCTCTCTACTCAACCCCCCCATCCTCAACCCCCCTCCTCAACCTCCCTCCTCAACCCCCCATCCTCAACCCCCCTCCTCAAACCCCTCTTTCTCAAATCCCTCCTCAACCTCAACCCCCCTCCTAAACCTCCCTCCTCATCCTCAACCTCCCTCCTCAACTTCCCTCCTTAACCCTCCCCTCATCCTCTCTCCTCAACCCCACATCTTCATCCTCCCTCCTCAACCTCCTCATCCTCCCTCCTCAACCCCCTCCATCCTCATCGTCCCTCCTCAGCCCCCCCATCCTCATCCTCAACCCCCCATCCTCAACCCCCTCCACAACCTCCCTCCTCAACCTCAACCCCCCTCCTCAACCCCCCTTCTCAACCTAAAGCCCCCTCAACCCCCCTCCTCAACCTAAACCCCCCTAAATATCTCCTCCTCTCCCCTCACTTACCTGTTTCTGCTCCGGCCTCCGCTCCTTGACCCGGCGCGCATGTGACGTCACATGCGCACCACGTCATTAGCATATACCAGTTGCCGGCACCCGGCATATGCTAATGCCGTGACGTCACATGTGCCGGCACCCGGTATATGCTAATGACACGGAGCGCATGTGACGTCAAATGCGAGCCGGGTCAAGAAGGAGCGGAGGCCGGAGCAGAAGCAGGTAAGTGAGAGGAGAGGGGGAGGTATTTAGGGGGGGTTAGAATGAGGAGGGGGGTTGAGGAGGGGGCTTTATAATGAGGAGGGGGGGTTGAGGATGAGAAGGGGGGAGGGAAAGAGACACAGGGGGGTTAGAGAGACACAAGGGGGTAGAGAGACACGGGGGGTTAGAGAGACACGGGGGGGGTTAGAGAGACACGCGGGGGAGAGTGACTTGAGTATAAGCCGAGGGGGCCCTTTTTAGTCTTAAAAAAAGGGCTGAAAAACTCGGCTTATACTCGAGTATATACGGTAATTTTCCTTCTATTCTTGTTATTGAGCTTAATGGTATCTTCTAAGATTACACAATTCATTGAGTGGTCTGACCAGGGCGTCAAAATAATTTCTGTCTTAGAGATTAATCGCATAGTTCTTAAGTGCACGAAAATACCGTATTGGTCCGAATATAAGCCGCACCCGCATATAAGCCGCACCTGTAAAATGCAAGGGGAAAAAACAGAAAAAAGATAGTAATCACATATAAGCCGCACCCTTAAAATTAGAGAAAAAAAGACAAAAGTCAGAGAGAAAAAGACAAAAGTCAAATAGATTTAGGGAATAAATAGTGATTTTATTTTAACATATACTGTACCATATACGGTATCCAGTATTTAGAAAACATTATAACTGTAACTTTTTAGGCAGGTTGCCAATATTATGGTATCATCAACAGAAAGTTTAGGAAACATGAAACATAAGGTAACAAGGAAACTTTTTACTATTCACAGTCATCACTGGTGTCACTACTGATTTCGTCACCAGTATTCGCTTCATCACTGTCACTGTTATCTTCATTCTCCTCCCATAGCAAGTTGTCCTCGCTACCATCCAATGCATTGGACATGCAGCATTTTTTTAACCCCCTGATGATGGAGTTAGAAGAAATACTTGACCATGAATTTATAATCCATTGGCACAGGAGTGTCACTGACGGCTTCTTAATCTTGCCAGATGGTGTGAGAGCATGATCCCCTTCCCGAAGCCAATCTGAATACTGCTTGCGTAGGTTGTCTTTGAATGGCTTGTTGACAATGACATCAAGCACTTGTAGCTTTGAAGTCATGCCACCAGGTACAAGGTCTGTCTTCTGTGCAGCAACTTTAGTCTTCACTTCAGGAGTGAGATGACCCTTGAAAGCATCTAAGACCAGCATGGCTCTCTTAGTGAGCAGTGCTCCAGGTCTTCAGTTCCAAACTACAGACAACCAGTCGACCATCAGTTCAGTTGTCATCCAGCCTTTTTCCTGGCAACGAGTCACTAGGCCATCAGGAATGCTTTCTTTGGGCACAGTTTTTTGCTTCAGAATAACATAGGGGGGTAACTTTCCTCCGTCAGCAGTGACAGCTAATATCACCGTTATTCTGAGCTTTTCATTACCAGTTGTTCTTAAAATGACACTTTTTGCCCCTTTCTGGTTTACTGTTGTATTGCTTGGCATGTCAAAAAATACTGGGGTCTCGTCAGCATTGCCCATCTGGTCTAATGGGTATGAGTGACGCTGCCGCAATTGGATGACATACCTCTGGAAACTAGTCAGTTTCTCCGCAAAATCTGCCGGCAGTTTCTGTGCCAATGAAGTGCTTCGTCGAAGAGCGAGACCCTTTCTCCGCATAAAACGACGGCACCAACCAATACTTGCACAAATTCCCTCTTATTGATTTTTAAGGTCTTTGCAAGTTCTAAGGCTTTTAGCTGGATTACTTCAAGAGAAATTGGCATCCCATTTTTTCTCATTTCTTGAATGTAGGAATAAACCCCAGCTTCAAGTTCTGGATATTTGCCTTGTTTTGGTCCCCTGAAAGATTTTCTGGTGGAAACTGAATTTTTCAATTTCTCCTCTGAGGCAACCCAACGTCGCATATTTTTTTACAGCCTCTCTGTTGCTTGTTATCTTTGCATAATTAAAAACTGCAATTTTGAAACTTGCATCATAACTACGCCTCACTCCTAGGCTTGTTGATGCTTTTCTCTCCAAGTGATCAGCCATTGCAAGAAACAGGCTTTCTAACATGTACTGTAACTTCTTTTGCAGGTTACAGGCCTTCCAGGATGCTAGAATCACTAAAACCGGAAATTGGTATTCAATTGCTACAATTTAGTCACATGCGTGCAAATCGGCACCCTTACCGCGCAAATCGGCATTGATTTTGCAATCCCGAATATAAGCCGCACACGCGTAACTCAAATCTCGCAAATCGGCTGTCATTTTTTCACGGTCGCGAATATAAGCCACACCCATAACTCGCAAGCTAAAAAATCTGAAAAAAGGTGCGGCTTATATTCGGACCAATACGGTATAATCAATACGGGAAAAGGATTCATATCGGTTTAAAAAAAAAGTATATTCTTCCCCATAAATCAAATAGCTCATAGCTCTTTATCAGGTTTGAAAATTCTACCGCTGTTTTACTAATTAAGGCTTTGGAGTTTGCCTTATAGGATGCCTGTTTGTCCATAGATGCATTTATTGCCATATTGAAATCCCCACATATTATAATCAATCCTTTTTTCAATTTGAATATATCTATTAAAAGCTTCTTAAGATATCTAATCTGATTTTTATTTGGTAGATAGGTGTTTACCAGGGTTATTAATCTGTTATTTATAAAACCAATCCAGATTATATATCTCCCCAAAGGGTCTATCTTTATAAATTCCTCAGACACCGTTAATCTTTTGTTGAAAATAATGGATACTCCTTTTGATTTGTTATTAAATGTAGCATCTATTCTACGTGGATATTGCTTGTTAGACATATATTGCAGTGACTCCCTCTTAAAATGGGTCTTCTGGAGACAAAGAATATCCGCTTTAATCTTAGCATAGTTCGAAAATGCTACTTTCCTCTTAGTTGGAGAATTTAAGCCATTCACATTATGCGAAATAATTTTTATACTCTTATCCATTTAAATCCATAGTAAATGCTTTAACCAACTTTAACAAAAAATAGTTCCCTCCAGGTTGCCTCAATCTCTTCTTGGTCACCTTCACCATTCTTACAACACTAGCGACTTGCCCGTCAAAAAATGACGGCAATAAGATTGTAAGGCAGGTAATGGTGTTTGGTTCAGACATTAATTTTGTTGGTGTTCCGAGATGCTTAGGCGCTCATTGCGAGGCTGTTGGTTGTTTGTGTGCTATGAGCATTGTTTTTTGTTTTTTTTTGTATGCTAATGAAATAATTAATAAAATAATAAATGAATATACTTTACCTATTTTGAAGTAACATATGCATAATGCATTGTGCAGAAGAGCTGGCGATCTGTTCTGATGTTGCTGCAGCATACAATGTGTGTTTTCAGTGCTGTGGAGATGCTGTGTAAGTGTCAGCAATGTGTGCAGTGTGTAGTGTAAATAGTGTACGTGTTTTATTGTCGTCATTTTTGACGGGCAAGTCGCTAGTAACATATATGAAGAAATGGCCTAGGAGACCTTGATGTAATGTCCCACTAAATTGGACATTATTGATGAATAACTTTGTCCTGTATAGTGTGTTTTTCAAATGGAAACATGTTGAAGATGGATAACATTGTCCTATATAGTGTGTTTCCCCATTGCAATGGATGACAGGGCGGTAGAGCAATGTGATATGATGTTCCCATAAATTCCAGAATATAAGTGAATAACATGATGCAGTGACTTTAGGACAGTAGATAACTTTCCTTGTCCTGTATGGTGTGTCCACTAATTTAAATGAAGGACGTCAACGTAAAGCCTTCATTAAGTCCATTTGGGACTTGTGCTCTAAGTTTGTAAATCCAACGTGCTTCACATTGTAATAATTTCTTTTCAAGGTCACCTTGCCTTGGTCCAGCATGGATTTTTTCTATGGCACAAAAGGACAATACTTCACTGCTATTATTGTGATAATATCAAACAATCCCTGCAATGGGTATGTCTTATGTGTTCTTGATACTGTAGGCATGTTCACCCACCCTACGTTGCATTTAGTGCCTCGTGTTGTTGCACACACAGGTTGCCACATATATTACGCCTGTGGAGCAACAGTTCAAAAATTCTTTAATTGTAAATTTTTCACCACTTATGGGCTGCTCATAAGCTTTTGTGGGTGTGACATATTTACAAAATTTACATTTTGCACATTTGAAGCATCCCATAGGTGGTTGTAGCCAATTAGTGGTAGGTTTCTGTTCTTTAAAGGAACTGTGAACCAGCATGTCCCTCAGGTTTTTGCCTCTACGGTAAGTAATGGAGGCCTTTGGAGTTAGTATTTCCTTTAAGTCCTCATCACTCTTAAGGAGATGCCAATGTCTTGATAGAATGCCCCTACCAATGTTGGAATCATAACCAAAGGCCATTATACAATGTGGTTGGACATTAGTTTGCTTCTCTTTTTCCATTTGATTTCTGTTAATCGGACCATTGGGAAATTCAGTCCTATTGCAATTTGCTGCATATTTGAAGGCAGATTTGAGGCACTTTTTAGAGTATCCTCTATCACAAAATCTCCTTCTCAATTTATCGGATTCTAATTTGAATTAATCTTCAGAGCTGCAATTCCTTCTTATTTGAAGATATTGTCCTCTGGGAATACCTCTTTTAAGAGGCTCAAAATGTTGACTATTCCAGGTAAGTAAGGAATTTGTGTCAGTATTGTTTCTGTATGTACTGGTAGATAATAACACACTATATAGGACAATGTTATGCATCGTTAACATGTTTCCAATTGGGAAACACGCTATACCGGACAAAGCTATGCATCTACAATCTCCAATTTATCACCAAGTTTCTCAGTACCCTTTGTATTTGCACATAGCACCCTGAAGTTAATTTACTTCCTTTTCACTCCATTATTTTAATAATTTACACAGATTTCTACTAAGCTTGGCATACATTGTGCCTATAAAGCTTTATTCCATTATATTTTATATTATATCCACAGCAAACATTCTAGTTATTTGTACAATCATATGGGCACCTATCACCTTATGTGGTTTTTACCATGCATTATGTCTTTTTCATTATTTATTTATGATATTACAGTCTTTGACTGTTTTTCCCATTTAGCACACATTTACTTATATATGACTCACATGTTTTATCCACCATTCCACATCCTTTCACCACACTCAGCTCTATGGAAGCTCAGTTCTTTTTTGATATACAGGGTGTCTCTCATATTTATTTGTGTTATAAAGTACACAATGCATTTGTATATAGCACACTTATTTTATTGATTTTGAGAATATATGTTTGCATTCTTCATTATTGTTTTTATTGGCCTTTTTGGCATATTGCACATTAGTACATGCCTTGTCTTGACATGTTTACTTGGCATCTGACTGATCCATTGCTGGTAGCCATCCTTTTCGTTTCAGGATCCTCTACCATATTGTATACTGTTCCTTATAGTTCTCATCTAATTTTTCTGTATGTTCTAGTTACATCTTGTGTTGACATTGAGTCTCCATTTTCTTCCCTTGCACAACACTCCCTGATACTTTCCTATTGGTTGTTATGTTGTCCAGGCAACCGATAAGTATAAATAGTTCTACCCGACAGGTAACACTATTTAGTCCTTTGAGAAAGACAACCTCTGAGGTAGAAACGTGTCAGGCCCTGCAATGACGCTACGTGCATCATTACGCAAGATGCCTGCATGCGCATTGCGAGCCCGGACGACCTGTATCACTAAACCCACGACTATTAATATGATCCTGGCATAGCTTAATACCCCTGCATCCCTGTACATTCTACAAAAAATAGGAGATCCCTCATGTACCTTTTTATTGAACCGCCCAAATCTAGCATATGGTTTATTTAGTTGGATGCTTGTGGAAAGTTTTAGATTTAAGGTAGCAGCCTCTTCATTTAGAAGTTTCTGATCAGTAGTACATATCTCCCGAATAATAGGAGCCTACTTACAGAGGGTCCTATTTCAATTGCTTATAGAGCTTGTTTCCATTAGAACTATTTCCTCACAATTATAGGCTCTTCATTGGCAGTTTTGGGAAAACAAAGTGAGGGGGTTAATGCTTACTAAGGCCCTCATTCAATTGCAATTTGGCCAATTTAATAAGGCTCTAAATAAGCACATAACATATTTTTTTTAAGTAGTTTTTAGTTAGTAAGCATCTATCCAAAAGCTAGGTTTTCACTAACTAAAAACGTCTTAAAAAAATATATGTTATGTACTTATTTAGAGCCCTATTCAATTGGCCAAATTGCAATTGAATGAGGGCCTAAGTGAGCTGGGAAATGTATATATGTTTGTATATATGTAAATAGCACAGTTACACATACATGTAAGTATTCTAACAATTGAAAATATTTACATCTTACAATTATCTATTAAACCTATACTAACTAGGGCCAAGATTTAAAGTTAACGGGCTTTAAAGTTGAAAAACATAGTTCTTTCATTGAATGCAAACAACTTACAGAATGAGGGTTGGAATAATTGTATCCCTCCATTGTGGAGAATACATTACAAAGCTTTTGTTATAATAGGATCAATGTATTCCATACATTTTGCCTTATTTTTAATCCCTCCCCCCCCCCCCCCCCTTCCTTTGGTTTTAAAATATTTTTTATCTGTCGTTGTTAAGTGGATTTATAAAGTTTACTATATTTTATTTTCACATTATTCCCTCTTACTGCAGACTTATAATTTTGAGTGGCAAACACTCTTGGGAAGCATAATATTCCTCACACCAGTATTGTGAAAAAAGGATCATCTCCAATTACTCCATTTAGAAGAAACCATTAATGTGCATAGCGCTTACAACTTGTCTAGTTCTGCTCAATGAAACAGATGACTCAACCTCTGGACTGTGTAATCCAATCTAGTTTCACACATACAGTGAGGTGACAAAAAAAAAAACTTTTGTCAACTAAAAAAAGGCGGAGGAGGATAAGAAAAACTAATCAACATGCATGTACAGTACAGTGCTAAAAACTGTAACTGTAACAATATACCAACTCACATGTTTCCCATCTGCATGCATTACTAACTATTAGCTAGATCTCTCGATAATCAGTAACATGGGCAAATAGCCATTACTACGGAGACGATACAAAGGTCTGCAGCCAGATTCAATGTTACTTACATCAGACCCTATGATCTGTTCTCAGACCTATATTGAGTTCAGGATCACATTCTTCACTAGTGCATTTATGAATGCTGGCTGTCATTAACATATCATTGTGAGTCTTTGCAAGTCCACTGCCACAGCAGTATTAGTCTAAATTTACAACAATCATGTCTGAGATATCTGACTATATTATAGCGTTAAGATTGTGGGAGCTATATATTAAGGGGAGGCTGTCATTGAAGGAATGACTACCTGAGAGGCACTGGGAAAACCTTACACCTCATACATTTCCTCCACCATGCTTGCAGATGCAGACGATGCCTTCATGGACCTGAATCGTACCTAAAACAAAAAAGAGAAGAACAAAAAGACAACCTACAAAATAAGGCCTGAAAAAATCATAGGGACTGCAGCATCTCTTCTCAACAGCATTCCTTAGTGACTATCAGTGACATGTTCAACAGAACCCTACGTGTCCACAGAGAAGAGGATCATGGACCATGTGATGGGAGGTAGCCATATGCATACAAAATATCACCATCACATAGGCCAAGATCCAAGACTCTGTAGCCAGGAAATATTAGGTTAACATTGTGACAAATAGATTGTCACTGAGGAGTGCTGTTGAGAAGGCACAAACATGTCTGCAGCCCCTATGTCCTCCTCCGCCTTGCCACAGGGCCCACATCCTCCACGGTCGGCCAGTGTCTCCCTGCTGGTGGTGGTGTGAGGGGCTGGTGTTTGGGTTGGCAGGGGGAGGCAGCTGCACCACGAGTGCCAGGGGCAGAAGCAAGAAGGGGCAGGGATGTTGATGGCTAGGGAATGCCTCCGAGGTACAGGAGACGGGGCCCAGCCAGGTAGCTCTCAGTCATAAGATGATCCCTTCTTTCCTCCCTAGAGCGCCTGGCCAGGCCTCCGCATGATTGGCAGAGATGCTGGTCTGGATCCCCCACTGACAGTCCAGTTGCTCACACATGAGGGTCAGCATCTCCGCCTGTGCAGCCTGGTTTGGTGGCGAGGGTGGTGGTGGTGGGGATGGAGGTCTTGGTGGCAGGGCTGGCTGAGGAGGTGGCGGGGTTGGAGTGGGGAGAGTCTGGGGCCTGGCTGGAGCCTGTGGTGATGCTCGTGATGGTGGTGTTGGTGTGCGCACACTTCTGTGTGGGAAGGAGGTGGTGGCTGGCTGTAGGTCAGTCTTTCGAGGAGGGGGATAGTGGGGTCAAACACAGGTGTTGTGGCCGTAGGTCTGATGGGTGACCCCACCACCCAAAATGACCTCCCACTCCTCAGAGCTAGGGCCCTCTGATCCTCCTCCTTCCTCCTCCACCTGCACTGGTTCCTGCTGGGCGGGGGCTTGCTCCTCCAAATCCTGTTGAGATGGAGCCAATGCCCCCGTCTCTGGCTCGCCACTAGACCCAGTCCTCCTCCTGGATGCTGAGAGATAGAAAAGAAGAGTATATGTCATTAGTAAGATGAATAATACATTGTTATGTGTTCATTCCTATTTGACATCTAGGATTGAACATGGATGATTCTCCTAATTGCAACTCAGTTTAACTTCATATGCTAGGTTTGATCTATTCTTTGGTTTATGGTCTTGATTGTTCTTGTCTCTTAACGCTATCTTGATTCCAGCTTTTAAATATGTGTAATCTATAAATATGTGTATTAAGTGTAAATCCGTATATAATTGAATATGAATCAATCAAAAACTTAATCTACATCTCTCCAAATAACTCCTGCTCTCTCTCTCACTATGAAAATCCTCCAGCTCCAGGACCTGCGTGCTAATTCGAAAGAGGATACAACAAATTCAACGCATGGGCGTGTGTAAATAAAATTTATAAGCTCCCACTGTCAATCACATTCGTCTATACCGCTTTTGATTGGCTGAGAGCCCTGTGTCGCACTGCGTTAATCTGCAATTGGATGGTTACGGCCGATCGCCGCTAGTTAGTCCCCTTTAAAGCTTGCGAGCCTAGCTAAGGTTTATGGGCTTGCTTCTCAAGCCTGTAGCTCTCACCCAGCTCAAATTTAATAGCTCTGCCAAATTTCGAGCCCACAGCCATTGTGGGTCTCACGTTGCACTTACGGGCTTGGAATTTAAAAGGGCTGATGGAGGTGACATGTCAATCAAATCTGATGGAGGTGACATGTAAATCGATTTGGGGTCCGATATGCGATCAGACCCGCAAATTACTAAATATTAAATATGAATGAAGCCAATGTAATAGTATATGTGGGTGGCCTGATATGTATTAACTCATTGATTCCCGAGATTGATATAACCCCGAAAATTACACATTAAAAAATAAAAAAATGTATTACATATTTATGGGCTTGAGACTGTTGTGCAATTAATTCTAATGCCTTTCAGCACTTTCCCCATATTTTAAAGTACAGTATTGATTTTTTATTTGCATTTGATGTGCTCCGGACATGTTATTAAGCCCTTTGCGAGTCCTCCTTGGAACCCGTTTTTGCCGAGATTGATATGACAAGGAAATTAAACTGAAAATAAAGTAGTTTATATTGCAGATTTGCGAGCTTGAGAATGTTGTGCTATTTATTTTAATACCTAACATCACTTTCCCCTTACCTATAAGTACAGTAGTGTGTGTATATTTGCATTTACAGTGCTACGGATAAGACTTTACCCCCTAGCGGGTTATCTCTATTACTCGTCGGCTTTTTGGCTCCATTTGCAGGGTACGGGCTTGAACGCCAGTGAATTTGTTGCAATTTAATTGTCTGATTGGAACGGTGCTCATCGTGAGCTTTGCAATGAGCACCTTTGGTGCTCATTGCAGCCTGAGTCCAGCGGCTCTGGCGCTCATTGCGACCCCTGCAATGAGAGCCATCAGTACTGCGGGCCTTCAAGTTACGGCCAGTAACGGCTTGCTTCGGGAGACTCGCAGTCGGCGGGCTCGCCTCGGTCTTCGTAGTTGTGGCCCTATGGGCCGATAAGCATGACCAGTAGCCCATATATCCACAACTATTATATGTGATTTGTACAACAGTATCAAGCTCGGTTCCAATTCTGGGGTATATCGATCTCGGGAATCAATGAGTTAATACATATAAGGACACCCACATGGACAAGAACAGTATCGGCATTAATTTTATTATTTTGTATTCTGCGGTTTTGCGAGACCAATTGATCAGGACCCCCGCAGCATTTTAAAATGTTTAATTTCACACCGCAAGTCCTTAAAGGACCTTAAAGGTCCTTAAAGGACCTGCGCTACAATTAAAGTTAACCCTATCTCTCATGGTGTTCTAAACATTTCCCTATGAGCCTCTAATTAACCCCATCACTCATGGGGTCTATAAAGACTCCCATGAGCCCATAATTTACTCCATCAGTCCCATAAGGGTCGATATACACCCTTATGGGACAATAATTAACCCTCACAATAACACCTTAAGTGCCATGAGGGTCCTCCAGGAGCCTCATGACACTAAGTCTAAGCACTACCTTACACTACACTAATAGCCACCCCAATAAAATAATAAATCTAAATTAACCCCATCTAAGTAATTAACCCCCTGTAACTAATTAACCAAATGTAACTAATTAACCCCCTCTAACTAATTAACCCCACTCAAAGTAATTAACCCCCCTCTAACTATTTAACCCCATCTAACTAATTAACCCCCTCTAAGTAATTACCCCCTCTAACTATTTAACCCCATCTAACTAATTAACCCCCTCTAACTAATTAACCTCCCTCTAAGTAATTAACCCCCTCCAACTAATTACCCCCTCTAACTATTTAACCACATCTAACTAATTAACCCCCCCTCTAACTAATTAACCCGCCTCTAAGTAATGAACCCCCTCTAACTAATTAACCCCATCTAACTAATTAAACCCCCCTTAACTAATTAACTTCATCCAACAAATTAAACCCCCTGTAACTAATTAACCCCATATAAGTAAATAGCCCTACTTAATCCTCATCATACCTAATTAACCCTATCACTAACCACTTAACCCTATCTAGTACTATTTAACCATATAAGGACCTAATAACCCTAACTGGACCTATTTAACCCTAACTGAGCCTAGTCAACCCTAACTGGATCTGTTTAATCCTAACTGACCTTGTTAACCCTAACTGGACCTATTTAATCCTAACTGGACCTAGTTAACCCTAACTGGACCAATTTAATCCTAACTGGACATAGTTAGCTCTAACTGAGCCTATTTAATCCTAACTGACCTAGTTAACCCTAACCGGACCTATTTAATCCTAACTGGACCTATTTAACCCTAACTGTGCCCAGTAAACCTCTATCCTATTAACCCCCTCTCTACCCTATCCTATTAACCCTCCTCTACCCTATCATATTAACCTCTACACTACCTACCTAACCCCTTAATAAAATCCCTAGCACCCCACTAATTACAAACAAACAAAAAACACTAAATACACAAAATAAAAATAGTATATTACTGAAAATAAAAAAAGTGCATTACTGAAAATAAACAAAGTACATTACTGAAAATAAAAAAAATAGATTACATGAAATAAAAAAAACCTACATTACATCAAATAAAAAACCTAGATTACAAGTAAAAAAAAAACATCCTTACTAAAAATAGAAAAGGGTAAATTAGACCACTTATATTATTGACTTACTTCTAAAGGTGCAAAATATACATATTCTTTTACTTATTGCAAAACATTTCCACATTTTCAATGTCCTTCAATTTAATTACTAAAGTGAAGAAAAATATCAATACATATAGTTTATTTTAGTGATATCAAACCATTCTACTAAGTGTATACCCACATCTGTGTTATCGTTATATTAAAACTAACGAGTTTTGCACCCTTTTTTCTACTACACCCACATTTTCATTATTTTCATTACTATTAAAATCCACAATAATTGCAGTAAAAGAGTAATTTACCTTTCACTCCCTATGATTTTTCAAATAGCGATAGCCTTGATAGTGATCATAAAATTTTTACCCATCATCTATCAGGGATATCTGCCATTTTGTAAGGAATTTAATTCCATCTTGCGGGGAATTGACTATATGTTTTTCATTGGAAAATTAAATTATTAACTTAATTGGGAATCTGCATTTATAATCAATTTTATTATATCTTAGTGTTCTGGTAATCTCTCCACATTCTCTACGTTGTATTAAAGTCTCTATAGAGAGATCTGGGAACATTTTAATATTCTCGGATGGTGAGTCAAATATTTTTTTCTCAAATGACACTTTCATCATTAGTTCTTTATCCTTATAGGGCCTCATTCTATTATCGGCCGCAGCCGCTGCGGGGCCGCAAGGACCGGCCGCAAGCTATTCTGCTATTCTATTCCCTTACGGCCGGGGACTCCGGCAGGCTTGCGGCCGGTGCCTTGCTATCTCTTGCGGCCGATCGCGCCGGAGGAAAGCCTTTGATCTAAAACGGCCGCAAGAGATTTGCAATTCAATTGCTCCGGGAAACCTCTCTGCAAGGCTAAAAACGAGCCGCAGTTACTTGCAGGAAAAAGGTCTCGCTAGCACCAATTAAGCACATAAAATAGCTCAAATAAAGCCATCCTGCACTTTGAGAAGACTATAAAGGGATTTTAGGTGTTAGAAAAAATAGCACATAATTATCCTGTACTCAAATCCGTAAAATATTTTATTTTTAATATCCGTAAAATATCCATGTAAAAAGTCCAGAGTGCTTGGAGCACCTCAGACACACCCCCGCCGCAGCCGGCAAATAAACAGTTAATTTGAACTCGGGTTTGGGCAGATGTGCAAGCTTGAGAGTGGGTTCCTTTTATTCCTCATGTCCCCCAATATGATCCCTAGCATTTACAGAGCTGTACAGTGCAGGCTTGAATTTATTTTTGAGTTTTTATATTTCACAGTTTACGGCCGGTTCCAAGATATGCGGCCGGCCGTAAGGGGAGATCCTTGCGGGGCCGTATAATAGAATCGCGAGTTAACTGAACCCTCGCAAGGAATCGCAGCCTTACGGCCGATTTACGGCCGATAATAGAATGAGGCCCATAGTTTCCAAATCTTACAATCACATGTCCATTTATATTTTTGGATAATGGCATGCAATGTAATCTTTCAATAATAATTTCTTTTTTTATTCTAATTTTAATCTCTTTTTCTATAAAGATTAATATAAAGTGCATTGATTCAGTAGAAGCAACACTTTCTGGGATTCCCCTAATTCTTAGGTTATTTTGCCCAGATTGATTTTCTATTTTTTCACATTGCATCTTTAATAATTTAATTTCTATGTTTATCTTATTTATTTCAGATATTGTATTTTGTTGTTCTTTTACTATATTTACCTGAGTTTTCTCCAATTACATAGTATGAGCACTCAAGGAATCAATAGCAATTGTATTTTTATTAATTTCTTGACATAACACTGCCTTAATTGCTAGCTGGAACTCAGTGAATAAAGATCTCATAACTTCAACTGTTAATTTTTGATCTTCAGCGAAATTACTCTTACAAATTTCCTCTGTATGAGGTATATAACCATCAATCATATTTCAGCTAATCAAAAGGAACTATTGCTGTCAGCCAATCATAATGGGATACACCCCTGTGGGGTATATCCCATTCTGATTGGCTCCAAGCATTTTCACCTTCTGATTGGCTACAATCTGATTGACAGTTACATCTGCCAATCAGAAGATGCAGATGCTTGAAGCCAATCAAAATGGGATACACATTAGTCTATTTTTTATGCATTGTAAATATATAATTTACATAAGTGCTCTATATGTATCTTAAAAAAACAATTAAGAATATTATAATAAATCCTAATACTTTTGTGAGCTAAATATGTGAAGTAAACTGCCTTATGAAATTTTTTCTATTTTTTTATTTCACAATATTATTACAAATACAATCAATAAATATCAATATCTTATACAAAAATATTACAAGAACATGTTCCTTCTCTATTCTTTTGCAAATGTAATTCTATAATAATTTACATACAACAGCATGATTAGCTAATAATGAAGTAGGCATTCAAGGGAAAGTTTAACTAACTCAATTTCTAAATTTCTATTGCTATTCATTCTTTCGTATCTAACTGTATTATGTTATTAGTTTATTATCAAAATTACCCAATATTTACCTAAAGAAGTTTAGGGATTTGCATTAATGTATTCATATATTTATCCCATATATTCCATTTGACTAAAGATTTCGGTTTATTACTATTAAATATTTGAAAATCGCTTTCTAATTGTCTATTCCTATCAACAATTATCACAATCTCATTCCAATTGGTAATTTTTTCGTTTTTTCAATTTCTTGTAATTGTCCATTTAATTACCATTAGAATTTGGATTACTAGTTGTTTTATGGGTTTTTTAATTTCCTTTGGGAATATATGAAATAAAATAATTTGAGGAGACATGTCTACATCATGATCACACAAAGTTGCTATATATTTTATACACAACGTCCAAAGAGTGTATTTTAGAACATTTCCACCAAATAATGATATGGGTCCCTTCCGCTCCACAGTTCCTCCAACATCTATCAGACTATTTTACTGGGAAGATTTTTGCCAATATCGATGGAACTCTATACCACCTTGGTATTATTTTAAATTGGATCTCTACATAAGTTTAACATTGTATAGATTTTTAAGTAAGTTCACATGCTTTATGCCATTTTAAGCCCTCCCAAATTTCTTCAAATTTGACTTCCCATTCCATCATCCTTGATGTTTTACCTATCTGAAATGTATCGCTTAGAATTTTATAACATTGGGTTATTGATTTTTTTTTATTTTCTTGGATAAGCCAAGTTTCAAATTTAGACAAAGTACTGATTTTCTCAATAAGATATTAAGATTGCTTTAAATTACTTACTATGATTTTATATTCCAACCAATTTATATTCCTAATTTGGTATTCTTCTTGTAGTTTTCTATAGTTTTTTATCCCTCCATCGTTAAATAGGTCTTTCAGATATTTGATTGTTCCACCTCCTACCTTCCTGTAATCATTCATTAAAAACTTCCTTTATATAAAGGTAATAGGAGTAACTGGGGAAGGGGCTCTAACCAAATAGATTTTTTTATTCATCCATGCCAAGTTTCATTCCAGATGTAATCACTTTAAGAGGATTCAGGCTCTTAATTTCTTTACTCATGTACCAAGGTAAAAATTCAAGTTTTATATTAGTTTCCATAGATTTTTCAATAAACCACCATTTAGTTTGATGAACCATAAATAGCCAGAGCAAAATCTGCAAGAGTATAATTGCATCATAATAGTCTAGGAGGTATATATAAGATAACCCTCCTTTAGAGAGTTCCCTTTTAACAATATTTTGTTTAATTCTTGGTTTATGTTTTTTAGAAACAAATTTATCTATAAATGCCTGCATTTTTTTCAGCTCATAGAAGGGTACCTCGAGGACAATAGCTCTAAATAAATAGGTAATTTTTAGGGTGTATAATAATTTTTATTGCGGATATTCTTCCACTCCAAGATAATGTTGGATCTTTCCATTGTAACAATCGTTTTTTAATATGGATAGTTAATTTATCCAAATTATTCTGTAGTAGTCTACATAATTGAGGACCGAAAACTACTCCTAGGTATGAAATCTTATTTTCCGGAGACTTATCTTAATATTATTATCTTAATTGGTTGCTAATATTTCCATCCAGATTTATACACATTGTCTCTGTTTTTTCTAAATTGATTTTATATTATGATAATTTACCAAAAATATAAATTTCTCTATATAAGGCAGGTTATGATTTCACTGGATTAGTTAATGTTATCAGAACGTCATCAGCAAACAACGTTACTTTTTCTCATAATCCATTATATTTATTCCCTCTATGTCCCGTGTCTTCCTTACTCTTTCCGCAAATTATTCTATTATTAGTGCGAAGATCAGGGGAGACAGAGGGCATCCTTGCCTTGTCCCATTCTTAATATGAAATGTTTTTTGTCTTAAACCTTGACCCTTAATATATGCAGAAGGTTCTTTATACAATGCTCCTATCGCATGTGTTCCGAATCTACCTAATCCGAATTTCTGTAATACTGCATCCATGAATTCCCAACTGACCCTGTCAAAGGCCTTTTCAGCATCTAATGACAGGCCAGTAATGGGATCTTCATGGACACAGCATATGATATTATATCTATAAATCTCCTAGTATTGTCTACTGGTTGTCTGTTTCTTACGAATCCAGTTTGATCAAAGTTGATTAATTCTGGTAGGATCTGATTCAATCTAGTTGCTATGATCTTTGAGTACAATTTGATATCTGTATTCATTAAAGATATCGGTCTATAGTTTTTACATTCTGACTTATCTTTATTCTCTTTGAGTAATGTGATAATTTCTGCCTCTAGCATTTCCCTGGCTGCAATTCCATCTTCCATAATCTCATTAAATGTACATTTTAATTAATCTATGAGGTAGGGTGCAAACATTTTATAATAGAGATTCAGTATCCCATCTGGACCAGGGGATTTATATGGTTTTAAAGTATCTATGGCTAATTGAATCTCCTTAATCGTTGTTTCTTCATTTAAACATTCTAGTTGTACTTCATGTACTCTAGGTAAACCAATTTGACTTAAAAATTCATGTATTTCCTGTTTCAATGGTCTAATAAAGTCTTTTTGTAGTTCTAAGCAGTAAATGTTTTCATAGTAATCAAGGAATGTTTTTGGTATTTCATCAGGTTTATCACGATATCTCCCATCTCTATTATTTTTTGATCCCCTTTTATTCAATTTATTTGCCAATATTTTCCCAGATTTAACTCCTAGGGCATATTGTTTTTTTCATCAATTCTCTTTTGATTTATTTCATTGATTTGGGATTTTATTATGGATATCTCTTTTGAATTACTATGATTCAGGGATATTTTATTATTTCTCGCAGCTAAAGCTACCGTATATACTCGAGTATAAGCGGACCCGAGTATAAGCTGAGGCACCCACTTTACCACAAAATACTGGGTAAAATGAGTGACTTGAGTATAAGCCAAGGGTGGGAAATGTGCTGCCCCCTGTGTCCCTCTTCCCTCTCCCTCTCTCTCCGTGTCTCTTCTCCCCTCTCCCTTCCCTGTGTCTTTTCTCCCCTCTCCCTTCCCTGTGTCTCTTCCAACCTCTCCGTTCCCTGTGTCTCTTCCCCCCTCCCTTAACCTCCCTCCTCATCCTCAACCTCCCTCCTCATCCTCAACCTCCCTCCTCATCCTTAACCTCCCTGCTAATCCTCAACCTCCCTCCTCATCCTCAACCCCCTCCTCAACCCCCCTCCTCAACCCCATATCCTCAACCCCCCATCCTCAACCCCCCTCCTCAACCTCTCATCCTCAACCTCCCTCCTCATCCTCAACCTCCCTCCTGAACCCCCCATCCTCAACCCCTTCCTCAACCCCCCTTCCTTAATTCCCCCATCCTCATCCTTCCTCCTCAACCCCCCATCCTCATCGTCAACCTCCCTCCTCAACCCCCCTCCTCAACCCCCTCCTCAACCTCCCTCCTCAACCCCCTCATCCTCAACCCCCCATCCTCAACCTCCCTCCTCAACCTCTAGCCCCCTCCTCAACCTCAACCCCCCTCAACTCCAACCCATCTCCTCAACCTCAACCCCCCTCCTCAACCCCCCTTCACCTAAACCCCCCTAAATACCTCCCCCCTCTCCCCTCACTTACCTGCCGTGCACCTGTCTCTGCTCCTTGACCCGGCACCGGCGTGCACGCCGCGTCATTAGCATATACCGGGTGCCGCATCCAGTATATGCTAATGACGCGGCGCACATGTGACGTCACATGCGCGCAGGCACTGGGTCAAGGAGCGGAGGCCGGAGCACAGACAGGTAAGTGAGGGGAGGGAGGTATTTATGGGGGTTTAGGTGGAGGAGGGGGGTTGAGGGGGGTTTAGGTTGAGGAGGGGGGAGGGAAAGAGACACGGGGGGGTATAGAGACACACAGGGGGTTAGAGACACACGGGGGGGTTAGAGACACACGGGGGGGTTAGAGATTTATATACCTTTTATTGCTTTCAGACATGTATCCTCTATCCAGTCTTTGCCAATTTCCCATTATTTCTAATTTTATACAATGCTCCTTCCTCCTCTTTTTAAATTTTAAATAAATTTGCCCCTGAATGTTACAGATCTCTTTAATACATTTAAAAAACCTTTTTAAATTCACAAAAACATAACTCAATAACATAATTAGACAAAAACTGAAGCAAGGCATAACAATTAAGGGAAAAACAAAACAGGGCTAACGACATTAGACATAAACAACTGAGATATTCTGTCTCCGAATTTCTCCTGACAGATAGGTGGTCTAAATATCTGTCCTTACTAATTTTGAACGGTTTCAGAACTGATAACTTCAACTGTTAATTTTCGATCTTCAGGGAAATTACTCTCACTAATTTCTTCTGTATTAGCTATATAACCGTCAATCATATTTCAGCCAATCAGAAGGAGCAATTGCTATCAGCCAATCGTAATGGTATACACCCCTGTGGGCTCCAAGCATCTGCACATTCTGATTGGCTACAATCTAATTGACCATTACATCAGCCAATAAGAAGAATCAGATGTTTGGAGCCAATCAGAATGGCATACACATTAATCTATTTTTTCTGTATTGTAAATACTGTATATAATTTACATAAGTACTCTATGTGTATCTTAAGAAAACAATCAAGAATATTATAATAAATCCTAATACTTTTGTGAGCTAAATATGTGAAGTGAACTGCCTTATGAATTTATTTATTTTTTTCTCATTTCTTATGCATCATCTGTGGAGTGAATTTTCATAACACTCCCTTATTCATTTAAAAAAATCAGAATTATAGAGTAATAAATAATAAAAAATAAATAAAAATAAGAAATAAAAAAATAATAAGAAATAAGTAGTAAACAGAGCCAGAAATCCATCACCATATTACCAAAAATGATTACATTACATTAATTTATCCTAATTCCTTTTATTTTACCGTTATCTTGTTTGTCATCCCTACAGGGAAATGTTCATAACTACCAAAATAACTCATTAAAATGAGCGCTTAACACAAAAATATATAAAGTGAACAAATTGTATTTGGATAGCCTATGATCTCTTCTATATATTGGAGTATATCCTGTTGATAACTTAAATGCACTTCTCTATTAATAACTTATCTTCTTTTTATCTGTAGATAAAATGAAGGGGAGAATTCATCATACATCAATGAATTTGGATTATGGATAATATCTAGTTGAATTAAAACTGTATTCTATTTTTTGTAGGACTTAAACTTCTCATAGTCTTCTCGTGATATTTTGTGTTTGTTAAGATATTTTCTTTTTATGATAACTTAGATATATCTCTATGTAATGAGCTTTTCTTTCTTGTATTTAAAGGTTAGGAAAGGAAAAATTCCCTGTGTATTAATAAGTTTAATGGAACAGTTTATACTTAAATTAAGGCCTTCAAACCTAATTAAAGTAGATTTTGTCAAATATAATATTAATATAATATAAATATAATATAGTTTGGTTAGTTAGCAAAACCTGATTAAATTTGAGTTGTATTGTAAATAACAAATGTATTGAGGCTCGCAATCAACATTCTCTCTGTGTGATCGTGAAGATATACCACATATTATGGGTCAAAATATAATGTGAATAAGCCCCCTCCTTATCCACTATTTAAATTAGGATTGGAACCCCCTCAATACCCAGAATAAATAATTATGGAAAGTAAAAAACACAATAACTTAAACAGTAGCTCTGCCACTGTTTCATACTCATTAACTTTCATGTATACGTGTTAGACAGATTACAACTGTGCATTAAAGCAAACTAATTACGATCAACAACCCTGTCTATATGAACTTAAAAATGCAGTGCATATTTTTCCGATAGCCATGTAATAGCACTGCAAACTTGCTTGTAAAAACACTTGCAAGGCAAAAGCAGCCTAGCAAGCATTTTTGAATGAGTTGTGTAATTGAAGGCAGTGTCTAGTTCATCAAAGTAGGAGACAAATATGTGCATGTGTGCATTATAGGCTATTTGAAGAACTAGCAATTGGGCAGAATAATTTTAGTAAGATAAAGCAAAAATATAGTGTTTTATTAGTTAACTGTTATACATGTTTTATTCTGCAATGGTGATATTATTGCTGTCTTTCTTTATTTGCTGCATCAAAAGAGACTTGAGTATAAATACGATTTTAATTTATTTTATAATTTAAAATATTATAATAGCTGATGTTTCTGAGCTAGATATGCATTTTCATCAGGGATCTTTGTATGATAACTGCTGTCACTGTTCCATGCATCCTGTATTTAAAGTACGTTGACAGTCTTCATAAAATTCCTGGTTCTCTAGCTCAGTGGTTCTCCACAGCAAGTCCCAGTATCAGTGCCAGTCCCTAAGACCACATCTGCCAGTCCTAACGAACAAAGAGGAATAAGGAGAGTCCATCACTTTAAATATAGCACTGCCATTTGTAACTGTTATAGATAGATTATTGATTAATGTTCCCTGTTCAAATCTGTTAAACTAAGCAAATTATTAGTGCACCATAAATATCAGCCTGTCTTGATCTCAAAAGCAATCACAATGTATATGAAGGAAACCAGCTGTTCCTCAGATCAAAAAGGTCGAGCTGATTTTGGATCTTTACACTCAAGATATTTTGCTTACACACATCATTTTGAATAAAATAGATGTATTTTATTGATGATCATAAAAATATAGATTACTAAGATTTTTGTTTTCCGAGTATTTTAACATTTAATATTTCAGGTTGCATGCTGATGTGATATTATTTTTTAATTAACATTTTATATATTTTTTTATTTAGTCTTGTACATATTGTAGTGACTTTTGTTTTGGCATTTTAACAAACATATTGCTCATTTACATTTGTTCAAAAGTGGTGACTTCTCACTGATGAATACCAATATGTCATCCTTGCAAAAATCAGTAAAGAAAATGACTACATTTAATATTAAACATGCCGTAGGATCAATATTCTTCATATTTACTGTTACACATTTCTACAGCCAGTAGAAATTCACATCAGTGCCAAATAAATGATCTGGATCTTTCGTCTGTACTCTCAGTTAACTGTTGGCATCACTTTACTTCCCTGGCTTCATAACTTTTCCAGGAAACCTGAAATCCGAGACCACTTAAAAGAGATAGACACTCCAGGGAAAAGACTGACTTTCAAGCAGACCTTAACTGCAAGACATCTGGAAAATAAAACTATTCAGTATAAAGTAACTACTCAGTATATCAAAACAAAAGCAAACTTTGGAGAAGACTGATTTTTTGTTATATTGTTAGTGCATGCAAATTGCAATATGAAAGGATTTTGTCATCAGTATTATTAGTTAAAAAAAACACAAACAGATTTGCACAAATATGCATTTTGAATAATGCATTGTGTTTACAACACCCCACTTTTTATTGTTGCAAGAGCTCTGTCTTCAATGAAAACATTTATGCTGGTTGTACATTTATAAATAATGCCATGTAGGAGCCACATTAAATTAGAAGCCCATAAGTCCAACGTGAAGCACGTAACAGCTGCAGGATTGAAATTTGACTGAGTTACGTTGCTATTAAATTGGAAGGGGTTGCAAGCTACGGGTTTGAGACGTAAATCGTGCAGATGATCAATTAGTGTAGACCGTAGTTACGGGTTCAGACGGAGCCAATGGAAAAAGAGATTGTTAGTGTTACGTCACTGAAAAAGGGGAGGGTCGATTTCAAAGTCCTACGTGCTTCAATTACAGTTTGCGATCGGACCAGCATTCCAGATTAATGCAATATTAATAAGGCCGTAAATATGATATTCTATTACATGCGAGTTACAGTATATGTCGGTGACACATTGATTGCAGGGATCGATATAGCACGAAATATAAACATGAAATAAAGTATTTTTCGGGGCCGATTTGCGGGCTTGAGAATGTTGCTCTATTAATTCAAAGACCTAACATCACTTTCCCTTTCAATAAATGTACAGTAGCGTATTTTTATTTGCGTTTTAAGTGCTATGTATTGACTTTACCCCCCTTGCGGGTGTTCTTAAACACACGTTGGCCTTTGGGCTCCATTTGCGTGTTACAGGCTTTCTCGCGTGTGACTTCTTAGCAATTTAATAGGTATATTGAACAAGTAGCGGTTACGGGCTTGACAGATCAAAGGATTTAGCGCGAAGTTTAACGTTGCCCAACATATAGCGTATTCCCGGCCATTCTGCGTCTTAGCACACAAGTCCACTGCAAGCTACGTTACAGGGCAAATTTAATAGCCTTAAATTTGGAGTTACAGGCTACGTTTTAACACATAGCCCCAATTTAATGAGGCTGCAAATCATGTAGTGATACCAGGAGAACAGTAGAGGAAATAGCTACTTAGCCACTATGGGAAGCTGGTGAAGGAATTAGGCACAGAAAGACATTTCATTTTTTATTTAGCCTTTAAAAACAATAAGATTTTATTGTTAATTAATATTGTTGTATCGCATGACTTCAAGTTACTCTTTGTGTTATAAAAAAATAAAAGCCTAGTGCTGGCAGGACTTGTCAAGCTGGTCACGCCAGCTGTAGGAGCAGTTCAGGCCTTCCCTTTGGGAAATCAGCCATATAAGTGAGAGTGATAGCACCGCTCACAGAGCATGCTGTGTATGTTTTTCTATCCAGATTCTGAACATCTCATGGCTTTCACAAAGCAGGAAGACTATAGTAATGGGGCATCAAAACTCCAGTCCATGGGTCACAAATAGTGTAAGTTATTGAGATCTGCATAATCAGGTTGTTACTGTTTAGTCATTCAGTCACGTTAAACTCTCCTTGACCCTGTGGACTGCTGCACGCCAGGCTTGTTGTGCTAATCCATAAGGTTTTCCTGGCAAAGATACTGAAGCGGGTTGCCAGTTCCTTCTCCAGTGGAGAGCGATTTGTCTGACCTCACTGCTATGATCTGCCCATCTTGGGTGACCCTACATGTTATAGCTCACAGCTTCATTGAAGTACACAAGCCCCTCCCCCCCACAAGGTAACGATCCAGAAGGGGTACAGCTATGTAAATCAAAAGGAAATAATTGGTTGCTGTTTTTATTTGTTCAATCTTTTTATTAATGAAGACATAGGTAGAAGCAGCATGACAAGTTACAGAAGGTCATCAAAAATATAGAGCTTATGTAACACACAGTATCATAGAAAACACTCTCTGTTCAAATAAACAATTACTGGTTTCCTGATCATAACGAGGAGAGAGTAATAGGGAAAACAAAGCTAAACAATTATTAACCACTAGGCTGCTATGGGTAGATAGCAAAATAATCTTAGACCTATCTGATGTAACTTGGCTTCGTTTTTTTTTTGTTTACTCTAAAAGTCAATTTGAGTGAAGTGAAACTTAGGTAAAACAGAGGATAATGAATAAAGAAGAAAAGGGGAAAAGGGAACAAAGGAAATCATTGAATTAAGAGGCATTCTTATCTGTCCGGGTCCCTCATCATAAGACACCATGAGACTTTTATGGGCGTATTATAATATCGAGAAACTGTCGCCCCCATTCAATTGAGGTTTTGGGTGATCCTGTAGCCCGTAAGTGAGGTTGCAAGTTAATTTGCTATTCATTTGGCGTCTTTTTACTGGCATAAGACAGGTTATGAGTTACGGCCTTGAAAATATTGTGATGATTAAACCCGTAACTTACAGCCTCCAGAAGCCGCAAGAGTTACGATGGCTAAGATTGCAAATTGCTATTCAATTGATCAATTTCCCCAAGCCCGCAAATGTTTTCACACCCGTAAATGGCAAAAAAAGGAGAAAATACTACGAGTGCTAGAGAGGACGAGCAAGGGGGTTAAACACCTGTTCGTAGCACTGTAAATGTAAATAAAAAATCCATATGGACTAGAATAGTATTGGCATTCATTTTCATAACTCTTTATTTTGAGGGTTTGTGAGTCTGATATATCGGATCCCCAAACCTAATTGATTGACATGTAACCTCCATGTTTTACTACCGTAATAAGGACAGTCTCATTGTTTATTGGCTGTTTCGAAATGGGAGGTTACGGGCTTGCATAATTGATCATGTTCCCGCCCTGAACTGCTACAAACCAGTACATGGTTTATGGTTTCAGCTTTGGGCTAGTACCGTAACTTGCGGGCTTGAGCAATTGAATTGCATCTCAATAGGAGACGAACGGAAGACCGCAACACACCCGCAGACATTCGGCCTACTGCGATCGAGTTGCGGGCTTGCAAATTAATGTGGCTCTATGTTTAGAGCTAAGCCATGGGGTTGTTTACTGTTTTTAGTGTCACACCTGACTCCAAACTTTACAAAAAAGTATACAGATTTGCCATTTTCAATTCCATAATATCAAGTACTAGCGACTTGCCCGTCAAAAATGACGGCAATACAATTTGAAGTCTGGCAATGGTGTTTGGCGCTCATTGCAGGCCTCTCCCCCCTCTACCTCTCCCCCCTCTACTTGATGGTAGGCACTCAATGAGAGCCTCTCCCCCCTCTACTTTACTGTCCTTGCGTTAAGCACCTTTGACGATCATCATGGGCCTTGGAATGAGCGGCAAAGGTGCTTATTGCGAGCATCTCCCCCCCATGTGTCTCTTCCCCCCTCTCCCTCCTCTGTGTCTCATCCCCTCTCTCCCTCCCCTGTGTCTCTTCCCCCCCTCTCCCTCCCATGTGTCCCCTTTTCCCTCTCTCCCTCCCCTCTCTCACTCCACTGTGTTCCCTTTCCCCTCTCTCCCTCCCATGTGTCAATTCCCCCCGTTTCTTTTCCCTCCCTCCCGTTTTTTTCCCCTCCCTCTCCCTCCAGTTTCTTTTCCCTCCCTCTCCCTCCCGTTTCTTTTCCCTCCTCTTCCTCCCTGTTTATCTTCCCCCATCTTCCTTTCCTGTGTCTCTTCCACCCCTCTCCCTCCCCTGTTTCTCTTCCACCCCTCTCCCTCCCCTGTTTCTCTTCCCCCTCTCCCTCCCCTGTTTCTCTTACCCCCTCTCCCTCCCCTATCTCTCTTACCCCCTCTCCCTCCCCTATCTCTTCCATCCCCCTCTCCCTTCCCTTATCTTTTCCACCCTGCTCTCCCTTCCCTTGTCTCTTCCACCCCGCTTTCCCTCCCGTCTCTTCCACCCAGCTTTCCCTCTCGTTTCTTCCACTTCACTTTTCACATCTCTCTCTGTCCCTCCTTCCTGTCTGTCTCTCTGTCCCTTCTTCTTGTCAGTCTCTCTCTCTGTCGCTCCTTCCTGTGTATCTTTCGGCCTGTCCATCCTTCCTGTCTATCTCTCTGTCCCTCCCTCCTGTTCTCTGTCCCTCCTTCCTGTCTGTCTCTCTCTCTCTGTCCCTCATTCCTGTCTGTCTCTCTGTCCCTCCTCCCTGTCTCTCTCTCTCTCTTTCAATCCCTTCTGTCTCTCTGTCCCTCCTTCCTGTCTGTCTTTCTCTCTGTCCCTCCTTCCTGTCTCTCTCTGTCCCTCCTGTGTCTCTCTCTGTCCCTCCTGTCTCTCTCTCTCTCTCTGTGTCCCGCCTGTCTCTCTCTGTCCCTCGTGTCTCTGTCTCTGTCCCTCCTGTCTCTCTCTGTCCCTCCTGACTCTCTCTCTGTCCCTTCTATCCCTCATGTCTCTCTCTCTGTCCTTGCTGTCTCTCTCTCTGTCCCTCATCTCTCTCTCTGTCCCTCATCTCTCTCTCTGTCCCTCGCTCTGTCCCTGCTGTCTCCCTCTCTGTGTCCCTCCTGCCTCTCTCTGTGTCCCTCCTGCCTCTGTCTGTGTCCCTCTTGTCTCTCTCTGTGTTTCCCTCCTGTCTCTCTCTGTCCCTTGTGTCTCTGTCCCTCCTGTCTCTCTCTCTATCCTTCCTGTCTCTCTCTGTCCCTCCTGACTCTCTTTGTCCCTTCTATCCCTCATGTCTCTCTCTCTGTCCTTGCTGTCTCTCTCTCTGTCCCTCATCTCTCTCTCTGTCCCTCATCTCTCTCTCTGTCTCTCTCTCTCTGTGTCCCTCCTGCCTCTCTCTGTGTCCCTCCTGCCTCTGTCTGTGTCCCTCTTGTCTCTCTCTGTGCCCCCTGTCTCTCTCTGTGTTTCCCTCCTGCCTCTGTCTATGTCCCTCCTGTCTCTCTCTCTCTCTGCGTCCCTCCTGTCTCTCTGTGTGTCCCTCATGTCTCTCTCTCTCTCTCTGTCTGTGTCCCTCCTGTCTCTCTCTGTGTCCCTCACCTCTCTTTCTCTCTCTCTCTCTGTCTGTCTGTGTCCCTCCTGTCTCTCTCTGTGTCCTTCATGTCTCTCTCTCTCTCTCTCTCTCTCTGTGTGTCCCTCCTGTCTCTATCTGTGTCCCTCCTGTCTCTCTCTATCTGTGTCCTTCCTGTCTCTCTGTCCCTCTTGTGTCTCTCTTTCCCTCCAGGCTGTCTCTCTCACCTCAGCCTCCAGCATGTCTACCGGTCCCTCCCCAGGGAGGAGTTGAGAGCAGCCGGGGGAGGAGTTGAGAACGGTGGGGGAGGAGTTGAGAGCAGCCGGGGGAGGAGTTGAGAACGGTGGGGGAGGAGTTGAGAGTGACGGAGGAGGAGTTAAGAGCGTCAGGGAAGGAGTTGTGTGGGGCAAAGTCCTGCGGGCAAGTGTTTCAGTCCGAGCAGGATTACAACAACTCATCGCGAGCCCCGGCAACCCGCAGCGCATTGTCCCCCACGGACAACTGATATGTGCGGGCCGCTCATTGCAGCTGTGGTCCCTCCTGTCTTTCTCTCTCTGTCCACATGCTGTGTCTCTCTCACACCTCAGTCCCCATCATGTGTGCCGGTGCCTCCCCAGGCTCTCTCGGTGCAGACTGGGACTGTGCATGGTGAAGCCTGGAAGATAGTCCAGGCTCCTGTACACAGGGTGACTTCTGGCCCGAGCAGGACTACAATCCCGGCAGGCTGTGTGTGAGGGGGCGGGGGGAGGTGCTGGAACAATAGCAAGAGGGAGGAGTTGAGAGAAGACGTGGGTGAGAGATGTGCGGGGCAAAGTCCTGTGGACCTAACGATGAGCGCCTGCGGCGCTCATCGCATGTCCTGCAATGAGTGCCTACAGCGCTCATTGCAGCTGGGGGTGGTGCGGGTTTGTTGGTAACGCTGAAGCAACTGCGGGCCTCGTTGTGCGAGGCCCGCAATTTTAACATTGTGTTAGCAACAACTTTTGGCAAGCCCGCACTGCTCACAACTATATATGTGATCCTAATTTTAATAATAATGTACAATGTTAATTATGCAAGTCCAATCTATCTTCAGTTTATGTATAACAAATATGTATAAGCCAAATTAAATACCTAAAAAAGACTCGCAGATCACAACAAGGTAAAGTCTTCACAATTTTTATGTGTATGTCTTAACCTAATGGGCTTTATTCAATTGCTCCAATTTCAGAAAATGTGGTCGCAAGTGGTGAACAGAAGCTACGTTGCTATTCAATTCCCCTCCTATCGCGTGCTCTGACCGCGTAACGTCCAGTGACCTGAGATCCCTTGCAACCCCTTGTGATTTGAGAAATCACCAGCTACGTCCACCAAAGCCTTTGATCTTTCAAAGCCACAAGCCCCAGATCGCTAATCACTATTCAATTGCTGCGATCACCCCTTCCGATCTCTCCTGTCAAGCCCGTAACTGGCAAAAAGCCAATTCTTCCTTACGTCCACCAAGGAGGTGTCGCAAGGGCTTTTAAAGATCTTACGTAGCCTCCCCACTGCATCCAAATTAAACCCCCTGCAAGGGTCCCAATCGGGTTTCCTGCAGGGACCCCACATTAACCCCCATAATACAGGGGTCCCAATCGGGACCCCTGCAGGGTCCCCACATTAACCCCATAATGCAGGGGTCCCAATCGGGACCCCTGCAGTGTCCCCACAATGCATTAACCCCCCTATGCTGTGTGGTCCGTATCGGGATCCCCGGAGGGTCCCCACAATAATCCTTGCTGCGGTGGTCCCAATCGGACACCACGGAGGTCCTTAATGGACCTGCGCTAAAAAAAAGAATGAACCCCTGCTACGCCACCTAAAATTAACCCCATCACTCATGGGGGTCAATATAGACCCTCATGAGACTAAAATTAACCCCCTCCGTCCAATAGGGGTGTATATAGACCCCTATAGGACACTATTAACCCCTAGGTTAACCCTTTAAGTGCCGTGAGGGTCTTCCAGGACCCTCATGACACAAAGTCTATGCACTACACTATTAACCCTAAGCATACCCCATTAACCCTAACTAAACCCCATTAACCCCAACTGTACCCTTTAACCCTAACTGGGCCTATTTAACCCCATCTAGTCCTATCTAACCCCATCTAGAACTATCTAACTCCATCTAGGCTTATTTAACCCCATCTCTTATGGGGTCTATACAGACCCCCATAAGTCTCTATTTAACCCCATCAGTCCCATAAGGGTCTGTGAAGACCCTTATGGGATAATAAGAACCCTAACATTCACCCCATAAGATCTCCATAAGTGATGGGGTTAAATGGAGCCTTATGTGGGTCTGTATAGACCCCCATGAGTGATGGGTTACATAGCGGCTTATGGGGATCTGTATAAAGCCCCATGAGTGATGGTGTTAATTTTAGGTGCCTGGGGGGGTAATTATAGTACCCCCGCGGTAGGGGTTAATTGTTTCGTTTATCACGGGTCCTTTAAGGACCTCTAAGGTCCTTTCAGGTCCCGTAGCGGGAAATTTTACATTTTGAAGTGCTGCAGGGTCCCGATCAGGACCCCTTATGCAATGGGTTAACGAAAGGACACTGCAGGGGTCCCGATGGGGACCTCCAGCATTGGGGGTGGGTAATGTTAGCTGCCGCGGGGGTACTGCGGCTTGGGGTAACCATTTGTGTGCTGTGGGCCCTTTAAGGACCCACGGTGGAGAATGTAAAACTTTGAAGAGCTGCAAGGTCCCTACAGCAAGAAGTTTATGTAGGGACACTGCAGGGGTCCCGATGGGGGACGACTGCAGTTAAGGAGTTGCCGCTATCGGGTTGAAGCCCGCCAAGGCTTACGGCGGACTGCATGGTTTGCGATCGGCCGTAAGGGGAACCTCCTTGCGGTGTCATAAGTGAGAATAGCAATGTAGCCGTAGGGATGCGAGGTGCCGTTGACCCATCGCAAGGAATCGCAAAGTTACGACCATTTTACAGCCATCATTTGAATGAGGCCCATAGATAGGTACTAAGTCAATCAATATTTTGCTCCATTAAATAGATCAGTGGGGGAATTATTTGTAAAGTATCTGTGCATTCTACTGTTATTGATATCACAGTATAATAATTGTATAATCTTTGCATCAGCTCAGACAATAAGTGAAGATTACATGTTAACAAGCAAACAATTTTGTAATATAGAGAAATGTATCCCTATTATTCAAAATCAGAAATGGCAGCTCAATCAATAATGATTAATTCTGCAAAACAAGCCTGCGTTGATGTGTTATAAGATAGTCTACATTATTCCAATTATAGCTGAGAAACTAAATGCTGGGCAATAAAGAGATGCCAGCTATCTTATAACAGATGCCATATTGATTGTATAACCACAGGGCGGCATGTCTGTTTAGAGGCTGAATTATGTCTTGCATCTTTCTTACATTCAATTAGAAGGTATTTAATTGAATTGCTCATTCACAAATGAAGATTTTAAATGTTTCTGTATGTATCTTGAAATTTTAATTTTGCAGATTTTCTTTGTTCTTTTCGCTGTTCTCTATTTTAAGAACAACACTATTCCATTGTGTAATTGGAAACTAATAATCTTCCATTTTTCTATTCTAGTACTGGCAGTTGTAGCAGTGGGCAATAAAAGTCTCTGCTCACCTCAGAAAGTTGATCTACCAAAATGGTAGATTGTACAGTAGCCTAATCACTATAATAGTTGTGGGCCAAGAACGCTGTCTGTAACATTTGCGATGTTGGTCACGCAGAGTACAGTGCACGACTTAGGCTGGATGAGCGCCGAAGAGACTCATCTGCGAAGGTTCGCAAAGCGAGGCGAGCAGTTTATGGCGCAGGACTTAGCATGGATGATCACCCAAGACGCTCATCTGCGTAGCCTCGCGTAGCGAGGTGAGAAGTGTACTGCGCAGGACTTAGGCTCATGGTTAAAATGCGTAAGGAGGGTCAGAACTGAGAGCCAAGCGAGTAACTCTAAAACGCCTTAATAACAAACAAACACAAAATTTGGCAAATATAATAACACACTCACATACAGCACAGGGGGAGAGCCAGGAAGCCTGGGAGTGAAGTTGCAAGCGGTTTTGAACCATATTTGGGGGTTTTCGTCAATCGAAAATCGGCTAAGCAAGGAAAAAAATGGCGGACGAAAAAAGTAAAAAAATCAAGAAACTGAATGAATAAGAGGCGATCCGTGTGGGGCTCGCGATGAGCACCGAAGGTGATCAGTGCAAGTCAGGAAAGTTGAAGTACTTGAGGGAGAGGCTCACAAAGAACGCAGAAGGCGCTCAGTGCAAGCCACGCCATGAGCGTCAAAGGCACTCAACGCGGGGCTCGCAATGAGCGCCAAAGTTGCTCAGAGGAGCAAAAGCCTCACATTGTGTGGCAAACAGCATTACCAGACTTACACTTTTAATCCTGTCATTTTTGACTAGCAAGTTCCTAGTCATTAATATAGTTGTCGTACTGCAAGTTTGTGTGTAATGTTCGCCAAGTTGGGGGTTGTGCATGCGCATAGCGCATACCGAGGCTCGCAATGAGCGGCAAAGCCATTGCAAAGGCCCGCAATGGGTGACGAATGTTGTGAGTTGCATATGCACGTAGCGCATGGCGAGGCTTGCAGAGGAGAGGGGAGAAGAGGTAGAGGACACAGGAGGGAAGCAGAGAGAGAAATTGAGTGCTGGTGGGAGACACAGAGGGGAGAAGGGTGGGGAGAAAAGGGGGAGAGACGCAGGGGTGGGAGGGACATGGGGGTAAAGAGACACTGGGGAGGGAGGGGGAGAGACACAGGAGAGGGGGGAAGAGACACAGGGGAGGGAGAGGGGGGAAAGAGACACAGGGGAGGGAGGGGGGAGAGACACAGGGGGAGAGGGGGGAAAGAGACACAGGGGAGGGAGGGGGGAGAGACACAGGGGGAGAGGGGGGAAAGAGACACAGGGGAGGGAGGGGGGAGAGACACAGGGGAAGAGGGGGTAATGAGACACAGGGGAGGAAGAGGTGGGAATGAGACACATGGTAGGGGGAGAGACACAGGGGAGAGAGGGGGGAAGAGACACAGGGGAGGGAAAGTGGGGGAAGAGACACAGGGGAGGGAAAGGTAGGAGGAAGAGGGGGAGAGACAGAGGGGAGGGAGAGGGGGGAAAGAGACACAGGGGAGGGAGGGGGAAAAGACACAGGTCAGGGAATGGGGGGAAAGACACAGGGAAGGGAGAGACACAGGGGAGGGAGGGGGAAGAGACACAGGAAAGGGGAGGGAGAGACACATCAAATATTATGACGTCATTTATGACGGGCAGTTGACTAGTTGAATATAAATGGTAATATATTAGAGACTTTGGTACTCTTTTTACATTCTAAAAACAATTTTCCCTATTTTAAAGAGCAGTTCTTCCAAATTATAGTGATGGGGTTAAGGCGTTGGTGCCCTGAACTGTTACATTAGACAAAGTGTCAGGAATTACGTTTGCTTTCAGAAATGTGTGTTTTTTTTTACATTTAGTTTGAAAAGACATCCTGTTAATTTTGTGTAATTTTCATATTCAAATGCAACTATTTTTGCATTGTTGTTCAGTCGTGTCCGGCTGTCCATGACCCTATGGACAGCAGATTACAGGCTGAAAATCCCAGCTAAGCCTTTGATCTTTCAAGCCCGTAAATATTACAATCTCAAATCGCTATTCAATTGCTACAATTCCTCAAACCCGCAAAGGTTTTCACACCCGTAAATTACAAATATAGAAGAAAATCCTACTAGTACCAGATAGGATTTGCAAGGGGGTTAAACACCTGATTGTAGCACTGTAAATTCAAATTAAAAATCAATATGGCACTTTAAAAGATGGGGAAAGAGATGAAATACATCAAAATAGTCCTTGTGAATAATGCATGGTAACTACCAGTGGCGGCTGGTGACTTTTCAAGTTGGAGGGGCGACAGGGCGAAACATAGCCACTCCCCCTTTTTCAAACCACACCCATTTTTATAACTCCTCCCCCTGATGTCATAATGACCTTTATAAGCCCCGCCCAATGACCTTATGCTTGTAAAGCCCATTGAAATACATGATCTGCAATGCAGAAATGTCAAGAAGTAAAGTAACAATGTGTTAAATTCATTGGTATACAATATAGATTGAAAAAACTCATGTGACAAGACTACAGCAATATCATAATTGCACCTATACGTATTAACAGAAAAATTAAAGGAGTGACACCTACCATTAGTCGGCTCTTCTTCTCAGGGTATTCACATTCATTAAGTTGACCAATGAGTAGAAACAAATCTGCAGCCACATAGGGTTTGCACCTGGGGTTGAAAGAAAACAAGCAAATCAATCATACCATTCAAGAACAAAACCATACTTAAAAAACATTAAACGACCAAGTGGAACCATATAGGCCCCAAACATACCTTAGAAGACCAAGTGTGACTATATAGGCCCCAAACATACCTTAGAAGACCAAGTGTGACTATATAGGCCCCAAACATACCTTAGAAGACCAAGTGTGACTATATAAGCCCCAAACATACCTTAGAAGACCAAGTGTGACTATAGGCCCCAAACATACTTTAGAAGACCAAGTGTGACTATATAGGCCCCAAACATACCTTAGAAGACCAAGTGTGACTATATAAGCCCCAAACATACCTTAGAAGACCAAGTGTGACCATAGGCCCCAAACATACCTTAGAAGACCAAGTGGAACTATATAGGCCCCAAACATACCTTAGAAGACCAAGTGTGACCATATAGGCCTCAAACATACCTTAGAAGACCAAGTGTGACCATAGGCCCCAAACATACCTTAGAAGACCAAGTGTGACCATAGGCCCCAAACATACCTTAGAAGACCAAGTGTGACCATAGGCCCCAAACATACCTTAGAAGACCAAGTGGGACCATATAGGCCTCAAACATACCTTAGAAGACCAATCAGCACTGCATAGGCCCAAACCAGTGGATCTTGGGATTCAAGAAAACAACAACATTTCACTTCTGTTTAGACAACACAATAATCAATGTCAAACAAACACGTTGAATTAGCATATGGATAACCATATGAGCAGTAACGCCACGCCAAGGCTTCAACAATTGTTACTGACCATTCACACACCTTTCATAGCTCCTTCAATATGCACACCCACACACCATTCATACTTTACCTACCACTAGTTATTTTTGGTAGTGAGGTGGTGCCATTTCTGAGAACTTTACGTACCCTTGAAGGTGCCTCCAATTCCTTCAAACCAATGCATTTAACCGCTACAGGACCATGGTGCTTTTTAATTACTTTTTTGATCCTCTTCAATGTGGAGAGGCATCTTTCTGGTTCTTTAGTAGTCTTCGTTGTTGTAAGCAGGATTCCTTATAGCTTCACTCACTCTGTTAAATTATGTAGATTAAATTGATGCTAAAGTTGCTGCAGAGCAACAGCACTTGTACAGACATGGAATTCTTGCTTCCTGTACACAAGTGACAGCTACCCTTGGAAGTGCCTCCAATTCCTTCAAACCACGCCAAGGCTTCAACAATTGTTACTGACCATGCACACACCTTTCATAGCTCCTTCCATATGCACACCCACACACCGTTCATACTTTACTTACCACTAGTTATGTTTGGTAGTGTGAGGTGGTGCTGCTTAACGCAGTTTACCTTTGCACACCCTGGGGGTATGCATTCTTCTTTGCTTCAATCACTTGTATTTTAATTTTGCACAGCGATCTTTCAAAGAAGAAAACTTCTCAATGGTTTTTTCATTGAAGTCTGGGATCTCGGAAATCAGTTGCTTTTCCATTGAGAGCATCGCCAATGCATTCAACCGCTCCAGGGACATGGTGCTTCTTAAAAAGGTTTTTATCCTCTTCAATGTTGAGAAGCATCTTTCTGATTCTGCAGTAGTCATTGGTGTTGTAATCAGGATTCTTAATAATTTTACTGTCTCTGTGAAATCATTCTGCAGATTAAATTGATGGAAAAGTTTGTGCAGAGCAACAGCACTTGTACAAGTATGAAACTCTTTCTTCCCATACAGAAGTGACAGCTCAGTGCGTAATTGTTCCTTCTTCAGTATTGGATATGCTTGCACGGTGTCTTCCAGAGCTTGGGTTGGGAAGCAAGTGTCATGGGTTTTATACAAGTCACTTTGAACAAGTTTGGCACTGACTAGGTGATTTGAAAATGAAAAACGTTCTTTTGCATGAACCACCACTATGTCACATACCTCTCTTGAAAGTTGTCTCAAGGTTGAGATCTCCGCACTCCGTCTGTTGACTGTTAGATCGCTCGGCAAACTTGCTTCTATCTCTTCCACAGAATTACGGATTTTCTGGATGCTGGCGACAAAGTCTTCTGTGACTTTTTTGATATAAACAGTATCCGTGTCTCGCTTCTGAAGCTGACTATAGAGGATGTCAACATGTGGCATTATTAAATGAAATAATTTAAGGAAGTAAAGGAACTCCCTGTCTTCCAGCATTCCAATGAAACCTGCGGCTTCCCGTATAGATGTTGGATCAAAGTTTAGACATGCTTCAATTGTCTGTAAACACTCAAGTAGCGCATCTCTGTTCTCGTAGATTACGTTCACGGTCCTAACGTTGAAGTTCCATCGTGTCGGTGCACCTCTTGGAAGTCTTCTACCAACTACCTCATCCAGAACTCCAGTCCTTTTTGGAGAGCGTGAAAAAAAAGATGGTATGCCGCCTATGTTGGAAAAAAAAACTTGAACTCTTCCAATCCTTGAAACTGCTTTCTCCATTATTAGGTTCAGTTGGTGAGCATAGCAATGGACGTAGTGTGCGTTCGGGTACACGTCTTTTATTTTTCTTTGAACTCCTCCTTGATCTCCACGCATCACACTGGCACCATCGTAGCTTTGAGCTATGAGTTTCTTCTTGTCTTCTGGCTCTGGGAGAACAGTATTCAGTGTTTCCAGCACAACAGCAGCAATCGAGTCTGCATCCGTTGATTTCATTTCCGTGAAGCCATCAAATCTTTCCACCACTTGATGCTTCTTGTCAATGTAGCGATAGACTACAACGCACTGTGTCCTAGCGGAAATATCGGTTGTTTCATCCGCTTGGATTGCCACAAACTGGGCTTCTTTAAGCTCTTGGTGAATCACTTCCTTTATAACTTCATGCATGCAGTCCAGTAGCTCATTCTGCACGGTTTTGGAAGTGCCCTTAAACACAGTTGCAGTCTTCAAATGCTGTTCCATTGCACTATCGATACTGCCAACCAAATCCACCAGGCCTCTAAACACTCCTGGATTTAGCGATGTTTCACTCTCGTCGTGTCCTCTTAATGCCAGTTCAAAAGCGCCACAAAAGCGAACACAATCAATTATCTTCGAAAGGATGTACCGGTTCTTAGCCACTTCTTCGTTGTGTTTTTGAATGCTGACTTGGTATCCTTGGTCCAGTTGAACAGCAATGTTCGCCTGTCCAAGCATCTCAAACTTGATCCTGTTATCCAAGTGAGCTTTAGAACTTTTGTGTTTTGCCAATTTGTCAGCTAGATGTTTGACGTCAGTCACTCCAGTTTTGGTCCAAGCAGCGTCACCACCAAATAGGATGCATGGGAAACAATATAAGGACTTCCTAGAAACGCTTCCAGAAAGCCAGTCGTTCTTCTTGTACCATTCAGTATTGAAATTACGGACATATTGCTTCCCTCTATCTCTTGCGATTTGCTGCAGATTTATCTCTGGTTGGTCAGCTCCTAACCGTTTTACTTCCACCTTCTCCTCATAGGTTAGGGTGGCGAAAGGCTTCACAAGTAGAGAGTCAATAGTATTCATTTCTGATATTGATACCAATAAAAGAAAGAGATCACGGTATATTAATTTATATTATGTCACAAAATTACTTTAAAATAACAGTGTGTTGATTTCATTGGTATACATTACAGATTGCAAACCCTCATGTGACAAGACTACATCAACATCAAATTTGCACCTATACACATGGACAGAAAATTAAAGGCAATGATACTCACCAACAGTTGACTCTCCTTCTCGGGGTATTCACGTCCAGTAAGTCAACCAACGAGTCCAAACAAATCTGCTTTCACAGATAGTTTGCACCTGGGGGGTGATAGAAAACAACAAAAAAACATTAGAAATCTCAAGACCCAAACCGTAACTTTTAAAACCTTAAAAGTCCAAGTGTGACCATATACTCACCAACAGTTGACTCTCCTTCTCGGGGTATTCACGTCCAGTAAGTCAACCAACGAGTGCAAAGAAATCTGATTCCACAGATAGTTTGCACCTGGGAAGTTATAGAAAACAAAAAAAAAAACATTAGAACGTTTAAGACCCAAACCGTAACGTTTAAAACCTTAAAAGAGCAAGTGTGACCATATAGGCCCCAACCGCACCTTAAAAACCTTAAATAACAAATTGGGACCATATAGGCCCCAACCGCACCTTAAAAACTTTAAATAACAAATTGGGACCATATAGGCCCCAACCGCACCTTAAAAACCTTAAATAACAAATTGGGACCATATAGGCCCCAACCGCACCTTAAAAACCTTAAATAACCAATTTTGACCATATAGGCCCCAACCGCACCTTAAAAACCTTAAATAACCAATTTTGACCATATAGGCCCCAACCGCACCTTAAAAACTTTAAATAACAAATTGGGACCATATAGGCCCCAACCGCACCTTAAAAACCTTAAATAAGAAATTGGGACCATATAGGCCCCAACCGCACCTTAAAAACCTTAAATAACAAATTGGGACCATATAGGCCCCAACCGCACCTTAAAAACCTTAAATAACCAATTTTGACCATATAGGCCCCAACCGCACCTTAAAAACCTTAAATAACCAATTTTGACCATATAGGCCCCAACCGCACCTTAAAAACCTTAAATAACCAATTTTGACCATATAGGCCCCAACCGCACCTTAAAAACTTTAAATAACAAATTGGGACCATATAGGCCCCAACCGAACCTTAAAAACCTTAAATAACATATAGGCCCCAAAAAAATAATAATAATAATAATATATAAATATATAAATATATATATATATATATATATATATATATATATATATATATTTATATTGATAGATATATATATATATATTGATAGATATATATAAAAATTGATATCAATATATCACAATAAATAAATATATATATATATATATATATATATATATATATAAATTGATATCAATATATCACAATAAATAAATATATATATATATATATATATATATATATATATCAAATTGATAATATATATATATATATATATATTTATTTATTGTGATATATTGATATCAATTTTTATATATATATATATATATATATATATATCCAAATATATATATATATACGCATAAAAAATACACATAAATATACATAAACATATACATACAACAATATATATTAATTGATATTTATTATTTGATTAATTGATGTTCTTTATTACTTGTTATATTATATTGTTCATGCATTTCTATTACACATTATTTGTTATACATATTACAGTGCTATTTTTTGGCTATACATGTTACAGGATATTATCCTGTAACATGTATATCACATAAAATAGCCCTGTAATATGTATAATACATACAGGGTCAAACAAGTTCACACTAACCTTTTTCACCCTTACAGGCTTCCATACCTGCTTGCTGATTTGCTAATTTTTTAAAGACTCTCATTGGTTGAAATCGATGTCAATCAAAAATTTCAGCCAATCAGAGTCCTTCAAAAATTAGTATATATAGCAGACTGTGGGAAAAAAACAATTAATCGCGGGAGGGGCTCCTTGTAGGAGGAGCTCTTTTAGTGTGTTGTTTTTTTTTTTTAGAGCGTCGTTTTTTTTTTGTGGAGGCCTCTTTCAATGGGCCAGAATGGATGGATGGACAATGGCTTCAATCAAGATTGGATTATTTTGACCATTGGCTTCAATCAACATTGGATTATTTTATTTTGACCATTGGCTTCAATCAACATGAATTATTTTATTTGACCATTGGCTTCAATCAACATGGATTATTTTATTTGACCATTGGCTTTAATCAACATTGGATTATTTATTTTTCATGACTATATCCAGAGGACAGAAGGCCAACGCTGGAGGGGTCAATTTTACAGGTAAGTATGTGCTGTTGTTTATTTTATTTTTTATTAATGTTTGTTTAAAGCTGTTTATTTTTGTATAAAATGTGTTGTGTTACTAACTGTACTAACAATGTGTTTGCTTAGCTTACTGTTTAATTGTAATAATAATGTTTTTACTGTATTTTTTTTTTCCCTTCCCTTATTTTTATTTTATCTTTAGAAGTGACAGGCACATATACATGCCTGTTACTTCTAAAAATGGAATAAAAATAGGGGGGGGGGGGGGTAGGTAGTTGGTTCATCCAGGGTGGGGTCGGTCACGGTCAGGCGCCCATCGGTCGCCCATAGGCCACGATCAGGGGTGGCACATTCCTCATGGGGGTGAACATCCACCCCCATGTGGCCTGGTCAACCCCGCTCACTGCCCGAATACCCATGGTAGCATGGCCGCATCGGGGTGGTGCCGGTGGTGATCGGGCCTCGGGGGTGGCATAGGGCGGCAACATGGAGGTCATCAGGGGTGGCACAGGCCTCATCAAGGGGGTGATCCGATCACCCCCATGTGGGCCTGTGCCACCCCGCTCACCACCCGACTACCCCGATCCCGTGATCGGGGTAATCCGGCGGTGGTATGATGGCATAGCTAGGCTAGCATAGGGCAGGCCTGATCGGGGGTGGCACAGGCCACATGGGGCTGGGGTCGTCGGTGGTAGTTGGTGGGTGGCTGGGTAGGTGGCACTGGCAGGCCAGGCAGGCATAGTGGGGGACTGGGGGTAACTGGTCACCCCTAACTTTTATTAGGGGCTACTAGGGGTTTTGGTTTGGCCAGGGGCAGGGGCAGGGCAGGTGCCAGGCAGAGGCAGGTAGACTTACTGTGTTAGGCAGGCAGAGCAGATGAGTAGATTCAGCCAGGGAGGTCTCTCAGTCTCAGCGTGACCAGGGTCAGGAAACAGAAAGGGGGAAGGGACAGGGAACTGGTGGTTTTATTGACTGTATCAGTCAATCAAAATGATAACTCGAGGCCCTATTTGCTGGCGGGCGCTCAGGGCTAACGGTCTGGGTGGGTTTAGATTGATCACTTAGTAACTGGACAGCCTTCCATCATTGATTGGTCAATGATGGAAGACTGTCAGTTATTAATTGATACATTTATGACCGCATATCGTCACTGTGATGGTGGGCGGCATGCATTAACGGTCAGGGGGCCAGGCCAGGACTCATTGAAGAGAGAGAAGACTCTAAGGTTAGTGTACACAGTGTATAACTATTGTTATTTGATCACACAGGGTGCAGGCAGGGGGCTATATAGATACACAGCATTAGTTAATGTAGCGCAAGGGTTATTTTAAAGTGACAGTGTCCCTTTACTAACTTTACTTCATTTTTAATACTATTTAGACTTGAAATGATGATGTACCCCTTATACTTATTTGTTTTTGGGTTATACTAATACATTGTTGTGTTTTTTTTATTGCAGGGTGAAGAAAATATTTGGGGGGGCGTTTGCCCTGACGCCCCAATGGACGGGCCGCCCCTGGTAACTACACAGTCAAAGTCACATTATTATGATCACCATCTCATATAAAAAATAACCACCATGTGCAACACAGACAGCAGCTAGACGGCATTGTGGTGAGTCAATAAGATGCTTTAATGTCAAGTCAAGAGTATCTGGAGCTAGTGCACCAGACAGCGACTGAAGAGTGTGTGGTGGAGGATCCATACAGTGAACGTGGTGATCAAGGTGGTTCTGCAGGTGCTCGATGGGGAATTTGGAGGCCGGGGAAGTACTTGGAAGTCTTCATCATGCTCCTCCAACCACTCACTGACAATTCTGTCTATATGACATGTTGTATTGTCCTGCTGGTAGATCCCATCTACTCCAGGGAAGACAGTGAACATGCATGTGTGTACTTGATCTGCATGGATGGATAGATAAATGAATTGGTTGAGAGTGTCTTCCAGAGGAATGAGTGGATTTAGACAATTCCAAGAAAACATTCTCCAGACCATAATGTGGTCACCACCAGCTTGCGTTCTTCCAACAATGGTTGCAGAGTGTTTGTTCTCTGAGGTTTCACGCCTGACATGCCAACATCTGTCCAGTCAATGGAGCAGAAAACGTGACTTAGAGAAGGCAACCCCTTGGCAATCATAAGAGGTTCAATTTTGATACTGCTGTGCAAATTGAAGCTGTTTCTGACGATGATTGGGTGCAGTGACCAGCAGTTTGATTAGAAGCCCCATACGCAACAGGTTTTGCTGTACTGTCATTTTAGACACGCGTCTGGTAGCCCCTGGTGTGTTTGGACAATAAATTGGTTATTCACAATGGTGGCATTAGTGCAGTCATGGTACACTTTAACCACAGAAGCACCCAAACAGTTCACAACTGTGGGGTTTCAGAAAGCCAATGATTATTCCCTTTTCAAAGTCGGATAAATTGCACATTTTACCCATGGCAGTAATGGTTGATATGTTTTCAGAATGCCTACTTGTCACCTTATATACCCAGCATAACCAGCTCATGACGTATTTCATTAGTTACGCGCTGCTGATGCCAAAAGTAGGTGTTGGTCATAATAATGTGACTCTGCCCTTTATCTTCAACATTGACCTGCTTTTCCCTATTGCACTTTGAGGTAGACCATAGCCATACTCACTCAGGAATTTGTTTAGTTAAAACGTGGCTACATCAATTGCTTGTTGTTCCAGTGCTTTTTATGTTGGAAATGTAGTTAAGTGTAAGGAAAGGGAGATCTCATTAACCATTGTTGTTCCCTTGTGACATATGGCCATTGCCACTTTCGGAGCTTGTCACATAGACTTGAAACCTCTGACCACAGGTGTGCTTTCATCTCAGTGGGGGGCCAGGATAATTAGTCACTAGACACTGTCTCCTTTCTTAATTAGCCAGCTAGCCTTTGCCTCACATAACAAAATAGTAATTTGTTAATTATTGTCCCAGGCTCCAAGGTACCTGGGGGTCATTAGAGAGGCTGTCAGACCCTGATTGAAAGGTGGGTCAAATTGCAAGCATAAGGGGCTTGAGAATTGGCTAAAGGGGTGTGACTTGATGGGCATGGGTGGTGGATGTGGATAAATATGCTGGATTTGTGACTAATAAATAGTTCTCAGTGTGCTCATACATAATTATGTGTTTATTCATTACTGAGGGAAGGGTTAATCCTTATCATTGGGATTAAGCATTCTACAGAAGAGTTATAGCCGGTAACTCTGCTACCCTCGCAAGTCGTTCCTGTAGGCGTGCTGAGGGTCCAATACTGGACCGATTCATCTCTGCTACTAGGGTTAACAACAAGAACCATCGCATAAGGATGGTTGGGTCAGAACCAGGTTCTGGCCAAGCCCAGTTGAAGCAATGGCCGTGACAGTCTCTGATTACCTTTAGCTCAAACAAAATAAAAGATAGATGTGATTCTTATAAAGTGATTATCTCTGGGTAGATAACCACAGTTTACAGTAACAGTGGTCTTTTCCCTGTAAAAAAATGAATGCACAAATTGCACAATACCAATTATATTTAAATCAGTCAACAGAGAGATCACCCACTTTCCGTAAATGAGGCAGGTTTAAGGTGAAAATAATAGCACTCTTTAATGGAATATGCCCATTTCAAATGAAAGAGCACCCAATGTATTTCATCTCGAAAAGTGTATCAAGATATCAGGGATAATGCACAAAGCATTCCTAGGCAAGGAGCATAATCATGCTTGTTAAAGAGTATAAAAAGAGAGAAGTGATAGTAGAGGGAAAAAACGGGGGGGGGGGGGGGCTCAGAAGAGTGGTGGAGATCAGAAGAGATCGGGTGTCAGAAAGGGGAATCAAAATGAAGGAAGAGAAAATTAGAAGTGAGAGGAGGAGAAGATCAGAGCACAGGGCTAGAGGAATGAAATGGTAAAAAAATCTGTAAAGAGAGCTGAAGGAGACAACAGAGAGAGAGAGCAGTAGAGGGTGCATGGAGTCAGAAAGGGAAAGAAATGGGGAGTCAGAAAGTGGTTAACAAAGGATACACTTTCTGTAGAGGTAAGAGTAAAATAGATTTTTTTTCCTGAAGAGAGGTCATGTGATGTAAGTTCCAGTGTTGCAACTGGTGGAACAACTATTTTTAACCACATAAAAATAAGTAACTATTAATGTTACAATATAGAATTATTAATAGCAGACACATATGTAAAAAGTTTACATATTTAATTGCATTAAGTAATATTGCCTATAATGTTAAAATATAAAATGTAAAAGTCAATATATGATTACATTCAAATTAACATATTATTAACTTTACAACAGAGAAAAAACATAACACTATCAGCCTTGTTATATAATAATATAGGGGTCTATATAAGCTCATAGCATATTTATTTTACAGAAGTTTTTAGTTAGTGAACTTCTATCCAAAAGCAAGGTCTTCACTAACTAAAAATTTATGTAAATAAAATATGCTCTGTGCTTATATAGAGCCCTATTAAATTTACTGAATGGCAATTTAATAAGGCTGTATATTACTTAAAAGCTAAGTGAAATAAATAAATAACTTGATTGACTGCATGGATTCAAGTTGTCATTCCTGAGAAGGTCTTTAGGATGGATTTGTGTATAAGTCGGATCCCTGATGAATCACATATATATAATACTCAAAAAATGATCTTAGTTTGTTTTTTAGGCCTAGGTGTTATTACTTAAATGCGTATTAAAGAATTGTCCTGTGGATCCTATTTAGGAATCTTTGAACAACCAACCAAGGTTGCACAGAAACACCTTTTATGCAGCCTTTATTTTAATTATTATTGCCCCTGATGAGTGAGAGACTGATAGACCCTCACGAAACGCGTGTAGGAAGATTGTGACATCACAGCTCAGAGCACGCCAACATAGCGTGGAGCATGATAGATACAGCTCTATAGCTCCAGGTCCACTACTAACTTTAAAGAAAGATAGGAAGCCAATTCCTTCACCACAAAGTCACAATATAGTAACAATAGAGTAATATACAAGAATAAGAAAATAGAAAAGCAAGAAAAAGGAAAAAGGAGTAAAAGCATAATTAAAGCAAAAAAAACGAAGAAAAAGGAGGACACAACCTCCTTTTAAATAACAATAGATAGAAGCATTAATGAAACATACAGTTTAAGAAACAGCACAAAATCAGGAGTCTATACATTTAAAAAATAGCACAGCCCTAGCACTATAAATGAATAAGGTAAAGAAGTGACTGTGACAGACTAACAGTCACGAGGTAAAAGGATAATTCAACAATAAAAGAAGAAATTAGCACTAAGTCACAATAGCACAAGCACTTTAAGATAACAGTTTTGAATAACACAATTTAAATTATAATGCACTTTAAGTAATAGAATTCCATATTAACAAAAATAAACAAGATAAAAGATTAACACAAAAGAAACATAAAGACACTTAAAGCATATACTCAAGTAAAGTGCTGTATGAATAAACAATATTTAATTTACTTAATTTTATGTAAAAATGTTAATCTTATGTAAATTAAAATCCAGGGTACCTGATAAGGATTTGATTAAGGAAAAATAACAAAAAATACACAAATACAGTTGAATTGAAAAATAAAATCTTTTATTGACTGGAGCATAATAAAGTAATTAAATAAAAAAGCTGTGATCAAAGCAAAGAATAAAATAACAACATAAATAAAACTTAAATAAACTTTTAATAATTTGCTGGACATCAAAAAACCCAAAGGATTAAACACCTTGTGCCTCATTCTATTATCGGCCGTAGGAGATGCGGGGCCGCAAGGACCGGCTGCTGGCTATTTGCCTATTCTATTCCCTTCCGGTCGGGGGCTCCGGCAGGTTAGCGGCTGGCGCCTTGTTATCCCTTGCGGCCGCACGCGCCGCAGGAAAGCCTTTGATCTTAAACGGCCGCAAGAGTTTCGGCCACAAGAAAACCCCGGTTGCTATTCTATTGCTCTGGGAACCCTCTCGGCAAGGCTAAAACCGAGCCGCAGCTTACTTGCACCAAAAAGGTCCCGCAAGCACACAATTAGGCACATAATAAAGCCATCCTGCACTCTGATGAGACGATAAAGTGATTGGGGGTGTTAGCATTCATAGCACAACATTCCCCTACACTCAAATCCGCAAATAGTTTTTATTTTAATTCATGTCAAATATCCGTGGACAAAGTCCCGAGGGTTTGGAGCACCTCAGACCCGCCCAGGCTGCGGGCCGGAAAATAAAGCGTTAATGAAATATCGGATTTGGGCTGATGTGCAAGCTTGAGAGGGGGTTGCTATTAATCCTCATGTCCCCCATTATGATCCCTAGCATTTACAGAGCTTTACAGTGCCATCTTGAATTTATATTTGCTTTTAAAGTTTTCAGTCCTTGCGGCCGGTTGCATGATATGCGGCCGGCCGTCAGGGGGATATCCTTGCGGTGCCGTCTATTTGAATTGCAAGGTAAAGGTAGCTCTACACGGGGCCGTAAGACGGCCACAAGGAATCGCAGCTTTGCGGCCGTTTAACGGCCGATAATAGAATGAGGCCCCTTGGGTTTAACATGAATTTTTAATCGTTGCATTTTTAACAACATTTTAAATGTATAAATAAAGATTGAAATTTTAAAATTAGTATGTGGCAATAATAATTAAAATAAAGGCTGCATAAAAGGTGTTTCTGTTCAACCTTGGTTGGTTGCTCAAGGATTCCTAAATAGTATCCACAGGACAATTTTTTGGTACGAATCACATATGTAGTTGTGAGCCTGCGGAAGACGCTCCTTGCCAGCAACTGCGGACCTCGCAAAATTAACGGACTTACAACACAGAAATACGACACGCGTTACGACCCATTACGACCTCGCAAAAATCGGCTGAAACCCGCACACATGAAAACATGAAAGAAACAATAAAAACACACAACAAATACATAAAATCTTACCTACAGCAAGGGGAGGCACCCAGTTACAGCTCAATTAAACTGAAAATAAAAGACTTTAGACACCCGAAAATCCTCTAAGCGAGAGAAAAAATGGCTGCTGAAAAAAACGAAAACGAGGCTACAGGACTCTAAAGACCCAAAACACCACCAAACTCCTACGGATTTTCCGAAAAACACCTACGACGTCTGAAAACAAGGACGCAACCCAAGCAACCCGAAAGTCATTACATACACAAGAAATATACACAACAAACATATAAAAAGCTTACCCACAGGAAGGGGGGTGCACCCAGGACCTCTGCAAGTGAAGTTACACCTCGATTTAAGTCCAAATTAAAGACTTTAGACACACGAAAATCACCTAAGCGAGAGAAAAAATGGCTGGCGAATAAAACGTAAACGAGGCTAAGGACGCACAAATGCTAAAGTTACTCGCAAAACGGAAAGAACGCTCCAACTTCACGAGGCATGTAACACACACTATGCGGCACATACCACACTGCTATTAACCACCATTTCACAGGAAAAAGACAACTATTAGCCAGAAAATGGTGTCTGGAACGCAAATTTAATGCTGGAACCCAAATAGCACATGCATATTGCGTTCTAACGGTCTCAAGCACCTCAAAGTTTATAAATACTGCCTACTTTCCAGAAAATTCTACATTTCTCCTCAGGTGATGAACAGTGTGACTGGATAGTTCACTGCTGCCGTTACTTCAGAAGAGAATTACTTCCTAATTTACAACTTCACAATCTGCAAATTCAAACTGAGAGGTAAGCTATAATATATTTAATTTAGTAAGAAAGACACCAAAAAAAAAAAGCAAAAAAAGAAAACATTTCAAGCATTCCCAATCAAAATGTTATTCATGAATAGTGACATGTGAAATGCACGTTTATGTGTGTAGGCCCTACAACAACCTAATCTTAACTCAAAGTAATCAAAGAAGTATATTCAACTGACATTAAGTCACAGCAACTCATAGCAACCAAAATAAAAGATGACACTAATACATATGTAACCTGCAGCTCAATCCTTCCCATTTTTTTCACTATTCAAACAGACTCTGCATCAACAGCGTCAATCAAGAATTTGCACCGTGGACTGTGAAAGAGGATCACTTTTAAATAACTGAAAGAAAGAAGAAGAGGTAAGATAGAAAAATACATTACATGCAGAAAAAGACCATGCTTTGCAAAATCCAAAAGAATGAATATACAATTAACAATTTAACTTTCTTTTTCAAACAGACACTACAAGATGACTGGCAGATTAAGATTGGCAGGAGGGGACCCTCTGTCATTCATACAAGAAGACTTCAATCAAGGTATAGAATAACAAGTACAAAAATAAACACAAATCCCATGTTTAATGCCCGCCAATATGAGAAGTCAAACTACAAAATACAAGCCTCAATGCAAATTCAAGCAAGACAAAAACACCACAGTTCAAGAAACTTGCCAAAGACCTATACAATTTCCAAATAAAGACACTTGTACACACAAAAAAACTGAGAACACAAAGTGGTGGACACAAAACAGGATAGCATACCAAACATTAGCAACATACAGAAAACAAAAGTATTCCTCCTCTTTACTGTACAACAACCTCTAACCATCACCCACAAGCCAAATGCAGCATCCCAAAAGTGGTGAACACAAAATAGGATAGTACAAAAAAGCACCACAACATATAGAAAAGGCAATTAACATTCCTATTTACTGTCCAACAACCTGTAGCCCTCACAAACAAGCCAAATTAAGCGGCAAGTGGCAAGTGGAGCATGCAAAATGTGGTGGACACAAAACCTGGATTGTACAAAAAATCACAAAAACATATAGAAAACTAACTTAACATTCCTCTTTACTGTTGAACAACCTATAACCCTTACAAAGAAGGCAAAATATGCATACCAAAAGTGGCGGACGCTAAACAGGATACTACTGTAAATAGATCCAACATAGATAAAAGATCATTCACAGTCAGCTTTACTCTACAACAACCTTTAACTGTCATCCACAAGCCAAATACAGCATCCCAAAAGTGGTGTACACAAAACAGGATAGTCCAACAAACAGTGCTAACATATACAAAATGTAAATAACATTAATAATTACTGTAAAAAAAAGTATAACTGTAATATACAACTAAAATGAAACAATTTGAAAGTGGTGCACAAAAAACAGCATTGCACAAGAAATCAGGATAACAGATAGAGTATAAAAAAAAAATTAACTATGCTATTCATGAGAAATATATTTGAATCAAATAACATTTATCTTCAAGACTATCGCACAAAGATTTCCAACAATTTCCATTCAGCTTGAAATCATACTTCAAACAAGGTAGAGTATAACAAGTAAAAAAAGAGAAAACTGAATAAACATGTTTGCTCTGCATCCATGTCAAGAGAAAAAAACAAAATAAACCAACAACAATAAGCACCACAAATGAACAGCTTTTACAAAATATTACTGAGACATTTCTCATTTACCTACTAATTACCTTTTATGTACAACAACATTTAACAGTAAACCCGAACTTCAATCTATAAAAAATAAATTGACCAACATAAAACAGCAGAGTGCAATAAATAATCAAAACCCATAAAATAAAAAATTCTCAATTCACAGCCCCAATTTACAATGTTAAGCACAAAAACTTCTTTTCACAGCCACAACATATAAGCCTTTAAGTTAAATAGAAGAATAGTATTACAACAATCCCCTGCAGTAGAAATTAGAAAGAGCAATATATTACTACCATTTTTTTCCCCTCTACTATGCCTCTAAGCCAACCCTACAAACCCACAACATAAAAAACAATGAACAACCAAAACAAAATTAAAAAGCTAATTTATCACTATAAACCTTCTACATCTACAATAAGCTATAATGCAATTCCCTTGGGTGTGCTATGCATCTATCCCAAAAATTACAAACTACAACAGATAAAGTAAGGGCCAAAAAATAAAACACACTTATTTAACAATAGAAAGAAAGTTCATCTACAATGAACTCAATCACATACAAACAAAGTTCATTTACAATCACAAAAGTGTTGCATCAGAAATATTTCATAAACCAACTTAACATCTGAAAGTAAACTAATGATACAATATTTTCATTTACAGATTAAGATAGCTGATAACGAGACCAAACAGGAAAAGATAAGACGTCAAGCTAGAGAACGACAACAAAGATGGGCAAACCACCAGACGCCGGAGCAGAAGGAAATTCGACGAGAAAAAGAACGGGAAAGACTTGCAAGCAAAAGACTATCAGCTGAAAAAATAAAAGATACAAACAAAAAAACACTAAAAAACAAAAGCATTTATAACCTGTTCCTCAAACATCACATGACATTTCAAATGATGAATTACAAACTGAAACTGATATATGCTCTTCAAGTTGTACTTTACTCAAGTCTTTAGCAGTAGAGGTTCATAATTGTGGTGACATGAATATTCAATGTCGGTTTTGTGAGGCTTATCATTTTAAACAGAAAAGACCCAGAGATGGACAGTTCATTAGTTGCTGTCAAAAAGGCAAGGTCAAACTTCCAGAAAGAAAACAATTCCCAATATATTTACAAAACATTATGACTGAACCTACTTTTCCAAACTACAAAAATGTCAAGACAAACATAAGATCCTAGAATAGTACCATATCTTTTGCATCTATGGGGGCAACATTAGCTGCTAATGTACCAGGACATGGTCCTTACTGATTTAAAGTCCAAGGCCAAATTTACCATCAGACTTCACATTTACATCCAGAGGAAGGAGAGCAAAGAAAATGTGCTCAACTATATATGTCCTAGATACAATGGAAGCTGTTGACCAACATATGCAGCTGCAAGAAAATAAAAAAAAATGCTTACCCAGTGTTTTTATAGAGCTAGATAAAATTATGGCCAATAACCCCTACAGTCAAGCTTATAAAAACTTGGCAGAAGTAGAAAAGGAACAACAACTTCATGCAGAAAGACATCAATTACCAATTCCAAAGGTCAATATAGTGCTTAAAAGAGATAGACATACTGATAAACGCCGTTATAACTTGCCAACATCAAATGAGGTTGCAATGGTGTTTCAAAATGATGAAGGAGAACCACCATTTCGAAGAGACATTAGAATATATCCCAGAAATGAGGAGCAACCTTACATCAACATAAGTATCTTAAGTACAAATTTAGATCCAATGACATATCCCATTTTTTTCCCACACGGAGAAGCAGGTTTGCAACCAAAATTAACCATTCCCAGTTACCCAAATGCTAAAGCCCGAATGCAAAATAATATTTCCATGCTTGAATTTAAAGTAGCTCAAATTGCCATTCGAAATACATTTAATCCAATTTTATGTGGTGGAAAACTAACACAACAATGGATTATTGATTCCTATTTGCAAGTTGAGGCCAATAATTTAAACTTCATAAAATATCAACAAGATAAACTACATGTAGAACAATATTGTGGATTAATGGATTATGTCGCTGAGGTTGCTACAAGCAGAGATATGACAGCTGGCAAAGCCATCACTTTACCATCTTCTTTCCAGGGATCTCCTCGAAATATGAGAGAAAGATACAATGATGCCATGGCTATTGTCACCAAATTTGGAAAACCAGATTTATTTATTACATTTACATTTAATCCCCAATGGCCAGAAATTACACAAAATTTACTTCTTGCCCAAAGTGCTTCCGATAGACCAGATTTAGTAGCCAGAGTTTTCAAAATTAAATTAAATTAATTAATACGTGACATCACTATAAGTCCCTTATTTGGCAAATGTCTTGTTTATGTATATATAATGGAATTTAAAAAAAGAGGCCTTCCACATGCACATCTTCTGATAATCCTTCAAGAAAAAGATAAATTAGATACTGGTGGCAAAGTGGATTCAGTCATTGTTGCTGAACTACCATATCCAGAACTATAGGATAGAATATATGAGATTGTAACTCATCGGATGATTCATGGACCCTGTGTCGAGCTTAATCCACAATCACCATGTATGAAAAATAATAAATGTACAAAAGAATTTCCAAAAGATTATAGACACAACTTATGCCAATTGTGATGGCTATCCACTATATAGAAGAAGAGAAGGAGATAGTGCCATTATTTGTGGAAAAAAGGTTGACAGTAGATATGTGGTACCATACAATCCACATTTACTTATGAAGTATAATGCACACATTAATGTAGAAGCCTGCACTTCCATCAAATCCATTAAATATATTTAATATATATATACAAATATATTTAATATATATATACAAATATATTTACAAAGGCTATGATGCAGCTACTGTAGTCATCAAAGTGTAGACAATACCGAAAGCACTGAGTTAGTACATGATGAAGTTGCATCTCATGTAGATGCTCGCTCTGTAAGTGCGCCAGAAGCTATGTGGCGGCTTTTAAAATTTGAAATGCACGATAGATCACATGCAGTATTTATATTAGCAGTGTATTTGCCACAAAGACATTTAGTTTATTTCCATGCTGGAAATGAAAGTAATGCATTGGCCCAAAGTGAGCATAAACTAACTGCATGGTTTCAATTAAATTCTACAGATTCACAAGCAACACAATTCTTATATATTGAAATTCCATATCACTATGTTTTTGTGAATGGATTATGGTGACCAAGAAAAAGCAGAGGAAATAAAATAATCCCTAGAATTTACACAGTCAGTCCCAGAGACCTTAAACGTTTCTGCTTACTACTACTACTTTTAAATGTTCCTGGTGCACAACATTTTGAACACTTAAGAACTTTTAATGACATAGTATATGAATCCTTTAATTTAGCTGCAAGACATACTAGCTGATGATACAGAATGGGAAAGATGTCTAGAAGAAGCAGCACTATGTCAAATGCCACGGCAGATGAGGGAACAATTTGCAATCATTTGTTTCTTCTCAAATTCTTAAAATGCATTAGCTTTGTGGGACACATTAAAAAATAATATGGCTGAAGGCTTTATGCAACGATACAATGAACCCATTACACACTTAAAAATACTTCTTGGATTTCCATTAATGCTTTTAACTCATGGATTAAGTTGTGCAATTTTTAATCTGCCTGATCCCAGTCTTATAGATGACATAAACTTTGAAGACCATGACATTCAACTGCAAGTACAAAGGACAGAAGAAAGACTTGCAACTTTAAATACTTTACAATTGGAAGCATTTAATGCCACCAAAAATGCACTAGATGATGACATGGTCAAAGAGCGTTATTTCTATCTTGATGGACCTGGCGGATCAGGAATTGCTGCACTTTTGTTAGAAGGTGGAAGAACTGTACATAATGGGTTTAAACTGCAAGTGCCTATGTTAGAAACATCAGTGTCAGATATTCGCATTACATGATTACAAGCAACAAAACTGAAAAAAAGTAAATTAATTATAATAGATGAGGCTACAATGATGTCATGCTATGCCCTTCAATGTATTGATTGTTTTCTTTGTGAAGTCATGGAAAATACTTTTCCATTTGGAGGAAAGGTAATGTTGTTAGGTGGTGATTTTAGACAAACATTACCTGTCGTTGTACATGGAAATCGAACTGACATTATCGAAACCTGTATAAAGTCAAGTACACTATGAAAACATTTTACCCATCTTCAGCTACAACAAAATATGAGATCAGAAGGCCAAAATGATTTCAATGATTGGCTTATTAAAATTGGAGCAGGCAAAAATAAAAAAATAAAAAAATTACCTGACGACACTGTGCACATCCCACCTCATATGGTTTGTCACCAAGATCTTATATCAACTATATTTGAAAGTACAATAAATAACCAGGACTATTCTGAACTTGCCAACCAAGTCATACTAACATGTAAAAATAAGGATGCATTAATCCTCAATAATGAAATAATTAAAAAAATTAATGCACCCCAAAGAAATTATCACAGTGCTGATTCTGTACTTGCAGATGACATATAAATTCAGGCAAACTTTTCAACTGAATTCATAAACTCATTAACTCCTTCTGGAATGTCACCCCATATTTTGCAGCTAAAGAAAGGTGCAATTGTCATGTTACTGTGAAATATGAACCCAAAAAAAGGCCTATGCAATGGGACAAGATTAATTGTTCAACAATTAAAGGACCATTTCATAGATGCTGAAATTTTAACTGGTACCCATAAAGGAGAGAGAGTTTTCATACCAAGGATAGATATAGCACCAAGTGAAAGTAGTCTCCCTTTTATACTTCAAAGAAGACAATTTCCCATCAGTATGGCATTTGCCATGACCATTAATAAATCACAAGGACAAACTTTCAAATCTGTGGGTATTTTCTTAGAACAACCAGTATTTGCACATGGCCAATTGTAAGTTGCCTTATCACGGTGCAAAAATCCACAGGCTATTAAAGTTTACATTGAAAACAATTAAAGTCAAGGTGATTTATTAGAGGATGGACGCATTTTTACTAAAAACATTGTCTACTAAGTACTGTAATTTTCCATCAAACAAACAAATGCCATGCAAAACCAATTTCAACCAAACGCAAAAAGCTAAAAAACAACAATATAACCACCAAAATTTTTGAAAAAGTACACACAACTGTTCATTTTCTTTAAAAGCTCATTATTACGCAACAGAAATTAGATTTACACCAACAATATTTTCATATTAAGCTACATGACATTGTAAAACACATAGAGAACAGTGGTTACACATCGCGGACCACCTTTAAGGTCTCGCGTTCTCTTTTTAGAGAATCACTTTTCCACAGAGGAAACTCTATGTGCCATTTAAAACAATTACTACACGAACAAACAAGCGTCAACCATTCAAAACTAACAATAAATAAATAATTCAGTCATAATTCATGGAAGTACTGTTTATGCATGATTAGCCCCACAAAACACTTGCCTTGCATTATTTTACCAAATTCTGTTCAAATGTTAATTAACTATGTTACTGTTTCTATTCAATGTATATTTAAGTTAACAGTTCTTGACCTACAAGTTGCATGTTAAAAAAACCATTACATCAAGTTTACAATACTGATTAATCTAACGTTCAACTGTTCTTACATTCAAATGTTAATACTTTTACTACAAAACTATTTAACAGTTACTCAAGAAGAAAAGAAAATGTTAAATCCTTTCAAGTTCCTTACTTACACAGATAAGAAAGTTCAAGTTTACAAAAATATACTTTCAAGTTCCTTACTTAGACATATTACAAAGTTCATGTTAAGAGCACAACCACATTTTCATGCAGAATGTAAATGTTGTATTTCATGTTCAACATTAATCCAGGGAGTAATGCAATTGCCAGTTAATGGGGTCAGGAAGGAATTAATTTTTTTCCCGCTTTGATACAACTGGCTACGTTTCAAAGAGGGTTTTTACTGTTTGCCTTCTTCTGGAATGAATGTACACTGCTCAAACAAATAAAGGGAACAGTAAAATAACACATCCTAGATCTGAATTAATTAAATATTCTTATGAAATACTTTGTTCTTTACATAGTTGAATGTGCTGACAACAAAATCACACAAAAATTAAAAAATGGAAATCACATTTTTCAACCCATGGAGGTCTGGATTTGGAGTCACCCCCATTATGAAAGTGGAAAAACACACTACAGGCTGATCCAACTTTGATGTAATGTCCCTAAAACAAGTCAACATGAGGCTCAGTAATGTGTGTGGCCTCCACGTGCCTGTATGACCTCCCTACAACGCCTGGGCATGCTCCTGATGTGGTGGCGGATGGTCTCCTGAGGGATCTCCTCCAAGACCTGGACTAAAGCATCTGCCAACTCTTGGACAGTCTGTGGTGCAACGTGACGTTGGTGGATGGAGCGAGACATGATGTCCCAGATGTGCTCAATTGGATTCAAGTCTGGGGAACGGGCGAGCCATTCCATAGCATCAATGCCTTTGTCTTGCAGGAACTGCTGATACACTCCAGCCACATGAGGTCTAGCATTGTCTTGCATTAGGAGGAACCCAGGGCCAACCACACTAGCATATGGTCTCACAAGGGGTCTGAGGATCTCATCTCGGTACCTATTGGCAGTCAGGCTACCTCTGGCGAGCACATGGAGGGATGTGTGGCCCCCCAAAGAAATGCCACCCCACACCATTAGTGATCCACTGCCAAACCAGTCATACTGGATGATGTTGCAGGCAGCAGAACGTTCTCCACAGCGTCTCCAGACCCTGTCACGTCTGTCACATGTGCTCAGTGTGAACCTGCTTTCATCTGTGAAGAGCACAGGGCGCCAGTGGCAAATTTGCCAATCTTGGTGTTTTCTGGCAAATGCCAAACATACTGCACGGTGTTGGGCTGTAAGCACAACCCCCACCGGTGAATGTCGGGCCCTCATACCTCCCTCATGGAGTCTTTTTCTGACCGTTTGAGCAGACACATGCACATTTGTGACCTGCTGGAGGTCATTTTGCAGGGCTCTGGCAGTGCTCTTCCTGTTCCTCCTTGCACAAAGGCGGAGGTAGGGGTCCTGATGCTGGGTTGTTGCCCTCATACGGCCTCCTCCACATCTACTGATGTACTGGCCTGTCTCCTGGTAGCGCCTCCATGCTCTGGACACTACGCTGACAGACACAGCAAACCTTCTTGCCACAGCTCGCATTGATGTGCTATCCTGGATGAGCTGCATTACCTGAGCCACTTGTGTGGGTTGTAGACTCTGTCTCATGCTACCACTAGAGTGAAAGCACCACCAGCTTTAAAAAGTGACCAGAACATCAGCCAGAAAGCATAGGAACTGAGAAGTGGTATGTGGTCACTACCTGCAGAATCACTCCTTTATTGGGGGTGTCTTGCTAATTGCCCATAATTTCCACCTGTTGTCTATCCCATTTGTACAACAGCATGTGAAATTGATTGTCACTCAGTGTTGCTTCCTAAGTGGATCGTTTGATTTTAAAGAAGTGTGATTGACTTGGAGTTACATTGTGTTGTTTAAGTGTTCACTTTATTTTTTTGAGCAGTGTATATTTAAGTTAACAGTTCTTGAGCTACAAGTTGCATGTTAAAAAACAATTACCTCAAGTTTACAATACTGATTAAGTCTAAAGTTCAACTGTTCTTACATTCAAATGTTAATACTTTTACTACAAAACTCTTTAACAGTTACTCAAGAAGAAAAGAAAATGTTAAAAAAATAAACATGTTTAAAAGAAGAATTGTACTTATTTCGACATAACTAAAACCTTACAAGTGTCAAATACATATATTACTAACTAAACAAATTTACAAACATACACATCTCATTGCCGTCATTTTTTGACGGGCAAGTCGCTAGTAATAATAATAATAATAATAATACTATAATGACTCATATGTGATAATACAAAATACATTGTAATACTGGAATGATAATAATATTAAAACCCCTGTACTTTAGTAATTAATTACAGAAAATATTGTGCTTTCTTTTAATTCAAACAAACAGAAAAAAAAGCCTTTGGGAGCCCATTCTTAAGTACAGGTTGTCTTTTTATTAGAATCCTTGTTGACCACATTTCTAAATATTTATGAATTGAATTGCCTAATTTGTTTTTTAAAATTGACATGTTAGATACAGATAATATTTATATTTTCTTTACTTTCTTTATGTTTGGAATAATATTTTGATATCAATATTTAGCTAAAATGTGTCTTGCTGCAGTGGCTCGCAGTTGTGTGGAAAGTGCTGCGCCACTGGCAAACCTCGCCTTTGGCGCTCATTGCAGCCTAAGTCGTACGTGCTGCAATGGCTCGCCTCGCTTTGCGAGGCTCACAGGTGTCCCTCAATGTGCAAGGGGAGCAAAAGCGTGACCAATATTGCAAACGTTCCGGGCACTGACAACTATATATTTGATTTGAATTAATATATACTATTTTCCCCCTTTGTGTGATGCTGAAAAAATATTTGAACAATGATCTCTTCCAACCTGTCTCAGAAATGTAATAAAAGTATTAGCTTTATATTTTTATTATTATACAGCTCAGACCTCTGCTATGGAAAATCGTCTGTCACTGCTGCTATTGCCATAAAACAGAAAAGGGGGAGCTAGTGAGCTCCAGATTTCTGTGCTCTAGGACAGCGTCCTGAATCTCTACTCACAGTAAGTGAAGCAGAGAGGCTAGATCCTAAGCCCCATTAAATTTGAAGCCCATAGCGGCATCAGCACACCCGCAAAGGCTGTGGGCTTGAAATTCTGATGCGTTATAGAGCTATTTCATTTAGATGCAAGCCCGTAAATCCTATCTGCACACGCAAGCTGTTAGGGGAGGCTGGCCAAGCCGCAATCGGCCGCCACTAAGGTGGTGCGACACAGGCCTCTCAGCCAATAGAATGCGGTCTAGCCGAAGATGATTGACAGAGGGGGATTGAAAACTTGGGTTCCACCCGTCCATGTGTTGACTGTGTTGTATTTTCTTTCGAAGTAGCACACAGGTTTGGAGTTGGTGGTTTTGGAGAGTCAGAGAGAGAGAGACCAGGAGTTATTTCAGAGCAGTAATTTGCGGTTTTGTTCTTTTATATTCTACTACTTAATATTTATATTTAATCCTTGATTACACATATTTACAAAACACACATAGAGACATATAGAGCTAGGTCACTCCATATACCCCACCCCCATTGCTATACTGAGTCATCTTAGCTACCATAGTAGGGACATAATGCCATCTTTGGAGTATTTTGAAATATATTTCCCATTTTGCTGCACTTTTAACAAATCTTTCAGTCAATTGAAAAGCCTGAGTCCATTCAGGTCCTCATTCTATTGAGGGACGTAGGAGATGTGTGGCCACAAGCTACTTCTCTATTCTATTCCCTAGCTGTATCCTTACCTATAAACCATTTTGCAACATGGGAAAGCATGGTAGCTTCCTGGTAACTCTTTGTGTCAGTTAGAGATAGCCCACCTCTCTTAAAATGTCTAGATGTTTTTTCCCTATTAACCATAGTCTTGCTATTTTTATAAATATGTTTTTTCAATTACTGACTGAAATTGCCTAATTAGATAGCCAGGGAGTACGGAACAAATTAAATAAGTTATTAAGTTGATTCTACATAGAATTTACATTTTAACTGCGGCTATTCTACCAGTCCATGAATTAAATTTTGATTTCCAAGATTTATTATTTCTTTTATTTTAACTACCGTATATACTCGAGTATAAGCCGACCCGAGTATAAGCGGAGGCACCTATTTTACCACAAAATACTGGGTAAAATGAGTGACTCGAGTATAAGCCAAGGGTGGGAAATGTGCTGCCCTCTGTGTCCCTCTTGTGCCCTCTGTGTCCCCCCTCCCTCTCCCGTGTCTCTTCTCCCCTCTCCCTTCCCTGTGTCTCTTCCCCCCTCCCTTAAAACCCTCCTCAACCCCCCTCCTCATTCTCAACCGCCCTCCTCAACCCCACTCCTCATCCTCAACGTCCCTCCTCATCTTCAACCTCCCTCCTCAACCCCCTCATCCTCAACCCCCTCCTCAACTCCCCTCATCCTCAACCCTCTCCTCAACCTCAACCCCCTCCTCAACCTTCCTCCTTATCCTCCCTCCTCAACCCCCCATCCTCAACCGCCTCCTCAACCCCCCCTCAACCTCACTCCTCAACCCCCCATCCTCATCCTGCCCCCTCAACCCCCCCATCCTCATCCTCAACCCCCCATCCTCATCCTCAACCCCCATCCTCATCCTCAACCCTCCCCCATCCTCAACCCCCTACTCACCCCCCCGAACCTCAACCTCCCTCCTCAACCTCCCTCCTCCTCATCAACCCCTCCTCAACCCCCTCCTCAACCATCCTCAACCCCCCATCCTCAACCCCCTCCTCATTCTAAACTCCCCTAAATACATCCCCATCTACCTTTCCCCTCACTTACCTGCTTCTTCTCCAGCCTCTGCTCGTTCCGTCTTGACCCGGTGCGCATGTGACGTCACATGCTCGCCGAGTCATTAGCTTATACCGGGTGCCGGCACCCGGTATATACTAGAGCCGCGGCGCGCATGTGACATCACATGTGAGCCAGGTCAAGACGGAAGGAGCAGAGGCCGGAGAAGAAGCAGGTAAGTGAGAGGGAGGTATTTGGAGGGGAAAAAGTGAGGAGGGGGGTTTAGAATGAGGAGGGGGGTTAAGGGTGAGGAGGGGGGAGGGAAAGAGACACGGGGGGTTAGAGAGACACAGGGGGGTAGAGAGACACGGGGGGGTAGAGAGACACAGGGGGTTAGAGAGACAAGGGGGGTAGAGAGACACGGGGGGTTAGAGAGACACGGGGGGTTAGAGAGACACGGGGGGGTTAGAGAGACACAGGGGGGGAGTGACTCGAGTATAAGCCGAGGGGGCCCTTTTTAGCCTTAATAAAAGGGCTGAAAAACTTGGCTTATACTCGAGTATATACGGTAATAGTTTGTTGTATTTAAGTTTTATAAGATGTTTTAAATCCTCAGTAAAGGCTATTCCCAAATACGTAACTTTATTTTAACGCCAGACCAACTGGTATTTGTTTTCAAGTACTCTACATTCTGCTTTTGTCATGTTCAATGTCATGGCTTCTGAATTTTCTGGATCACTCAGGGTTAGGAGAACTTCGTCTGCAAAGGCCATTAATGTATATGTAGCTTTTTTAATAGCAATTCCTTTGATATTCTCTGAGATTATAATCATTTGCATTAAAGGTTCAATCATCAAGTTAAATATCAAGCATGAAAGAGGACATCCCTGTTTGCTTTTGTTGCTTACAGTAAATTTATGTTGAATTTTTTCAACCCCTACAACATAGGCTGTTGGGTTAAAATGTATTGCTCCAACTGCTTTCCTACCAAACTCTCTCAATCCAAATTTTTGTAATGTAGCATCCATATATGCCCACCCCACTCTATCAAATGCCTTCTCTGTGTCAGAATTTTTTGGGCCTTAGATAGTGATATCAGGTTTATTAAACTTCTGGTATTATCTGCTTCTTGTCTTTTTGATCATGAACCCTGTTTGGTCTAATGAAATAAGTTTAGAAATTACTAAATCTAGCCTTATTGCCAACATTTTGGCGTAGATGTTTATTTTGGTATTGATCAAAGAGATAGGGCGATACTTCTTACAATCAAGTTGGTCTTTATCTTGTTTAGGGATTAAAGTTATGGCGGCTAACAGATTTTCAGTAGTAGCCTTACCATTTATTTTAATTTTATGAAACATATCTTGTAGTATTGGAACTAAGTTTTCTGAAAAAAAGTTTATAATACTGATTAATGAACCCATCAGGTCATGGGGCTGTGTGAAGTTGTAATTTAGAGATAACTTGATTAACTTCCTCAGCTGAAATTTCTCTATTAAGACTTATTTTTATTTATCGTTATTATATTTTTGGAATTGAGATGGGATAGATAGAGGCATCATTAAATCTATGAAGCTGGCAAATCACTGTCATTCCTGGGCACAACAACAGTAATCAAGCAATAGAGAGTCCATTTATTAGTGTACCCACTGATACCTGTACAGTTACAGAACGCAGCCGAAATCAAGATAGCGTTAGGAGACAAGAACGATCAAGACCATGAACCAAAGAAAAGATCACATCTAGCAAATGATAGCTAATCTCAGTTGCAATTAGGAGTATTATCCAGGTTCAAGCCTAGATGTCAGATAGTAGGGAATGCACACAAAATAATGTATTATTCATCATACTAATGACATATACCTCTCTTTTATCTCTTTCAGCATCAAGGAAGTCGGGGTCCAGTGGTGAGCCAGAGGTGGGGGCGTCGGCTCCATTGGAGCAGGAAATGGAGGAGCAAGCCCCTTTCCAGAATGAACCGGTGCAGGGGGAGGAGGAAGGAAGAGGACCAGAGGGCCCTGGCTCCCCCTCTTCCAAAGACTGAGCATATCGCCAGGGCCCTGCAACTGGAGTGAAGTGATGATGTAAGCAGTCCCCCCTCCCCTTAACATGTAGCTCCCACAATCTTAAAGTTGTCATATAGCCAGATATCTAAGACATGTTTGTTGTTATCTTAAATGTAGACCAATACCTCTATGGCGGTGGACTTGCAAAGTCTCACAATGGCATGTTAGTGACAGCCAGCATTAATATATGCACCAGTGAAACTTGTGATCCTGACCTCAATAGCAGTCTGAAAACAGATCATAGGGTCTGATGTAAGTAACATTGAATCTGGCTGCAGACCTTTGGGTCCTCTCCGTATTAATGGGTGTTTTCCCATATTGCTGATTATCCAGAAACCTAGCTAATAGTTAGTAATGCTTGCAGATGGGAATCAGGTGAGTTGGTATATTGTTATAGTTACAGTATTTAGCACTGTACTGTACATGCATGTTGATTAGTTTTTTTTATCCACCTCTGCCATTTTTTAGTCTACTGTTTTTTTTTCAGATTTTAGTTTTTTTAACAACACTGTATGTGTTAAACTAGATTGGATTACACAATCCAGAGGTTGAATCATCTGTTTCATTGAGCAGATCTAGACAAGTTGTAAGTGCTATGCACATTAATAGTCCCTTCAATTAAATAGGGCGGTTTCTGATGATCCTTTTTTTCAACAGATTCCGGTTGCAGTGGTGTAGTGACCACATGTGACCCTGGTAGGTGTTATGCATCCTGCTTATTCTAGACTATCACATTACCCCCTGTAGGTATCCCCTATTTCCCCCAAGCCTCTTGCCCTTCCGGGATCCACCCACACCACACCCATGATATTAATGCACAGTCTTGACCATTTCTCATTGTGCTCTGTGTATGAAATAAAGCTTTGTTATACCGTTCTAAACGTGTCAGTGTGTTTTCAATGTTTGGGGTTATGGGATATCCATATACATCACATATGTGTCACATTCCTATATATGTAAACTAATGAGCCCTAGTTACTATGCAATAGATCAATACATATAACAATACTAATAGTAATAATAGCATTAGATATCATATAATAATATATAGCATATATATTCAACAGAAAGGGTTAATACACATGCAAATGTCCAATTAGTGATATTGTGGGGTATCAGCTTTCCCCTAAGGGCCTGCTAACAATATGACTGGTAACACTGTAGTGCATTGCAGTTCCTTCTTTAGTGGACTGTGATTTGTCTGACCTCTCTGCTATGACATGCCAGCCTACAGTGGCCGTACATGTTATAGTTCACAGCTTCATTCAGATACACAAGCCCCTTTGCCACCTCCACTCAGCAATCCAATGGCGTGGGACATTCCAGGATGGGCATAGTGGAGATTATCCCTGATGGAGTTAGCTATAGATCCCTGTGCCTCTGCACAGCTTCCATGTGTTTTTGCAGCCCAACCTGATTAGTGTGGTGTATGTTCCCCTGGTCCCCTTGTTGTTCGTGAAGTGGTGGTGGTGAAGGGGCTTGTGTACCTAAATGAAGCTGTGAGCTATACCATGTAGGGCCAGGGTAGGTGGGCAGGTGGTAGCAGAGAGGTCAGACAAATCACAGTCTACTAGAGGAGGAACTGGCAACCTATTCCAGTATCTTTGGCATGCAAATCTTGTGGAACAGCACAGACAGTGACCTACAGTAGCTAAATGTGCTGCAGTTGATAAGGTCACAAACAGTCGGACACGACTTAAGGACTGAACAACAAATAATAACATGTTCCTCTGGTACTTGATCTATGTGATGTGGCGGTGTAATTTAGCCACTATCTGTTTTTCCAATGTAGAGCCTCTGTGAGAGGGGAGGGGCTGCTCACTGAGGAGGGAGCTGAGATAAGACAGGAAGTTATCCACGGAATAGAGACGGGACTGTCATTGATCATTACATTAAGTAGGTTGCATTACCTATATACATTATCTCACAAAAGTGAAGTACACCCCTCACATTTTTGAAAATATTTTATTATATATTTTCATGTGACAACACTGAAGAAATGACAATTTGCTACAATGTAAAGTAGTAAATGCACAGTGTAAATTTGCTGCCCCCTCAAAATAATTCAACACACAGCCATTAATGTCTAAACCATTGGCAACAAAAGTGAGTACACCCCTAAGTGGAAATGTCCAAATTGGGCCCAAAGTGTAATTTTTTTTTTTGTGGCCATTATTATTTTCCAGCACTGCCTTAACCCTCATTGGCATGGAGTTCAACAGAGCTTCACAGGTTGCCACTGGAGTCCTCTTCCACTCCTCCGTGATGACATCATGGAGGTGGTGGATGTTAGACACCTTGCACTCCCACACCTTCCATTTGAGGATGCCCCACAGATGCTCAATAGGGTTTAGGTCTGAAGACATGCTTGGTCAGTCCATCACCTTTACCTTCAGCTTCTTTAGCAAGGCAGTGGTCATCTTGGAGGTGTGTTTGGGGTCGTTATCATGTTGGAATACTGTGTTGAGTTATTTTGAAGGGACATCAAATTTACACTGTTATACAGGCTGTACACTTACTACTTTACATTGTAGCAGAGTGTAATTTCTTCAGTGTTGGCACAAGAAAAGATATAATACAATATGTACAAATATGTGAGGGGTGTACTCACTTTTGTCGATTTGTCGATTTATTATGAATACACTGCAATACTCTGATTATTCAACTATATATATATATATATATCTAAGTATTGCAGTATATAATGATAGCCACAGAATTTATAGTAATATTCTTATTTTATACAGATATATCATCCTCTAATACATCCACTATTTATTGTAATAGTGGATACTTTATTCCATCATTGTATGTTCTATAATCCAATAATATATCTAAAGCCCCACCAATATAAAATTTCACCATCTACCACTTATATTACCTATACTCTAAATGTTCTCTTTTTCTGGCTGATTAAATATCCTGTCCCAGTCATATTTGCTTATTTCTTGTCCCAAATCTTAATCAGTTTTGCATAAATTTTTCTATTTAAGTATCATTATTGTTTGGGAACAGCATGTTACAAACATAAGATATGCAAGATTTAATTGTTGTTGCAGTTTATACATTAATGTTCAAACACTGTTAATGAATTAGCCATTTAATTTATATTAATGAATCAAAGTTGTAAATATGTAATTATGTCTGTTCTTTATTTTAAAATTATTCTGGAGTTCATTAAAGATCATGATTAATCTAATTACTCTGTTCTTTTTAAACCACCTTTTCCCCAATTTTAAAATTCAGATAGCAGAAAGTCATTTTGGGAATTAATTATTAAAATAGATTTTATTTATGGATTTTATTTTCTTTGGTTCATATACTATACTTTTTGTAACATGGTAAAATAATAATTTAGATTGAAGTCCAGTAAGTTAAACATATTTAGATCTCTCCAGACCTTTACATATTGTGAATGGTTGAATGACCCATAGAAAGGCAAATATACCATACATTTGAAACCCTGCCAATTGTCTCATTAGGACACAAAACAAATCATGTACCTGGTGTGCTGCAGTCCATATGGTTATGGAGAGTTGGACATGACTGAACAGCTGAACAACAACAAATTGAATCAGTTGTTGCAAACTCCTTTGGTAGGGAATTCCACAATCTGAACACCTATGAAGAAACATTTTCTTTCTATATTGGGAAATTAAATGTATTTTAACCTCAAGGGTTGACCTCTCGTCAGCTGTAAGTTTATTGGTAAAAGAAGTTAATTTAGCAAACCTTTATACCAAAACCGTTTGTATTAATACAAGGGAGTCATATCATTTAAGTGCCTTTTATCTAGAGAAAATAAGTCTAATTTGGTTATCCTCTCTTCATAACTCAATCTGCCTATTCCCCTAAATAACATTGTTACCCTTCTCTGAAACGTTTCTAGCTCTACAATGTCTTTTATTGCTTCTATACCCCTCAGTGCATAAAAATATTTTTTGCCTTTGTTACTGTTGCCAGCTCTGTTTCTAAATAAATAATTAATTATAAATAAATAATATTAAAAAAATATTAAAAAGAAGAGGACATAGTACTAAAACATGAGATACCCAGCTACCACATTAGTCCATTTCAAATATGTTTTACAACAACTCTTTGTTTCCTTTAGTTTAACCAGTTTTCTCTCCATGTGCAGATATTTTCTCAGGGTTGTCCAGTGTTACCCAGCAGATGTTCAGGGGTATTGCTTAAGGGTCTGGTGTACCAGACTTCACTTGGCAATGATGCTGGAATTGGAGATGGCAATTCTGTGTCACTTGGTGAAGCTTGGTCGCAGAAAGACACTTTCTGTGTCCCTTGGTGAAGCTTAGGTGCAGGGGTGAACCCATCATTTTGCGCCCAAAGTTTCCATCAGTGGAGATAACATGAAAACCCAACAGCATAGTTTTGTACCTTTTTCATATTACTCGCAACTCTCTGGAGCAAATGGTGGAAACTCTAGTAAGGGATCATTATTGGAGAGCACTTTCTCATGATATGAGAGAATGGGTAAGTAAATGTGGATTAAGTTGTCAAGTGGATTGAAGACTATTAAGCTCTAAAATATTATTTTTTTTATGCTCCCAGAGCAAAAGAAACCAGGGCATGGACGCAAGAATGATCAAAAAGAGTTTAGCCTACTGAAATGGTCACTGGAACATCATGGGATGCACACTAGAATTGCTATAGAGCTGACAGAAGGGAAACTCATGAATGAAGATTGTAAGAGAAAGCTTCTCACAGCCCACAGATAAAGCAAAGCACCTTTGGGAACAAGACTGAACTCTCTCATTGTGGAGAATACAGGCATATAGTTCCACAGTGTCCTAGCCAAGAAGAACCTATGCACTGTGATCTTGGGATGGGTGTACCATAATGTGACCAAGTGAATATAATTGGCCTGGCAGAAGTTAAATATCTATTCACTACTGAGGTACGTTTAAATGGCAAGAAGGTCACGGAATGATTGACTCTGGGAAGCTCAGTAACCCTGCGGTCAGGAAGAGTGGTAGTCATGCATAACTGGAAGCCAGAAAAAAGGCTAGTCATAGCTTGTCTACATGGTACCATTAGGAATTATCTTACCAGGACTACCTGGATTGAGGTTCAAGGTGTGTGAGCCCAAGTTACCAGCCCTGTGGTTCCTCAGCTAACATATGCAGTAGTGTTGGGCACGCAATATATACATTTTTAAACAATTATACAAGAAAAAGAAAAGGATCACTCTGATTATGAAGAGGACGTCAGATTAAACCCTCTTACAGCGTTAAGAGAAGTATTCATTTTCTTTGATGCAAAAAAATGTTCTCCAGTTATGAGATGGTAAAAAAAATCAAGAAGAGAGAGACTGAAAGAGAAAAAGATGGGAACAGAAATGAGGAAGAACAGGACTGATATGGGGTATAGCAATGTGGATAGGCCAGTCTTACCCAGAAGGTAACCGGAGCAACAAAGTCAGAGGTGCTGAATCTGAGAGCGAACAATACCTAAGCAAGTTTGTTCTATAGGACTTTTCACCTACTCAGAGAGAAACACTCTTTTAGCTCACTTCTTCCCTTCACAGGGAGAAATTTTATGTAGTATATCAGCCTGGTCTCGCTCAAAAGAGTGATCCAGCCCCAAAATAACAGGGAATTCTTTCCTGAACAGGAGAAACAGCAAACTCTAGATTTACATAGTGCACTGTAGCTGTACTTCCTAAGGCACAGTGAGCAAGAAGTCCAAATCTGGAGACCCGTTTAACCCCAAAAAGTCAGTGTGAACTTGTTTTGCTCTATAGCCCTGGTAACCTACTCATTGAGCCGCACACTTTGAGCCCACTTGTGCCCTTCATACGATTTTGCCTAAGCAACAACAAAGTCAGGGGAGCTCAGTCTGAGAATAAACAATACCTAAGTAGATTTGTTCTACAGGTCTGATCATGTACTCAAAGCACCACACTTTTCAGAGCCTTTTTTTAGAGGACCACTCTTTGATTTTTTGTAAATATGACCCTTCAGATGGACAACCTCTAAAACTCTTAGCAATGTTTCACTTCAAGATTAGGTTTTTAAACCATTGCTTGTCATCTACAGTTATATGCAGATCCTGTTCCCACTGACTTTTAAGTTTAGACAATGTGGCAGTATCTGGTGTATTTCCCTGGCTATTCAGACGGATAATTGCTCCTTTAGCGTTGCATTAATTAAGTGTTTTTTTTCAAACATTGTAAGGGATTGACATACCCTGTTTTGGGAAAAGAGTTGATAAAGCGAGTTATCTGCATATAAGAGCAATAAGCTTGTTTTTCAGCTCCCCATTGCCCTTGATTCAAATGAAATAATTTAAAAATGAGTCATAAACTGTGTAAAATTCTTAATAATCCAAGCTGATTATTTGTCTTAATGTACAAATGAATCAAGTCCTTGTTGGTCACCCTGCACATGTGTAGTGTGTGCAGTGTACATGTTTACAAAGGATAGATGGATCAGTGTACAAGGGATAGATGGATCAGTCATGCGTCTTCAGTGGGCACAGCAACAGTAATCAAACAATAGCCAGTCCATGCATGGGTGTGCCCACTGGAGGGGACCCCGACTTTAAAGCGTCGGGCAAATGCGCACTGCACAAATGCGTGCTTCATACATGAGCGCCTAGAGAAATGCTTGCATCACAAATGCACGCCTATTAGTGTGTCAACCTCGCTGTTATATCCTGAGCAGTGTGCAGGCTCTGTGGTATATGGCACATGTTCATGCCCTCTGTCTTGTGGCAGCAGGGGCAGCACCCACAGAATCTCTTACACACAGTGAGTTCCATAGCGTCCCGAGCGCTTTGCACCAGCTGCACCAACAGGTATGACAAGAAGGAAATACCTGAACAGGTATACCTGGAGTGGGACTCACTATGTCTAAGAAAACCTGCGGGCACTGCCCCTGCTGCCACAAGACAGAGGGAAAGAACATGTGCCATACACCACAGAGCCCGTACACTTCCCAGGACATAATGGGCAACCCAAAGAAGGAGACGTCTCCAAAGCTGCAGATAGAGACAACCAACAAGGGAGATATCCCCTCTACAAAACCACCCGCTCTGAGGACCTTCAGCAATGTCCATGTGGGTGGAGAAGAGACACCAGGGGCTGGGGAGAAGGTATCGTCATATGGAGAGAGAGCAGGAAGGAGAGGACATGAGGAACCTACAGGCGCCCAGTATGAGAAGAGACTGCAAGGAACTCTCTTGGCGCGCATCGAGGGAAACACTGACAGACACCAAGAGGACAGTGTAAGAGAGACAGAGAGGTTAACACTCTAATAGGCGTGCATTTGTGACGCGGGCATTTCTCTAGGCGCGAATTTGTATTTGTATGCGTCAACGCAAATTTTGGCCGATGCTTTAAAGTTGTGCTACCCACTGCAGTGTCTGCAGTTACAGACCGCAGCCAGAATCAAGAGAGCTTTAGGAGCCAAGAACTATAAAGATCAAGAACCCAACAAAGATCACAGCTAGCAAATGATAGCTACTCAGAGTTGAAGTCAAAGGGACAGTTACCTCACTGTAGGTGAGATTCATTGTGTGAAAGAGCACAGCATTCTATGTTAAAGTCATCTATTACCTTATAGTAATTTAAATAAGAACAGTTAAACATATGCGAGCTAATGTTTGTCCACAGACACAGTGATGATTAACAGGCACTGTCTCAAGAACGTTTCACATATTATGGTTTAACTGCTTACATTAATGTAATCAGCCAGCAGTAAAACAATCAATTAACATGGAATCCTCTGTCCTGTCGCACGAAAAACAGATGAATGAAGAGCACTGATAATTAGGTCAATGCCCTGTGATTCATCCATGTTCAAGCCTAGATGTCAGATAGTTAGGAAGGAACTCAATAAAATGTTTTCTTACGCATCATTAACACAACTCTTTTCTTGTTTCCCTTTTTCAGCTCAACGGAGGTCTGTGTCCACTGGTGAGCCAGAGGTGGGGACATCAGGGCAGGAGGACATGGAGCAAGCCCCCCCCCCCCCCCCAGCAGGATCAGGTGCAGGGTACGGAGGGTGCCCTGGTGAGGAAGAGGACAAGGACTACACCTTCACAGTGGGGCCACTTGCGGGACCTCAAGTCACCCCTGTGGCTTTCGACCACACTGCCCCCCTCCTCCAGCAGCAGCAGCTTTCACCAGGGCACAAATATTGGAGGGACAACAGAGACATGTCACCATCTTCTCCTCCCCCCTGTGGTTTGTCAGCCTGGCTCTCACCATGTCCAGATCCTGGACTGTCTGCACGGGATCCAGGCCAGTATCTCCTCCAATCACCAACAGATTATGAGCAGCCTGGCCATGTGCAATAGGGAGGAGAGGAGGCACCATCACATAACTGAGTCCTACCATGCCGGGTTGCTTAGGACGGCGGGCAAGAGAGCGGTCCAGCAGGTGACCATGAATGCAGTTTGCTGCGCTTTGGTCCCCAGCCCCGCCTCATCCACCTCGGAGGCGCCCCCTGCGCAACAGCAGACCAGCCCTTCCTCTCCTCCAACTATGCCTCCTCCACCAGCACCACCACTGGTTGTGCTGCTGCCTCAAGGGGGGATGCCTCCCCCTGCCCTCCACTCCCAGCACCTGTGAGACGGCGGCCGCACACAGGGGATTAGGGCCCTGATGCTAGGCAGAGGAGGATATAGGGGCTGTGCATATTTTCGTGCGTTCTCAACAGCACTCTTCAGTGACAATCTATTGGTCACAATGTTAACCTAATCTAGCCTGGCAACAGAGTCTTGGATCTTGGCCTATGTGATAGTGATGTTTTGTATGGCTACCTCACGTCACATGGTCCATGATCCCCTTCTCTGTGGACACGTATGGTTCTGTTGATCAGGTCACCAATTGTTGGTAACTGAGGAATGCTGTTGAGAAGATATGCTGCAGTCCCTATCTTTTTTTAAGGTCTTAATTTGAAGGTGTTATTTTCTTCTTGTTGTTTGTTTGTTTGTTTTATGTACAATTTAGGTCCATGAAGGCATCTTCTGCATCTGCAAGCATTGTGAAGGAAATGTATGAGGTTAAGGTTTTCACAGTCCCACTCAGGTAGACATTCCTTCAATGACAGCCCCCCTTAACATGTAGCTCCCACAATCTTAAAGCTATCATATAGCCAGATACCTAAGATATGATTGTTGTTAGCTTAAATGTAGACTAATAACGCTAGGGCGGAGGACTTGCCTGGTCTCACAATGGCATGATAATGTCAGCCAGCATTAATATATGCACTAGTGAAGCATGTGATCCTGACCTCAATATCAGTCTGACAACAGATCCTTGGGTCTGATGTAAGTAACATTGAATCTGGCTGCTGACCTTTGTATCCTCTCTGTATTAATGTGTATTTTCCCCTTTTGCTGATATCATGAATATCCTATGACATCTGCTAACAGCTGTCTAGCTGATGGATGTGATATCAATGTTGATAAACAATATCATATGGAGAAGGTGATAGTACACCTTGACCACGGACGCTGGTCACAGCTAATCATATATTTTGAGATGACACATCATTATTAATGGTCATGGCCAGTGAGTTATCAAGAGAACTAGCTAATGGTTAGTAATGATTGCAGATGGGAATCAGGCGAGTTGGTATATTGTCACAGCTACAGTATTTAGCACTGTACTATAGATGCATGTTTTTTAATTTTTAATCCTCCTATGCCTTTTTCTTTTTGACCACTTTTTTCAGATTTTCGTTTTGTCAACACACTGTATGTGTAAAACTGGATTGGATTACACAGTCCAGAGGTTTAATCATATGTTTCATTGAGCAGATCTAGACAACTTGCAAGTGCTATGCACATTAAGGCTCTCATTCAATTGCGATTTGGCCAATTGAATAAAGGTCTAAATAAGCACATAACATATATTTTTTAAATATGTTTTTCGTTAGTGAAAACCTTGCTTTTGAATAAATGCTTACTAACTAAAAACGTATTTAAAAAAAATATGTTATGTACTTATTTAGAGCCCTATTCAATTGGCAAAATCGCAATTGAATGAGGGCCTAATTGTTTCTTCAATTAAATGGAGTGATTTCTAATGATCCCTTTCTTCATCAGATTCCGGTTGCAGTGCTATGATGACCCTGGTAGGTGCTATGCATGACATTACCCACTTTAGGTATACCCTGTTTTCCCACAAGCCTCTTGTTCTCCCGGGATCCACCCACACCACACACATGATATAAATGCACAGTGTTCTGTGTATAAAATAAAGCTTTGTTATACCAGTCTCACCGTGTCAGTGTGTTCTCAATGGTTGAGGTTATGGGACATCCACATACATACCTTTTGTGTCAGATTCCTATATCTGTAAACTAATGAGCCCAAGTTATTATGCAATAGATTAACACATATAATAATAATATCATAAGATATCATATAATAATGTATATAATATATAATAATAATAAAGGGTTAATAGACATGAGAGGTCCAATTTGTGATACTGTGGAGTATAAACATTCCCCTGAAAGCCTGATAGGAATATGACAAATGATAATGTGAATCCAATAATAGCAAAACACTTAAGAGGATGTCACCAGATGATAATGGGTATACATCTTGGTACTTGGCCACCAGCAATGGCATAGGACTTTCCAGGATGGGCATAGCAGAGATTGTCCCTGATGGAGGTGAGTTGGCTGTTGCTCCACGTGCCTCTGCACAGCCTCCATGTGTGTGTGCGGCCCTTCCTGATGGCTTTTGAGTAGATTGGTGCAGTGTATTTTCCCAGTTCCCCTTCTGGATTGCTACCTTGTGGTGGGGAAGGGGCTTGTGTACTTTGATGAAGCTGTGAGCTATACCATGTAGGATCAGTCTAGTTGGGCAGGTCATAGCAGAGAGGTCAGACAAATCACAGTCCACTGGAGAAGGAACAGGCAACCCAATCCAGTATCTTTGGCATGAAAACCTTGTGGAATAGCACAGGCAGAAACCTAGCTAAATGTCCTGCAGTCCATAGGGTCACAGAGTGTCGCACACTACCGAAGGACTGAACAACAAATATTAAAATATTCCCCTGGTACTTGATATATGTGATGTGGGAGTGTAATTTGGCCACTATTTCTTTTCCAAATGTAAATGTGATGAGCGAGATGTTTATGCAATTATATTTATATTCCAGGGTACACATTAGAGCCTTTGTGAGTGATAAAGGGTTAATACGACAAGCAGTTTCATATTTTGGTGTTGCTATTTAATCAGGTAGTGAGTCTTTAATTGGTTTATGCATGCTGGAGCATGGCTTTTCATATTGGCATATGCATGACCATTCCAACATATGATAAAATAAAAAATCTTTTAAATGCCTATTTTTTATTTGGGGATTGTTGTGCAAGTAATTCTAATGCTTTTCAATGCTTTCCACATATTTTAAAGTCTGCTGGTGTGTCTGTAAACCCTTTGTGGGTCCTATTTGGAGGCCGTAATATTTTTGGCTCCATTTGCCGTGTACGGGTTTGAACGCCAGTGCGTCCTTGGGAACTTGTAGCAATTTAAGATTTGACAGATCTAAGGCTTAGCTTCGACGGAGTCCAGATTTTGTCGGCCCGTAGGGATTTTCCACCTGTAACCCGCAGATCGGTGCGGGTAGCTGAAAGAGGCCAATTTAAAAGCCGTAACTATTGCAGGATCCTTTACGGGATACGATTTCTACAGTTAGAGCAATTTAATGGGGCTGCAGGTGTCTTTATCTATAACTATGAATCAATAGTAGCACTGGTGGCAATAATATTATGAAATACAAAAATAATATATTAATGCATGAAAGCATGAATCGTGTTCTCAGCAAAATCAGTTCATATACAACAGGTCTGCTCCTGGAGGTCCTCAGACAGGCTAGGATATAAGGATATCCCTGCTGCGTACAGGTGAGTCGCTTCTTCAGTCATCCTGATTGACTCACCTGTGCACAGAAAGTATATTCTATAATACAGGCCTGTTTGGGGCTCTCCAGACCCGGACATGCAAATCCCAGATATACAACATTTTTTTTTTATTGTTTTTTCCATACAATACAATCAAAAAAATGAATCATACATAATATAAAACAACAAGAAAGAAAAAAAATGGAACCCCAAACTTTGTGGTATCTCTTGTTAATGTCATATTTCTCTATCCTGGGTTACCATACAGGCCCATTCACACAGCCGCAAAAGTGCTTGGAGTCTGGGAGGTGAACCCTCAGTCCGGAGTAGCCGGATGAGGGGCAGGAGGACAGAGAGTGAGTAGAGAGATCTATTTTAAATTACTTATACGTTGTCCAAGAGCTCAAAAACAGTACAGTAATAAGTGCTTTATACTTAGTTACATAGTTACATAGTAATTTTGGTTGAAAAAATACTTTAGTCCATCAAGTTCATCCTTTTTAGAACTCCTCTGATCTGCAATATGCAGTTGTATTGTTAATTGATCCAGAGGAAAGCAATCAGAAAAACAGTGAAAGTTTGCCAATTGACTCAACAGGGAAAAAAATATAAAATTCCTTCCTGACCCCAGATACTGGCGATCGGATTCATCCCTAGATCAATACTCCCTCTCTATTTACGCAGGGTAGCCCTTAATGTCCTTTTTATTTAAAAATATATCCAATCCCTTTTTAAAGTGATCTGTCGAATCTGCTGTCACCACCTCCTTTGGTAGAGAATACCACAGATGAACGACCCTTACTGTGAAGAACCCTTTTCTTTCTTTAAGATGAAATCTTTTTACTTCTAATCTCAAAGGATGTCCCCTTGTCAGTTGAAAACCTCTTGGCACAAAAAGTTCCCTTGACAAAGCCTTGTTTTGACCCTGGATATATTTATATAAGGTAATCCTATCTCCTCTTAGATGCCTTTTTTCTAGAGTAAATTAGTTTTATTGGGTTAGTCTTTCTTCATAACTTAGCCCCTCCATTCCCGGTATTAGCTTTGTTGCCCTTCTCTGTACATTTTCCAGCTCTAAAATGTCCTTTTTATGTAGTGGTGCCCAAAATTGTACTCCATATTCCAAATGAGGGCATACTAGGGATTTGTATAGTGGGAGAATTATATTTGCTTCAGTTGCTTCTATACCCTTCTTAATACATGCTAATATTTTACTTGCCTTTGCAGCTGCTGCTTGGCATTGAGCACTGTTACCTAGGCGGTTGTCCACAAGTACTCCCAAATCCCTTTCAATATCTGATACTCCTAGATTTGCTCCATTAAGATTATAAATTGCATGGCTATTTTTCCTTCCCAGATGCATAACTTTACATGTATTCATACTAAATCTCATCTGCCACTTAGATGCCCATTCCTCTAGTTTATGCAAATCCCTTTGGAGGGAAAGTACATCATTTTCTGATTTAATTACCTTGCACTACTTTGTGTCATCAGCAAAAATGGAGACACCACACTTCCATCACACTTCCAAGTCATTAATAAATATGTTAAAAAGGAGGGGACCTAATACTGAGCCCTGAGGAACCCCACTTACCATATTAGTCCAATCGGAGTATGTTCCATTTACAACAACCCTTTGCTTCCTGTCTTTTAGCAAGCTCTCAATCCATAAGCAAATATTTATGACAATTCCTGTATCTGTTAGTTTGCTCAATCGTCTCCCATGTGGTACTGTATCAAAAGCCTTTGCAAAATTCAAATAGACTACATCCACTGAGTTGCCTTGATCCAAGTTCCTACTAACCACCTCATAGAAACTAATTAGGTTTGTTTAACATGACCTATCGTTCATAAATCCATGTTGACTCCTACTTATAATCCTGTTTTAATAGACATATTCCAATATATTATCCCTTATTAATCCTTCTAAAAGCTTTCCCACTACCAAAGTGAGACTCACTTGTCTTTAATTCTCCGGATTTGCACTTGCTTCCTTCTTAAATATAGGTATCACCTCTGCCTTTCTCCATTCGTCTGTGTTCAGTGAATCCTGAAAAATTAGATATAATGGTTTTGCTATTACAGAGCCCAGTTCCCTCAGTACCCTTGGATGTACTCCATCAGGACCTGGGGCTTTATTAACATTTATTTTTTCCAATCCCTTTTGGATTTCTTCCTGAGTTAACCAGTTACCGTATTTGTTGAAGGTAGTGTAGCCCCATTTTGTTGCAGTGTCCCAACCACTGGTACCTCCCTTGTGTATACCGAAGAAAATAACCTATTTAGCTCATCTGCCTTTTCCTGGTCACTAATTATGAGACGGCCTGTGTCACATTGTAATGTTCCTATAGCTTTCTTACTGGCCTTCTTATTTACAAAATATTTTAGGGTTAGTCTTACCCTCCTTGGCAACTAACTTTTCATTTTCTATTTTAGCCAGTCTAATAGTGCTTTTGCAAGCCTTGTTGATTTCCTTGTACTTGCGTAAAGCAGTCTCTGTCCCCTCTTGTTTGTATAATTTAAAAGCTTGTTTTTTACTCCTCATCTTCATCTTTAATTCACTGCTAAGCCACATGAGTTGTGATTTACTCCTTCTACTTTTATTTCCACATGGTATATGGTGATAAGTATGTTTATTTAGTAGGGATTTGAACGTTGTCCATTTATGTTCAGTATTTTTACCTGTCAGTTCTCTTTCCCAGTCTATACGTTGTATCACTGCCCTTAGACCGTTAAAATTTGCCCTTTTAATATTAAGAGACTTATTTTAGTGTTTCCCAAATCTTTCATTTGTGATTGAACTTAATAATTAAACCCATTTCAGCGTAATCTTTTTCCAGTTCCCAGTTTTTATCTATCTTTTTAGCAACTTCTGCCCCAGTTGCAATTGTCTTTTCTCTCCATTTTAAGGCTATAAGTGATTTTCCTGCCATCAAGCTTTCAATTAAGAAAGCTTTCACCTCCAATGAGAGAATGTGAAGAAGGGCTATTTCTGGGGTAATTTTTATTTTCCCTTTAATTAAGTCTATGATATGCTTATTGAATTCTTGCAAGAAATCTTGGATATGTGGGCATTACCACCATATATTGCTGAAAGAGTCTACTTCTCCACGATTCCTTCACTTACCTTTTTTGTTATATACGACATCTTAAGTGGGACTAAATACCATCTACTATATATCTTTTAATATAATTCTCTATAATTTACATATTTTATATATGTTCCTGTAGTTGAGAAGGCTTGGTATCAGATATCTAGTGGTATAATGCTTTTAAATTCCTTTCCCCTGTTTTTTGCTCCATTTCTTTTTTCCTTATCAATTTGTATGATTTTGATATCAAATGTCTTTTATATTGATTTAAGATCAATTCTTCATAAGGTGTCAGATTTCTCACTTCTGGCAGATGAAAATGTAGGGATTTTAGTTTTTCACAAAGTGATTTATATTCTGAACATCAGCCACTTAAATTGGTATCCAATCTTTTTATATCTTCAATTTTTTAAACTTATTATCTATAGAAACAAACAACAAAATTAACCTTCCCCAATTTTCTCAACCATAATAATCCCAAGTAATCAGCCAGAGCATCTAGCGGAGTAATGGGACTTCGAAAGGGGGTCAATTGATATTTTCTATTCAATTTATGCCATCAATTTATTTTTAACTCCTGAAACTCCTCACAGAGTTTTTATCTTAGGTCATTTCTCTTGAAATATCCATAATTTTTCTTCTTCTAACTTTTTTAATTCTCTTTCAATTTCCACCCATTAGTTATTCGAATTTGGGTTGTTTGGATTGACCATATGAGCTATACGTGCTGCATCCTGGTAATTCTTTATGATCGGATATCCCAAGATCCCTTCTCCGAAACTACGACCAGGGTCGGTTATTTTTAATCTAATTTTCTTCTCATCATGAATTAATTTATAAATCTTCCTCTGTAACAAGTTCATAATTGGTGTTGGCATTTCAAATGGGATAGATCTTTGTAAATAACCTATTTTTGGCAACAAAGTCATCTTGGTAGAACTCATTCTTCCCATCCATGAGATCTTAAGGCCTTTCCATTTCTTAGTTATATCCTCCACATTCTTCCCCACTCTTTTATAATTGATACTAATTCATTTGTTTATTTCTTTATGTAAAATAATTCCCAGATATTTATTTGTTTCTTGCCATTTACCACAAAATTTATCTTTTAGTTTCCCTGGTTTTTGTTCCCCCACATTACGATTTTTCTAAATGTAATTTAAAATTTGAGATCTTACTTTATTCTGTAATACAAGAAAATATATTTTCTAGAGAGTAAGGTGTTTCCCTGTAATTATAATATCATCTGCAAATGCTGAGATTTTATGTTGTTTAGATCTTACTTTTATTCTTTTTTTTTTATCATTATTAGTAATGATTCAAGTATCAATGCAAATAGTGTGGGGGACAGGGGATATCCCTGTCTCGTACCGTTATGGATGCCAAAGTCACTTGAAGTATAACCTATCCCTCTGACAGAGGCGATTGGGGATCCATATAAGGCATATATGGCATGTGATCCAAATTTGCCAAGTCCAAATTTGAAAAGTGTTAAATACATGAATCCCCAATAAACCCTGTCAATGGCCTTCTCAGCGTCCATACCCAGAAACACTGATGGTGTCTGTTTGCACTTAATATAAAAAATGAAATTAATAAATGTTTTGACTCCGTCTGGGCCTTGTCGATTTGGGACAAATCCCTTTTGTTCTATTGACACCAATCTCCCCAGCACAGAGTCCAATCTATTTGCCACCATTTTTGCATAGATTTTGACATCTGTGTTGAGGAGAGAAATGGGTCGGAAGTTTTTACATTCTGGACATTTTATTTCTTTTTTTTTTAATAGTTACTATCTCCACCCTCAACATTTCTGAATAGATGAAGCCTTAATTTTTTTATTTGGTTAAGAGTATCTTTTAACGGTTCAGCCAATTCTTCCTGACATATTCTATAATAACCTGAAACTAACAGGGCCTGGTGAGGTACCCAATTTTAATTCTGCCATAACTTCTTGAACTTCTTTAATTAATATTTCTTTATTCAAGAGTGCTAGTTCTTCATTCGGGTATTTTAGGTAAGTTTACCTTATCTAAAAACTGTTTGATCTTATCTTTAGTTGGGCTTATACATTCTTTTGACAATTCTAAGTTATATAATTGTTTATAATATTTAGCTAATATTGGCTAACAATCGACCCGCCTTGTTGTCAGATTGATATCGTTTTTGTTGAGTCACCCATTTGGAATTATCATAAATCTTTTGCTCAATTTTTTAAATCTTTAACTTGATTAATCTTAATTGTTCTTGCGTAGATTTATCAAAGCTACTCCTCATTTTATAATCTAATTTAGCCAGTTCAATATAAAGATCTTTTAACGGTTTTGCTTTTTGTTTCCTCCAAAAATATTGCTAACTTATTAACAAACCACTTACAAAGGCTTTATGGGCAGTCCATATCATTATCTTTGATTGGATTGATTTATTATTTAGTTCAAAGAACTTAGCTACCTCTTTCTTAAGTTTTTATTTTATTTTTGGGTCTTGCACTAATTTTAGATTAAGTTTCCATGAGGATCTTTCCATAGGAAGTTGTTTCTGTATAATCTTCATGGACGCTTGTCCATGATCGCACCAACTCCTTGGGGCTATTTCTGTTACTCCTCGTTTTTTGTTTTTTGTTTATATGTTGCATGTAAACCTTCCCTAATGTTTTTCAAATTTCAGTATGGGACCTACCCTGTGGCCCAATGGGTTTCTTGTATACACAATAAGTCAAATTGGCTTTTACCATAATTTCTATTTATCAAATATCTTTTAAAAGGGATATTGAGCTCCTGGACATTTTGACTAGTAATATTTAAAGTTGCTTTTCCTCTTTTTTTTCTCTTTTAATCTTTATCTTCCCCCCCTTCCTCCTCCTCCTAGTTGCCCTTGAGCCCCCCCCCCCCCAAAACTGTGGTGATACCCTTCCCGGTGAATCATCTCTTCTCCCCCTGTGCCGCTACGGGGCAGAACTTTGAAATGCTTTTCTATAATCATTGTGATACTATCTTAAAAAATACCCCCTTTTTTTTATATCTTAGCAATCATTTTGGACTCCCCAAATATCTATTCAGCTTTGTTCAATAAAAACATAAGCTATTGTTTTGCAAATTCTATAAATTAGTCCAAACCAATACAGGAATCCCTATGACTCCCCCTTCCCTTTCCCCATTTTTTCTTTTTTTTTTCCCTTTTTTCTCTCCTTTCATTTTTCTTTAATATCTTTTAGATAAGACCTCCACAAACCTACCATTCCCTTTCAATCCTAATGTCTTATCTTCCTCTTACCCGCTACTACTCTTAACCCAAGGGCCAACAGCTTTATTAAAATGTGATTTGGTAAATTTAAAAGGGCTCTATTTAAGCACACAGCGTATTTTTTTTACAGAAGTTTTTAGTTAGTGAAGACCTTGCTTTTGGATAGAAGTTCACTAACTAAAAACTTCTGTAAATAAAATATGCTGTGTGTTTAAGCCCTTTTAAATTTACTGAATCACAGTTTAATAAGGCTGCAGATTTTTAAGTCCCTTAACATCTTTTCACTCTCTTTAATTTTATTCATTACCATTTCAGACATTTCTGCTCAGGGGTAACCAAGGAAAATAAAAAGGAAGATACATAATTTGTTAGTTCCAAAAAATGTATATCTTCAGTTATTCCTTGTATGCGTATGTTATTACGTCTTGTAGAGTCTTCCAATTTAGAATTACGACCTCTAAGCATCTGTAGTTCTAATTTCATTTTTACCATTTCCTGGGCCAAAGTTAGATTTTCCTCCGTGATTTTTATTTTTTTATCTAAATCATCCATTTTTATTGAGATTTCACTAATTGTTTTAGTATTCTGTGCTATCTTGTTTGTCAATTCATAAACTATTGACATTTTAAATTCCTGAAATAGCTCCTTCATTATTTCAAGAGTCAATCTTGATTCCCCTGTTTCTGATTCTTTAGTTGATTCTTCCAAACCTAAGGCATCATTACACAAAGATTGGGCCATCGAAACGTCTGGGTTAGATTCAGAACCCACTACAGGGAATGTTTCCTCCGTAATATTTATTCTGCTACAAGGTGAAAGGAGGGAGCCTACATTTTTTTTACTTTGCTGTTTTTTTCCTCTCTTATCTTGCTTCTCCCACCTTGGACCTGTTTTTTACCCATCATCTAATTAATATATCTTGTACTTAACAAGATTGATCTCTCCTATAACCATACCAGATCTAACCCAGAAATCTCTCTTGAAGCCAATGCGGCCGATCATCAATGATAATACATACGTTTCGATTTTCTTTCCTATACAGTATGTATTAAGTTATCAAAACAAAAATATACTTCATCTTTCAATTACTGCTGTGACATTTCTCAAACACCAAGAAGCAAAAAAAGAGAAGAATATAAACCTTTGTCCAACCTCTCCCTTTTACACTGTTTTTGTTAAGTGTTTTCATCAAACATATATTCCTAATTTCCCTAAATTCTCCACCTTGTTCAAGAAAATAGACCCTATGTAATCTCCCTTGCTATTGTTACCAAGTGAGGGTTATCCAAAAAACAAGAATAAATCATCATAGAGTTCAATACATATTTCCTGTGCATTCTTCCTTCTTTACAGTTGACAAAGATTTAGCAAAGTTGGCTGAACTCATATATATTGTTCAAGTCTCCTGAATGAGTCCCGAAATTCCTGCCAGGTATTATTCAAACTGCATGGAAGTAAGCATTGTCTCTATTAGTTAAAGAAAGATATAGGTATTTGAGCACTTTGTGCTTTAGCGTTCCTTATAGGCTATTTTAGTAGAAAGGTGTTTTCTATAATCAGTAAACTTCAAGGTTTCTAAAGGTCATAACCTCGAGTTATATCAGAGAACTGATTTCTTCACAGTTCTGATCCTTTCCTAAAATATAAAGAGAAAAAGAAAAGGGAGCACGTATATGTCAAGAGATCAAATGTCAGCTCACTGTGCCTTTTAGACCAAATCTGTGCATCTCAGGACAAGTATGATAGCTGTGGCTGAAAAAGATATTACTTCAGCACTCTGTGACCTTTGAGCAAAGTTTATATATCATAGGACAAATGTAGTGGTTGCCAATGAAAACTACTCAAGCATCAGCATAGTGTGCTCTTTGTGATTATATTCACCATTGACCTTAATACTGCCAATAGGTCATTAAGACAATATGCATTTTTGTAACAAACATGGCATTATATGCAGTGCCTTCTTAGTACATAATCCTGAAGTTAGTCAGACATTTATACAGTTGTTTGTGTTTAATGCCTCCACAATATCATACTTAAGCCCCTCAGTCTCTCTCACAAAATTGGGACTATTTACATCCATCTACTACTGTTGGTTGGAATATTTTTTTTGAGAAGTAGTATTAGCCGTAACTAAATTATAGGTGATTTCTGTTGATAGTTTAATGCCTTGTTTTTATGTGAGGTTAGAAGTCAAGTTATTATGCTCCAGTTGTGAAGATAATATGGTTATAATACCATTTATATAATACCATTTATATAATATATAATATAATATATATATAATAATTCCTAGCCTGCAAGGAAAAGGGGGAAAAGTGCTAATTTAGTAGGTCATAGTCTTCTGGATCCCTGGCGAGTAACTATATGAACTATATGACATGTAGGGTTACCCAAGATTGTCAGGGGAAAGGAAATTCCGCTGCTGCAAAGTACAATGGAATGTTAGAACTATGAACCAAGACAATCTGGAGGTGGTCAAACATGAATAGAAGACTTAGAGAAACAAAGGGAATCCTTTAAATAGTTATAGTGCACACCCTAGGCCGAATGGGCAATATAGAAAAACTCCAAAGTTAAAACTTAACGTTTATTGTTATCATATAAAATACTTGAGTTAAAAACTTGATTCTCTGACATAAAGTTCTGGGAAGTGGATGGAGGAGACCCTATTATGAAAAGACAATATTCAAAATTCGTATTGTAGGATCTTCTTATTCTATATCTCCTTGAAATGAGTGAAAAAAATAATTTAATATAAAGTGACCAGTGATTTCATCCCCTGATGAAATCACTGGAAACGTGCGTCGGGTTGCACCCTTTGCCAGTCCGCGACGCCGCCCTATGACGTCATACGCAGACGCATAGGCGACGCGTGGTCATGAATAACATTGACGAAATTGAGTAGCCCTCACAATCAATCAAATGGTGCCCAAAGCAGCACTCAGCTACCATCCAAAAAAGTTTATGCTCCAACCATGGATGCTAAAGAGGCTCAAGTTGTATAATTCTATGAAGATATTCAATACCTACATGATACAACAATAAGAAAACATTTTATTCTCATCATAGGAGATTGTAATACTAAAGTAAGGAACCAAAAGATACCTAGAATAATGGCAAAGTTTGTCATTGATGTACAAAATGATGTAAAATATATAAATCAGATTGACAATATACTGTACTTTGTAGACAAAGATGGAGGAACTCTATACAATCAGCAAAACTGTGGCTGAGATCATGAGCTTCTTATTGCAAAGTTCTGAATTAAATTGAGGTAAAGAGGGGAAAGCATGATATTGAATAAATAATATCCCCTTTGGGACTAGCAGTCCTATTAAATTCGAAGCCCGTAGTGGCATTGGCACACCCACACTGGCTGTAGGCTTGACATTCGGCTGACTTACAGAACTATTAAATAGAACCATGCCGCAAGTTACGGGCCAGAGACGCAAACCCGTTAACCATTCTTGCGCACGTTGGATGTGCAGCCGTGAACATGATCAATTAGTCAAACCTGTAATTATGGGTTTAGACGGAGCCAATGGCAAATGAGATTGTTATCATTACGTCATTGAAAAATGGAGGTTAGATTTCAAAGCCTTACGGTTTTGAATTATGAGTTACGATTGGACCTGCATTCCAGAAACAATGCAATATTAATAAATCAGTAAATATGATATTCAAGTCCATGCGAGTTACATTATATATATTAGCACATTGATTGCCGGGATTGATATATCACGAAAATTAAACATAAAATAATGTATTTTTGTATTGCAGATTTGCGAGCTTTAGAATGTTGTGCTATTAATCGTAATACCTTACATCACATTCCCTTTAATTATAAGTACAGTAGTGTGTATATTTGCATTTACAGTGCTACTTTAGGGCTTTAACCCCCTTGCGGGTCCTCTCTAGTACCCGTTGGCTCTTTGGCTCCATTTTCGAGTTACGGGGTTGAACGCCAGTGGATTCGTAGCAATTTAATAGCGATCTTCGAATGTAACAGTTACGGGCTTGACAGATCAAAGTATTTGCGGCCGCGGAGTTCAGATTTCGACATCCCGTAGGGTTTTTTCACCCTTAACTCGCAAGTCGTTAGCGGGTTGCTTTACGGGGCCACTTTAATAGGCGTAAGTCTTGCGGGCTACATTACAGGCTATGATTTTACACGTTGAGGGAATGCTAAAGAGACTGAAGTTGTATAATTCTATGAGGATATTCAATAACTCCAAGATACAACACAAAGAAAAGATTTTATTCTCCTCATAGGAGATTGGAATACTAAAGTAAGGAACGAAAAGATACCTGGAATAATGGGAAAGTTTGTCCTTGATATACACAATGAATTTAATAGGGCTGTAGATGAGGTAGATAGAAAGCCTGAAGAATGTTGGACAGAAGTGAGAGATATTCAGAAAATAGCAACAGAGAATATCCCCAAAGAAAGAAAACTAAGAAGGCAAACTGGCAGTCTGATGGGGCTTTGAAAGCAGCCCAGGAAAAAAATAGAGAGAAAGGCAGTGGAGAAAGGAAAGGATTTGTCCAACTGAATGCAGATTTCCAGAGGATAGCAAGAAGAGGCATTCTATAATGAATGATGTAATTAGATAGAGGAAGATTAAAGAATTGGAAAATTATGAGATCTCTTCAAGAAAATTGGGGATCTAAAAGAAACCTTTCATGCCTAAAGGGGGCTTGATAAAAGATAAAAATGGAGGGGGAAGTGACGTGTCATGAGGGATAACCAACTGGACCGGCCGATGAATGGACTTCCCCTACAGATTTCTGTGTATCAGTGCTAGAGATTCCCCTGGAAGTAGGCTTGCTTCAGGTTCTGCCGAGACCAGAATTACCTGCTATTTGAACTGGAACAAGTGATTGAAAAGCTCTTTCCATCCCTCAAAAATACAGCTGACACTCTTGTATACTTTTAAAAGGGGTAATGCACTTTATTGAAACAAACTGGGACATATACATGGTAGAATTAATGGGTCCCAGTAATTCAGTTAGCCTCAGTTCAAAGTAATAAAAGGTAACATAACTAACTATGATAGGAAGCCCAGCTAACTTACAGCCCTATTAAATTTGAAGCCCGTAGCGGGATCGGTAAGCCCGCAAGGGCTGCAGGCTTGAAATTCGGCTGTTTTACAGAGCTATTAAGATAGAATATTCTGCGAGTTACGGGCTTGAGACGAAAACCTGTAAACCATTTTTCGAAAGTTGGATGAACGGCCGTGAACATGATCAACTAGTCAAACCCGTAGTTATGGGTTAAGATGGAACCAATGGCAACAGAGATCGTCATCCTTACTTCACTGAAAAATGGAGGTTAGATTTCAAAGTCTTACGGGGTTCAATTACGAGTTACGATCGGACCCACATTCCAGAAATAATGCAATATTGATAAAGTCGTAAATATGATATTCTAGTCCATGCGAGTTCCGTTATATGTATTAACACATTGATTGCCGGGATCGATATAACACGGAAATTACACATGAAATAAAGTATTTTATACTTCAGATTCGCAAGCTTGAGAATGTTGTGCTATTTATTCTAATACCTAACATCAATTTCCATGTTCTTATATGTACAGTAGTGTGTGTATATTTGCATTTACAGTGCTACTGATTGGACTTTACCCCCCTCGCGGGTCCTCTCTAGTACCCGTTGGCTTCTTGGCTCCATTTGCGGGTTACGGGCTTGAATGCCAGTGAATTCGTTGCAATTTAATAGCGTGATTGGAAATGTAACAGGCTTGACAGATCAAAGAATTTGCGGGCGCGCAGTTCAAATTGTCAGGTCCCGTAGCCTTTTTTTGCCCTTACCCCGCAAGTCGTTGACGGGTTTATTTACGGGGCCAATTTAATAGCGGCAAGTCATGCGGCCTAAGTTATGGGCTATGGTTTTCAGCAATGAGGGAATTTCATAAGATGTTTCCATAAATGTGTGTCTTTATAGACTTTCAAAGGTCTTTTCCGAGACTAAATTAATGAATACATTGTTATTGTTTGGCAGTCATAAAGAGTATATATTACATATAAAAGTATTGGGTCCCTTTCCTCTGCTGCCTCTTTTTAATTTGTTGCCTGGAATTATTGACATGTTGTATATGTGTCTCTTTTTTTTTTTTTAAATCAATATTTAATTAACTCATATTATGAGATCCATTGGGACTTTTTACAATTCATAAAAGTCCTGTCTGGAAAGAACATTTAATCAAGTCAAATACCTTCTGTTGTATCTTTGTTGGCACATATTGCACTAAACACTTTAGAAACAAACCAATTATTGACTGATATATTATTGACTGATAGATTACTGATCTTATTTTATTATATTTAACTAGGGAGTTGCCCATCAAAAATTTACGGCAATAAAATGCGAGGCTGTCCCCCCTCTAACTTGCGGGCCTCAGCGCTCATTGCAAGCCCCGCAATGAGCGACTTTGCCGCTCATTGCAGGCGTCATCCAACCCGCAACTTTCAGGCCTTGCAATGAGCACCTTTCCTTGTGAGCCGCCTCTCCCCACTCTTTCACCCCTTTGTCTCTTTCCCCTCTCTCCCTCCCCTGTATCTTTTCCCCCTATCTCCCTCTAGCTGTCTCTTTGCCCCCTCTCTCTGCCCTTTGAGTTTATTTCCGTTATCTCCCTCCTCTGTGTTTCTTTACACCCTCTCCCCTCCACTCCCTCCCCTGTGTCTTTCTCCTCCCTCTCCCTTCTCTGTGCTGTAATAGTCTTGCGGGCCTCGCGATGAGAGCCTTTGGCGCTCATTACAAGCCTTTTTCTAAGTTGTGCAGGGCTTGCAATGAGCGCCTACTCGCTCATTGCGCATGAGCAAGCCCGTATCTTTTAACATTGCGTGACGACAACTTGCAATTACCACAACCATTATATGTGATACTATTCTAAAAATATTGGCTACAAATAAGTAAAGAACATAAATATTTATTAAGCTTTATTTGCAACCCGCCAACATATTCCTGTAGCGCTAAACAGGGTAGATACAAGTCAAAAATAAACTTAACAAATCAAAAAAGAATGAAGGGCCCTGTTATTGAGTTTAAAACACAAAGTGCTTTCTCTAAAGCATCCAATAAGATTGATAATTTGCAAACTTACAGTCTAGAGGGTATGGGTGAGGTAAAGAGAGGTAAGGTACAAAATATTTATAAATTAAAAATATTTAAAACAAAAAAAGCAACATGTGCGGCACCCACAGTAACCCATAAAGTGAATAAGTTCCATAAAGCATCATAGGAACAATGGAAATACTACTTACTTCACTAGTGAAAAACTCTCAGCTTGGAGAATAACAGCCCACTGTGTTCAGTGAGTTCATCCAATTTACACATTTAACAATTTATAATGTTGAATATTTTCCTTCACAGTAAAGAAAAATGATGCGATCTGTCTGTGTTTCAGCTCCATCAAGCAGAATGCGATTAGATTAACATTTTAAAAAGGATCAGCAGTTTTTTAAACTTTATGTATATGACAACCTGTTAAATTTTAGCAGTGTGTGGTACACTGTAATTGGCAGCCATCTACTGCATCCATCCACCAAACAAGAGTTTCTATTAATAAATTATGTCCAAGCTGTAACATAGCAGAGAAAAGATAAATGTTATTTTATTATCAATGTATTTAGCTAATATTAGCAGATCATGAGTTACACAGGAAATTAGCACATATAACAAAACAACTTTAGATGGACAAGTATAATTTTGTTACATAAAATCTGAGCATCATCATATCTTTTTTGGCCTTAAAGTGATATCTAAGTTTGCTGGATTAATACATTTGTGCACTCTATAGGCAAAAAGCAGCCAATGGGCCTCATTCAAATGTGATTTAGCCAATTCAATAGGGCTCTATATAAGCACAGAGCATATTTTTTTCACAGAAGCTTTAAGTTATTTAACTTCTATTCAAAAGCAAGGTCTTCACTAACTAAAAAATTCTGTAAACAAAATATGCTTAAATAGAGCCCTATTCAATTGTCAAAATCTCGTTTGAATGAGGCCCTATATGTCAACAGCACATCTCATAAAACCTTTTATTTTTATTAAAGGTATATGAAAGTGAGTTGGGTTATGAATGCATCCGGTAGAAGGCATCATAACCCAACTATCAAAAACATTTGCATGAAAACATGCAAACTGTTTTTGCAATAAAAGAAAAATATGCTGGGGGTGATGTAGACACCACCAGTAACTGAGATTTGAATATTGGATATCTCACTTTTAATGAGATATCCAATATGCAGCATCTGCGCATGCTCATGTTGATTGGCATTTGAGTCAATCAGCAAGCATCGGTGACGTCAGCCATGACGTCACTGCTGCTGCCGAACACCGCCGAGCATAACTCAGAGATTTCTAGAGGAGGGCAGAGGGAGAAGCGCTGGGGGCGGCGGCGGACCGAGCACAGTGAGAGTGAGTGTCTGTCTGCCTGTCTGTCTGCCCGCCTGAGTGAGTGAGTGTGTTTGTCTGCCTGAGGGTGTGTCTGCCTGCCTGCCTAAGTGTGTGCCTGCCTGAGTGAAAGAGTGCCTGCCTGAGTAAGTACCTGACTGCCTGAGTGAGTGAGTGAGTGAGTGTGTGCCTGCCTGAGTGTGTGTGTGTGCCTGTCTGAGTGTGTGTGCGTGCTTGCCTGAGTGTGTGCCTGCCTGTCTGAGTGTGTGCCTGCCTGAGTGTGTGCGTTCCTGTCTGAGTATGTGCCTGTCTGAGTGTGTGCCTGCCTGAGTGTGTGCCTGTCTGAGTGTGTGTGTGCGTGCTTGCCTGAGTGTGTGCCTGCCTGTCTGAGTGTGTGCCTGCCTGAGTGAGTGAGTGTCTTCCTGAGTAAGTGTCTGCCTGAGTGAGTGAGTGTGTGCCTCCCTGAGTTAGTGAGTGCCTGTCTGAGTGTGTGCCGGTCTGAGTGTGTGCTTGCCTAAGTGTGTGTGTGCCTGTCTGAGTGCGTGCCTGCCTGCGTGTGTGCCTGTCTGAGTGTGTGCTTGCCTGCCTGTGTGCCTACCTGCCTGAGTGTGTGCATGCCTGAGTGAGTGTGTGCTTGCCTATGTGTGTGCCTGCCTGAGTGTGTGAGTGTGTGCCTGCCTGAGTGTGTGCCTGCCTGCGTGTGTGCCTGTCTGAGTGTGTGCTTGCCTGCCTGTGTGCCTACCTGCCTGCCTGTGTGCATGCCTGAGTGAGTGTGTGCTTGCCTATGTGTGTGCCTGCCTGAGTGTGTGAGTGTGTGCCTGCCTGAGTGAGTGTGTGCCTGCCTGAGTGTGTGCCTGCCTGCCTGAGTGAGTGTGTGCCTGCCTGAGGGTGTGTCTGCCTGCCTGCCTAAGTGTGTGCCTGCCTGAGTGAAAGAGTGCCTGCCTGAGTAAGTACCTGACTGCCTGAGTGAGTGAGTGAGTGTGTGCCTGCCTGAGTGTGTGCCTTCCTGAGTGCCTGCCTGAGTGTGTGCGTTCCTGCCTGAGTATGTGCCTGTCTGAGTGTATGCCTGCCTGAGTGTGTGTGTGTGCCTGTCTGAGTGTGTGTGCGTGCTTGCCTGAGTGTGTGCCTGCCTGTCTGAGTGTGTGTCTGCCTGAGTGAGTGTCTTCCTGAGTAAGTGCCTGCCTGAGTGAGTGAGTGTGTGCCTCCCTGAGTTAGTGAGTGCCTGTCTGAGTGTGTGCCTGTCTGAGTGTGTGCCTGCCTAAGTGTGTGTGTGCCTGTCTGAGTGCGTGCCTGCCTGCGTGTGTGCCTGTCTGAGTGTGTGCTTGCCTGCCTGTGTGCCTACCTGCTTGAGTGTGTGCCTGCCTGAGTGAGTGTGTGCTTGCCTATGTGTGTGCCTGCCTGAGTGTGTGAGTGTGTGCCTGCCTGAGTGCGTGCCTGCCTGTGTGTGTGCCTGTCTGAGTGTGTGCTTGCCTGCCTGTGTGCCTACCTGCCTGCCTGTGTGCATGCCTGAGTGAGTGTGTGCTTGCCTATGTGTGTGCCTGCCTGAGTGTGTGAGTGTGTGCCTGCCTGAGTGAGTGTGTGCCTGCCTGAGTGTGTGCCTGCCTGCCTGAGTGAGTGTGTGCCTGCCCAAGTGTGTGCCTGCCTGAGTGTATGCCTGACTGTGTATTTGCCTATCTAAGTGTATGCCTGTCTGCCTGAGTGCATGTCTGAGTGTGTGATTGCCTACCTGAGTGTGTGAGTGCATGTCTGCGTGTTTGAGGTGTGTGTCTGCCTGAGTTTGTGCCTGCCTGCGTGTGTGCCTGTCTGAGTGTGTGCTTGCCTGCCTGTGTGCCTACCTGCCTGCCTGTGTGCATGCCTGAGTGAGTGTCTTCCTGAGTAAGTGCCTGCCTGAGTGAGTGAGTGAGTGAGTGTGTGCCTCCCTGAGTTAGTGAGTGCCTGTCTGAGTGTGTGCCTGTCTGAGTGTGTGCCTGTCTAAGTGTGTGTGTGCCTGTCTGAGTGCGTGCCTGCCTGCGTGTGTGCCTGTCTGAGTGTGTGCTTGCCTGCCTGTGTGCCTACCTGCTTGAGTGTGTGCCTACCTGAGTGAGTGTGTGCTTGCCTATGTGTGTGCCTGCCTGAGTGTGTGAGTGTGTGCCTGCCTGAGTGCGTGCCTGCCTGCGTGTGTGCCTGTCTGAGTGTGTGCTTGCCTGCCTGTGTGCCTACCTGCCTGCCTGTGTGCATGCCTGAGTGAGTGTGTGCTTGCCTATGTGTGTGCCTGCCTGAGTGTGTGAGTGTGTGCCTGCCTGAGTGAGTGTGTGCCTGCCTGAGTGTGTGCCTGCCTGCCTGAGTGAGTGTGTGCCTGCCTGAGGGTGTGTCTGCCTGCCTGCCTAAGTGTGTGCCTGCCTGAGTGAAAGAGTGCCTGCCTGAGTAAGTACCTGACTGCCTGAGTGAGTGAGTGAGTGTGTGCCTGCCTGAGTGTGTGCCTTCCTGAGTGCCTGCCTGAGTGTGTGCGTTCCTGCCTGAGTATGTGCCTGTCTGAGTGTATGCCTGCCTGAGTGTGTGTGTGTGCCTGTCTGAGTGTGTGTGCGTGCTTGCCTGAGTGTGTGCCTGCCTGTCTGAGTGTGTGTCTGCCTGAGTGAGTGTCTTCCTGAGTAAGTGCCTGCCTGAGTGAGTGAGTGTGTGCCTCCCTGAGTTAGTGAGTGCCTGTCTGAGTGTGTGCCTGTCTGAGTGTGTGCCTGCCTAAGTGTGTGTGTGCCTGTCTGAGTGCGTGCCTGCCTGCGTGTGTGCCTGTCTGAGTGTGTGCTTGCCTGCCTGTGTGCCTACCTGCTTGAGTGTGTGCCTGCCTGAGTGAGTGTGTGCTTGCCTATGTGTGTGCCTGCCTGAGTGTGTGAGTGTGTGCCTGCCTGAGTGCGTGCCTGCCTGTGTGTGTGCCTGTCTGAGTGTGTGCTTGCCTGCCTGTGTGCCTACCTGCCTGCCTGTGTGCATGCCTGAGTGAGTGTGTGCTTGCCTATGTGTGTGCCTGCCTGAGTGTGTGAGTGTGTGCCTGCCTGAGTGAGTGTGTGCCTGCCTGAGTGTGTGCCTGCCTGCCTGAGTGAGTGTGTGCCTGCCCAAGTGTGTGCCTGCCTGAGTGTATGCCTGACTGTGTATTTGCCTATCTAAGTGTATGCCTGTCTGCCTGAGTGCATGTCTGAGTGTGTGATTGCCTACCTGAGTGTGTGAGTGCATGTCTGCGTGTTTGAGGTGTGTGTCTGCCTGAGTTTGTGCCTGCCTGCGTGTGTGCCTGTCTGAGTGTGTGCTTGCCTGCCTGTGTGCCTACCTGCCTGCCTGTGTGCATGCCTGAGTGAGTGTCTTCCTGAGTAAGTGCCTGCCTGAGTGAGTGAGTGAGTGAGTGTGTGCCTCCCTGAGTTAGTGAGTGCCTGTCTGAGTGTGTGCCTGTCTGAGTGTGTGCCTGTCTAAGTGTGTGTGTGCCTGTCTGAGTGCGTGCCTGCCTGCGTGTGTGCCTGTCTGAGTGTGTGCTTGCCTGCCTGTGTGCCTACCTGCTTGAGTGTGTGCCTGCCTGAGTGAGTGTGTGCTTGCCTATGTGTGTGCCTGCCTGAGTGTGTGAGTGTGTGCCTGCCTGAGTGCGTGCCTGCCTGCGTGTGTGCCTGTCTGAGTGTGTGCTTGCCTGCCTGTGTGCCTACCTGCCTGCCTGTGTGCATGCCTGAGTGAGTGTGTGCTTGCCTATGTGTGTGCCTGCCTGAGTGTGTGAGTGTGTGCCTGCCTGAGTGAGTGTGTGCCTGCCTGAGTGTGTGCCTGCCTGCCTGAGTGAGTGTGTGCCTGCCTGAGGGTGTGTCTGCCTGCCTGCCTAAGTGTGTGCCTGCCTGAGTGAAAGAGTGCCTGCCTGAGTAAGTACCTGACTGCCTGAGTGAGTGAGTGAGTGTGTGCCTGCCTGAGTGTGTGCCTTCCTGAGTGCCTGCCTGAGTGTGTGCGTTCCTGCCTGAGTATGTGCCTGTCTGAGTGTATGCCTGCCTGAGTGTGTGTGTGTGCCTGTCTGAGTGTGTGTGCGTGCTTGCCTGAGTGTGTGCCTGCCTGTCTGAGTGTGTGCCTGCCTGAGTGAGTGTCTTCCTGAGTAAGTGCCTGCCTGAGTGAGTGAGTGTGTGCCTCCCTGAGTTAGTGAGTGCCTGTCTGAGTGTGTGCCTGTCTGAGTGTGTACCTGCCTAAGTGTGTGTGTGCCTGTCTGAGTGCGTGCCTGCCTGCGTGTGTGCCTGTCTGAGTGTGTGCTTGCCTGCCTGTGTGCCTACCTGCTTGAGTGTGTGCCTGCCTGAGTGAGTGTGTGCTTGCCTATGTGTGTGCCTGCCTGAGTGTGTGAGTGTGTGCCTGCCTGAGTGCGTGCCTGCCAGCGTGTGTGTCTGTCTGAGTGTGTGCTTGCCTGCCTGTGTGCCTACCTGCCTGTGTGCATGCCTGAGTGAGTGTGTGCTTGCCTATGTGTGTGCCTGCCTGAGTGTGTGAGTGTGTGCCTGCCTGAGTGAGTGTGTGCCTGCCTGAGTGTGTGCCTGCCTGCCTGAGTGAGTGTGTGCCTGCCCAAGTGTGTGCCTGCCTGAGTGTATGCCTGACTGTGTATCTGCCTATCTGAGTGTATGCCTGTCTGCCTGAGTGCATGTCTGAGTGTGTGATTGCCTACCTGAGTGTGTGAGTGCGTGTCTGAGTGTGTGAGGTGTGTGTCTGCCTGAGTTTGTGCCTGCCTGAGTGAGTGCCTGTCTGAGTGTGTGCCGGCCTGATTGTGTGAGTGTGTGCCTACCTGAGTGTGTGCCTGCCTAACTGAGTGAGTGTGTGCCTGCCTGAGTGTCTGCTGGCCTTCCTGAGTGTGCTCCTGCCTGAGTGTGTGCCATCCTGAGTGAGTGCCTGCCTGAGTGTGTGCCTTCCTGGGTGTGTGCCTACCTGGGTGTGTGCCTGCCTGAGTGAGTGCCTGCCTGAGTGTTTGCCTGCCTGAGTGTGTGAGTGTGTGCCTGCCTGAGTGTGTGCCTGCCTGCCTGAATAAGTGAGTGTGGGCCTGCCTGAGTGTCGGCCTGCCTGCCTGACTGTGTGTCTGCCAGTCTGAGTGTATGCCTGTTTGCCTGAGTGCCTGCCTGAGTGTGTGAGTGCCTGCCTGAGTGTGTGAGGTGTGAGTGCCTGCCTGAGTGAGTGAGTGTGTGTGTCTGTGAGTGAGTATGTATTTGAGTGAGCGTGTGTGTGTCTGTGAGTGTGTGTGATTGAGTGTGTGTATGTGAGTGTGTGTCTGTGAGTGAGTGAGTGTGTGTCTGCGTGAGTAAATATGTGAGTGAGTGAGTATGTCTGTGTGAGCAAGAGTAATTCTGTCTGTGTGTGGGGGAGGCAACAGGGGGAGGTCATGTGGCAATTAACTGGGGCAAGGGGAGGTCATGGGGAAATTCTCTGGGGCTGGGGACAATTCACTGGGGCTGGGGGAGGTCACAGGGCAATTCTCTGTGTCTGGGGGGCAATTCTCTGGGGTTGGGGGAGGTCATGGGGCAATTCTATGGGGCTTGGGGGCAATTATCTAGGGCTGAGGGTCAATTTACTGGGGCTGTGGGAGGTCATGGGGCAATTCTCTGGGGCTGTGGGCAATTATCTGGGGTTGGTGGAGGTCACAGGGCAATTCTCTGGGGTTGGGGGAGGTCATGGGGCAATTCTATGGGCTTGGGGGCAATTCTCTACGGCCGAGGGGCAATTTACTGGGGCTGGGGGAGGTCACGGGGCAATTCTATGGGGCTGGGGGGCAATTCTCTGGGGTTGTGGGGGCAATTATCTGGGGTTGGTGGAGGTCATGGGGCAATTCTATGGGCAGGGGGCAATTCTCTGGGGTTGGGGGCAATTCACTGGGGTTGGTGGAGGTCATGGAGCAATTCTCCAAGGCTGGGGAGCAAATCTATGGAGTTGGGGGACAAACAACTAGGGTTGGGGGAGGTCACAGGGAAATTCTCTGGGGCTGGTGGGCAATTCTTTAGGACTGGGGAGCAATTCACTGGGGCTGGAAGAGCTCATGGGGCAATTCTATGTGGCTGCGGGGGAATTCTCTGGGGCTGGGGGGAAATTCTCTGGGGTTGGTGAAGGTCATGGGGCAATTCTTTGTGGCTCGGGGGCAATTTACTGGGGCTGGGGGAGGTCATGGGGCAATTCTCTGGGGCTGGGGAGCAATTCTCTGGAGTAAGGGGGTAATTATCTGGGGTTGCTGGAGGTCACAGGGCAATTCTCTGGGGCTGGGGGGAATTCACTAAGGTTGGGGAAGATTATGGGGCAATTCTATGGGGCTGGGGGGCAATTCTCTGGGCTGGGGGCAATTCTCTGGGGTTGGTGGTGGTCACTGGGCAATTCTCTGGGGCTGGGGGGCAATTCACTTGGGCTGGTGGAGGTCACTGGGGCAATTCTTTGCAGCTGGGGAACAATTCTCTAAGGTTGAGGAGCAATGCTCTGGGGTTGTTGGAGGTCATGGGGCAATTCTCTACGGCTGGGGGACAATTCTCTGGTGCTGGGGCGGCAATGCTCTGGGGTTGGTGGATGTCACTGGGCAATTCTCTGGGGCCGGGGGGAAATTCACTGGGATTGGGGTTAGGTCATGGGGCAAATATTTGGGGCTGGGGGGGGCAATTTTCTGGGGCTGAGGAATATCACCTGGGATGTAGATAAAGCAATTAGTGAATGAAGAGACATAAATCTAAAGGAAAGGAAAGTGTCTGAAATCATGTGACTTCCCAAAGTAGGGCAGACTACAGGTGATAACTGAGCATGTCTGCACAACCCCCAGGCAAAAAATGACTACACAACTTCCTGATCCCCACACAATGAGCATGGGGCATCCAGGAGCAATATTAACCCACTATTTGCCTGCTCTTGCTTAGATAGTTGAGCAGTGTTGTCAGACTCCCAGTCACTGCTGGGATAGGACTCATCCCTGCTTCCAGTCTATGCTGTGTGGTGTTGCCATAGCAACTAACATAGTGCTATGTCTCAAATCTTTCATCTAACCGGATTGGCCAAAACAAATTATGGAGGGCTGTTAACCTTAATGTTAAACTGTCAGAAATTACAAAAGATTTTGCTAACTTCACAGTAAGTGTTTAAATGTTTATTTTGGTATTTATTTTTTCATGCAAACATTTTTTTTCATATACTATTAATTCTACTCTATCAGATAAACAAAAAAACAAGATAGAGCTGCTCAATCAGAGAACGAACTAACCTTAATACGTTAGTTCTGTGGATATGATAACCCACTATGAGAACAACCTCTTTTAGCTCACTTGTGCCCTTCACAGGGAGAAATATCCTGTAGTATATCAGTCTGGTCTCACTCACTAGAGTGGTCCAGCACTGAAATACCAGGCAATTCTACTCTGAACAGGAGAAACAGCAAACCCCGGTGTACGTTTCGGCCTTCTTTGGGCCTCGTCAATGAGGTGTAGCTGATGAAGATCAAGAATATAGGATGTTAACTTTAAAAAATGCAATGCAATTTCTGAAATACAAACCTCTTCCAATGCATTATGACATAATGTATGTTTCTTCCCCTTCAGTAATGAAGTTTTTATCCATACAGCAATTGATTGGACTTTCAGGATTGTACATCTTTATTTCAATTAGCACGTGTCAATGAATTAAAGAATGGAACATCAATTAAACATAATTTATTAAGAGTGCAGAATAAGATTCCGGAGATAAGTACATTTAATGCATGTGTCAGATCTAAGGGGGTACATTTTAAAGTAAAGTATAAAGTTTTAAAAAGGCCATTTTCCGATACTAGATATTATGCAACAAATGTATGCACCTGGAAACAAGCCTATATGAAATTATGTGATTGAATTTCAGTGAAAGAAAGTAAATGGAGATGGTAGAGTTTTGCTGTCCAAGAACAAAAGCATAAGATTGTAAGTATGCAAGTTTTTAATATTGTAAGGTGCTCAAAGACAAGGACACTTAACTCTTCAAATTATACTAGTCTAAGATAAATAAGAAATTCATGGAGAATAAGTGCATCTTTTCATAAAAGGACTTCACAGTATTTTTATTAATAGTGAAATTGCTAATTATCACTTATAATAGTTGTGGTAAGTTACGAATGTTGGTCACGCAATGTTAAAAGTTAAGGGCTTGCGCATGCGTAACGAGCATCAAAGAGACACATGGATGGGAGAGGGGGGAAACAGACACAGGAGTCAGAGAGTGGGGAGAGGCTCGCAATGATCGCTGAAGGCGATCATCATTGGTCTCGCATTGAGCGCCAAAGGAGCTCAGAATCAGGTGCGAAAGTGGCGGGTTGGACGACGTCTGCAATGAGGCCCGTAAAGTAGAGGGGGAGAGGCACCTTCAAGTGGTCATTGCGAGGCATGAAAGTGGCGGGTTGGCCAAGGCCTGCATTGAGAAACATCGCAAGGCCTGTCAAGTAGACGGTGGGAGAGGTCAAAGGCGCTCATCCCAAGGTCCGTAAATTAGATGGGGACAGCCTTGCATTGTGTGGCAAACAGCATTCCCAGCCTTCAAATTTTATTGGCCCAATTTTTGAGGGGCAAGTCGCTAGTTTTTAATAATTACTACAGTGATATTACTCACTAGGGTGGGCCATTGCTCTATCAAGCCTACCTTGATTGGCTCTGGCTGGACCCTCCTGCTCCTTACTCTGGGCCCTAGGTACTGCATCTCCTTCCTAGCAAACTGGCATTTCTCCAGGCAAATAGTCAACCCTGTTTGCTGGATTCGAACTAGGACCGAGACTAGGTGGTCCACATGCTCCTGCTAATTATGGCTGACTGTGGCAATGTAGTAGGTGGTCAACGAGACATTGGGTACCTCAAAAGTCCATGGAGAAAACCCAGTGCACTCTTGTGAGACCTCTCTGTAGGCAAAGTGGAAGTAAGGAACGCAAGTGGGTTGAACCCAACCCGGTTGAAAATTGCTACCAAAGCATGAGCCATGTTTGCACTGCTGGAACAGATGATCCAGGGTCTATACCTCTGTGACAAATGTGAGCATGTTGCCTCTCTGGAAGCTAAAATTGGAGAACTAGAGAGGAGAATTGCAACACTTCATGATATTGTCACACTGGAAATGGAGTTGGTGCTCACAGAGCACAGTTTAGCTGGTCCTAGCATGGAGGGTGGAGATGGGGCTAGTGAGGATGTCCAGGGAGGTAGCTGGGTTACAGTTACAAGAGGAAGCAGGGGGATCAGGAGGAGGAGACAGACCAGTGCTGAGTTGACAAACACAAAACAGATTTGCCAGATTGAGTGAAACTGTTGGGGGTCTCCATTCAGGAATGGCAATGCCAGATAGAGGAGAGGGGGGCAGCATAGACAGGGCAAGAGAAAGCTTTTGGTGGTAGGGGACTCTATTATTAGGTAGGTAGATGGGGTGATTTGTCACCCAGATCCCAGCAATCGAACAGTCTGCTGTCTCCTGGGTACTCGGGTTCGGCATGTTGAGGACCGGGTAGATAAATTAACTGGAGGTCTTAGTACATATTGATACCAATGACAAAGTAAGTGGAAGATGGAGTGTCCTAAAGAATGATTTTAAAGAACTAGGGAATAAGCTTAAAGAAATGACCTACGAGGTAGTACTTTCCGAGATACTACCAGTGCCACATGTTAGCCCAGGGAGACAGCAGGAGCTTAGGGAGGTTAATGCGTGGCTAAAAAAGTGGTGCAGGACAGGGGGTTTGGGGTTTTTAGAGCACTGGGCTGCCTTCTCACTTGGGTACAATCTCTATAGCAGGGATGGATTGCACCCTAATGATGAGGGAGTCTGTGCTAGGGGAAGGATGGTAGAACGGCTGGGGGAGTTTTTAAACTAGTAGGTGGGGGGAAGGGACTAGATAGACATATTGGGGTGGAAAGGGTAGAGGGGGAAAGGGATGAATTATCTGCCCATGGGGGAGGAGAAGGGTGAGGGTTACAATATACAGTAGGGAGGTATTACTACATGACTCAAATACAGTGGCAAGCAATTCACAATGGCAGAGCCATTACAACATAAAGTGTATGCATACTAATGCAAGAAGATTGTCTGGGAAAATGGGAGAGCTAGAATTATTAGCATTAAAAGAAAAATGGGACTTAGTAGGCATTTCTGAAACATGGTGGGATGAATCTCATGACTGGACAATTTGAATGGTTATAATTTATTTAGGAAAGATTGCGGTAATGGTAGAAGATGAGGAGGGATTTGTCTGTTTGTTAAGCCTGGCTTTAAACCCGTAGTCAGAGAAGATATTTATGGTGGAACTAGCAAAAACATTGAATCTTTGTGGATTGAGTTAAATAGTGGAGGAGCTAATTCTAAATGCATTTTGGTAGGAATATGCTATAAACCCCCAAATATAATTGAGGGTGATGAACTGCAACTATCGCTGCAGATAGATAATGCAGCTAAGCATGTTAACAACCCTGAAAATAAACTGGATAAATGAGACCAGCAGTTCAGCTAAAGGGAGCAGGTTCTTATCTGGCCCCGGTTATACAAGAACCTACTAGAAATTGGGCTATCTTGGATTTAGTCATCACAAATAATATTGATATAATATGAAATCTTAAAATAGGGGAACCCTTGGGGAACAGTGATCACCACACAGTCTCATTTGAGATTGAATACAAAAAACAGAGCTGTAAGGGGCCAACAAAAACTCTAAATTTTAAAAGGGCTAACTTGAATGGGCTAAGGGCAGCAATACAGCATATAGACTGAAATAGAGAACTTACAGGGAAAAATACTGAAAATAAATGGACAGCATTCAAATCCTTACTAAATATACATACAAATTGGCATGTACCATGTAGAAATAAAATGAATAGGAGTAAATCACATCCCATGTGGCTTAACAATGACTTAAAGACCATGATAAGGAAAAAGACATGTGAATATAAGGAAATAAACAAGGCTTGCAAAAGGGCTATAAGACTGGCTAAAATAGAAAATGAGAAGTCAGTTGCAAAGGAAAGTAAGACTAACCCTAAAATATTTTTTTAATATATTAATGGGAAGAAGGCGAGGAAGGAAGCTATAGTAACATTACAATATGACACAGGCCATCTGATAATTAGTGACCAGGAAAAGGCAGATGAGCTAAATAGGTTCTTTTCTTCAGTATATACAAGGGAGGTACCAGTGGTTGGGACACTGCAGCAAAATGGGGCTACACTACCTTCACCAAATAATTAGTTAACGCAAATAAAAATCAAAATGAGGTTGGAGAAAATAAATGTTAATAAAGCCCCAGGTCCTGATGGAATACATCCAAGGGTACTGAGGGAACTGAGTTCTGTGATAGCCAAACCATTATATCTAATTTTTCAAGACTCACTCCCCACAGGGTCGCTACCAGATGACTGGAGAAAAGCAGATGTAATACCTATATTTAAGAAGGGCGCTAGAGCAAATCCAGGGAGCTATAGACCTGTAAGCCTCACATCTGTAGTTGGGAAGCTTTTAGAAGGGTTAATAAGGGGCAGTATACAAGAATGTGTCTGTTTAAACAAGATCATAAGTAGGAGTCAACACGGATGTATGAAAGATAGGTCATGTCAGACCAATCTAATTAGTTTCTATGAAGAGGTAAGTAGGAACTTGGATCAGGGCAACTCAGTGGAGGTACTCTTTTTGGATTTTGCCAAGGCTTGTGATAGAGTGCCACATTGGAGACTATTGAGCAAACTAAGGGATACAGGAATTGCAGTAAATATCTGCTCATGGATCGAGAGCTGGCTAAAAGATAGGAAACAAAGGGTGGTTGTAAATTGAACATACTCAGTTCAGTATTAGGTCCTCTCCTTTTTAACATATTTATTAATGACGTAGAAGTAGAACTGCATTTTTGCTAATAACATTAAGTTGTGCAAGGTAATTAAATCAGATAATGATGTACTTTCCCTACAAAGGGATTTGCATAAATTAGAGAAATGGGCAGCTAAATGGCAGATGAGATTTAATACAAATAAATGTAAGGTTATGCATTTGGGAAGGGAAATAGCCATGCAATTTATAATCTTAATGGAGCAAATCTAAGGGTATCAGATATTGAAAGGGATTTGGCAGTACTTGTGGACAACCACCTAGGTAGCAATGCTCAATGACAAGCAGCAGCTGCAAAGGCAAATAAAATATTAGCCTGTATTAAGAAGGATATAGAAGCAAGGGAAGCAGATATAATTCTGTCACTATACAAATCACTAGTACACCCTCATTTGGAATATGGAGTACCATTTTGGGCACCACGTAAAAACATAAAAAGGACATTTTAAAGCTAGAAAAAGAAAGACTAACCAAATTAAACTTATTTTCCCTAGAAAAAATGCATCTAGGAAGGGATATGATTACCTTTCTTAAATACATCCAGGGTCAATATAAGGCTTTGTCAAGTGAACCTTTTGTGCAGAGAGATTTTCAAGTGACAAGAGGACATCCCTTGAGGTTAGAGGAAAAAAGATTTCACCTTAAAGAAAGAAAAGGGTTCTTCACAGTTAGGGTGGTTAAACTGTGGAATTCTCTACCAAAGGAGGTGGTGACAGTGAATTCAATAGATAACTTAAAAAAGGTGTTATATTTTTAAATAAAGAGGGCATTCAAGGTTATTCTAGATAACTAGCAAAGGAATATTGATCCAGGGAGAAATTTGATTGCCAGTCTCTGGGGTCAGGAAGGAATCTTTTTCTGTTTGCCTTCCTCTGGATCAATTGACAATTATTAACAAATAGTCCACATATTACAAGAATCAGAAGAGATCTAAAAAGGTGGAACTTAATGGACTAACAGTCTTTATTCAACCTCAAATAATATGTAACTATGAGCCAACATTGTTGGTGTAATGCATCCAAGAGCTGCAGTCTCTGAATGCTGGGTGGCATAATCCACCATTGTGAGGATGTATCTATTGCTCGACTTACTAAGCTTGGCAATGGGGTTAATGAAATCTACAGCAACTTGGTCGAAGGGAATCTCTATAATGGGCATGGAAACTATGGGCATCTTGTGATACTCTGGGTAAAAAAATGCTGTTGGCAAGAGCTCAATTTATTATAGTTTCATGCTAAATGATGTCATGGATAATGACTAGCAGTGCTGCAGAACAGCATTCGGTATTGACCAGCTGTCATTGCACTCTCCAAGGCTGCTTGTCCCTCTGTGGATCGGTCACCCTGTACAACAGGTCAACAGCACAAATATATGTATCATCCTCAGGTCCTGACTACCCAGTCAGTACCCTCTCTAATGCAGGATTCTGCTTCAGCTCCAGCTTAAACTCGGTCAGGTCAACACTTATCTTTCCCCAGTTGGTATCTGGATTTCCGCAATTTGGGCTGGCTTTAACTCCTCTGGTGTCTCTTTGGCAGTGGCCTGTTTGGCGTGGCTCTGGGTCACAATGGCCACATAACAACACTCCATGGTACCTGATCCTGACTCCCACCTATTTTTTTGGCCATGCCCTTGTCCCTTTCACTATGGACCTGAGATAAAGGGATGGATAGCTGCTGGGCAGCAGATACCACATTTCCACCTATTTTATTAGAACAGCAGAGGGCTCACCAAGCCTGGATGGATCAGAGTCAGATACAATCCAGTGTCCCCGAAAGCCCTCCATGAATTGCCCGTGGAGGGATGAAATAAACACAGATAGGTTGGATGTGGCTACTTTGGTAGTCTACTGCGGATAACTGGTCAGGGGCTACAAAATACTGCTCCTCGGGACAAATTATTTGCTTGTAGCAATCAAATGGTCCTTCTTTGCCTTGTGGTAGGTAGGTCACTCATGCGCCCACACACCCAGGACAAGCTGAGGGGAACCACTGGGATTTACTGCGCAGACATGTTGCCAGCCCGGCTTCAAGTTCTCCAGCTATTGGCAGTCGAAGCAGCACACCTCCCGACGGGCTTCTCCATTCCTAGAGGCTGAAGGGGCAGTAGTGGTGAGCCAGAGATACAAGGAGGCTTGTGCTCAAGGTCGCCCAGGAGGTCCAGCAGAGTGGAAACCACTGGGCATGGGAGGCACTTCTTCCCAGGTCTCCCCACCTCTTCTGCAGTAGTGGGTCATTGGTCTTGAACCCAGGCTCTCATAGCTGGATGACAAAGGTATAAAAGGTCCTGGAACTGCGTCCTGTTATGTTCAGGGGTTCCTCTTCTCTGAGGGTTTTTGTGTATCAGTGCTAAGGATGCAACTACCAGGAGGCTAATTTTAGGATCTGTGTAGATAGTAGGAAGTAAGTTCTGGAATGTAGATACAAGATTCCTGAATAGCTAGACTGGAGCAAAGTAATTAAAATGTTCTTCCCCATCCCTTAGAAATACAGTTGACACTCTTGTATACTTTCAAAAAGAGTAATGAACTTTATTGAAACACACAGGGACTTATAGACATGTGAGAAATAAAAAAGGACCCTTTAATTCCTTTAGTCTGAGTACAGAGTAACAAAAGGTAACTGAATTTAGATAGGAAGGCCAGCTAAGTCAATCATTCAACATGAGGTCATCAATTCTGAATGCTCCATTGTATTAGTTTCATAATAGTCCTCTTATAGTTCTTGCAAACAATTATTGGATCACATTATAAGACTTGCAAAACTACACATATAAAAATAAGTACCAATATCAGGCATGCTATCATTATAACAATCGGATAGCTACACAATATCCAAAACACACAGACACAAGGGGTATTCACTGGGGATGAGATCCAAACAAGGGGAACCATGGTTATCACAGGAGTAGCCCCATGCTGGACACAACAAAGCCCGGGAAGTCATGTCCACCTCTTGCTGGCTCTGGAAAGAGATTCCCTTGGGGAAGACTAGACTAGGTTACTCTGTGAATGAAAAAGAGCAAGTATCACAGTACTATATAACAGGCTTCTCCCCCATCAGGGTGGTCATCACTGTATCTATGTATAATATATATATATGTTCCAGGACCTACCCTCCCCAGGGCTCCCCTGCATCTACCCTACCCCTCCCATGTACATTTCATTTTTTTACCTAGACAAAACTGGAGTTAAAAGCGAATCACCCCTCCCCACACCCAAAAACCAGACAAGGAAAGTGCCATCCCAGACCCCATCTACATGGTTGTCAAAAATCAAGTCCATTAGAGAATGTTCCTCTAGTCAGAACCCATTGTCTTTGAAGAGACAGCAAAATATTATCTGCATATTAGACCATGTATGTAATAATACAATCACTCTAATTAACCTGATAATGCCAAAAATACAGGTAGATTTGCGGTTTGGATCATTACACCACTTGGCAGCCTGATTAACTGAGTTCTGGGCTTCTGATTATGTATTTATTTGCATCACCTCCTGGCTTCTTAAGGGTTCCAGAACCAGTTCTCAGCATTCAGCTGTTTTGTTGTTTGCTGCAATGCTTTCCTGTATACTCCTAGATTGTTTCTTCTGGTATTGACTCTGTTGTTCCTGTTTTCTGGTTTCATGATGTTGTTGTGTTTTCTGGACCCTCTCTTCTGTCCTAAGCCTGTCCTGATCCTCTAATTGCATGACTATTCTTCAGCCTCATCCCTTTGGTAATTTTGTTATTGGACTCAGTCCTTCTCCTGCTACAGGTCTCTGTACCTTGGCTTACTCCTGGATACTGCACTTGGCATAACACTTAGGGTCCCTTGAAATTTGGCGGCGTTACAGAGTGATTAAATTAGTTTAGCCCACAATATACGTGGCCGACATCCAAATTCATAAACCATGTTTCCGTGCATTCCATTTGCGGCCATGAACATGATCAATTAGTCAAACCAGTGGTTACGGGTTTAGAAGGAGCCAATAGTAAAAGAGATTGCCATCATTACGTCATTAAAAAAATTGAGGTTAGATTTCAATCACTTACGAATTTGAAGTATGAGTTGCGATCATCGAGCCAGCATTCCAGAAATAATGCATTATGAAATAATCAATAAATATGATATTCTAGTCCATGCAAGTTCTATTAGCATGTAGCAATTTAATATCAATTAGCGATAGTAACATTTACGGGGTTGACAGATCGAAGGCTTAGCTGGGGCAGAGTCCAGATTTTGACGGCGCATAAGGTTTTTCCGCCTGTAAACCGCAGATAATTTGCGGGTAGCTGAAAGAGGCCATTTTAATAGCCGTAACTCTTGAGGGCTCCTAAAATTGTAGCAATTTAATGGGGCTATTTCTCTTAGATCTACAATCATTTTGCATAACAAAACATCTTAAAATGTTTTAGAGACAAAAGATCAAGAGATACTACCCAGAATCTTCATAAACAAACAGAATAAACATTATAAAACTGTGCATTTTCCTCAGCAACCCCAGTTCCATAAAAACAAGGAGCTGTCTTCTCATAAGAGAACACTAAATTATGAATATCGAACTCCACACAAAATACTAACTTGTAGAATACATGACATAAGGTTCAGGCATCTATATGTATCCCTCTTAAACAATTGTTATCTTATGACACTTAAAGAAGAATAAAATCTCAAACCTGGAACATAACGATCAAAACAACAATGATTTTTACAGAATGGAAATATCATGGAAACACAATAAATGCACTTCTTCAGAAAATACCATCAATCACTATGTTTTTATTTCTGTAGAAGAAAAGAAGATCTCACAAAGTTACATAATTGTTGGACTGGCGTGTAGAAAATGATATAATACAAAGGGGAAACAAAGTAGAGCAAAATGTGATGTAATGGATAACTAAGAGGTATTACAGTGTAACCTTTCAGGATATCATAATCCCTTCATCCAGCAAGGTAAGAAATAGAAACAGACAAATCTTTTATGATATACAGTGCCTTGCAAAAGTATTCACCCCCCTTGGCATTTTTAGTGTTTTGTTGCCTCACAACCTGGAATTAACATGGATTGTTTGAGGATTTGCAGCATTTACTTTACAGAACATGCCCACAACTTTGAATATGTATTTTTTATTATTATTATTGTGAAGCAAACAACAAATAGGACAAAATAACAGAAAAAGTCAATGTGCATAACTATTCACCCGCCTAAAGTCAATACTTTGTAGAGCCACCTTTTGTGGCAATCACAGCTCCAAGTCTCTTTGGATAAGTCTCTATGAGCTTGCCACATCTTACCACTGGGATTTTTGCCCATTCCTCCTTGCAAAACTGCTCCAGCTCCTTCAAGTTGGATGGTTTGCGCTTGTGAACAGCAATCTTTAAGTGTGACCAAAGATTTTCTATTGGATTGAGGTCTGGGTTTTGACTACGCCATTCCAACACATTTACATGTCTCCCCTTAAACCACTCAAGTATTGCTTTAGCAGTGTATTTTGGGTCATTGTCCTGCTGGAAAGTCAACTTCTGTACTAGCCTCAAATCACACACAGAGTGGTATAGGTTTTGCTCACGAATATCCCTGTATTTAGCACCATCCATCTTTCCCTCAACTCTGACCAGTTTCCCAGTCCCGGCTGCTGAAAAACATAACCACAGCATGATGCTGCCACCACCATGTTTCACTGTGGGTATGGTGTTCTTTGGTGAGGTGATGTGTTGGGTTTGCGCCAGACATAGAATTTTCCTTCATGTCCAAAAAGTTTAATTTTAGTCTCATTAGACCAGAGCACCTGCCTCCATACATTTTGGGAGTCTCCCACGTGCCATTTTGTTTTTTTGCTGAAAGTAATGGCTTTCTTCTGGCCACTCTCCCATAAAGCCCAACTCTATGGAGCGTACGGCTTATTGTCGTCCTATGTATAGATACTCCAGTCTCTGCTGTGGAACTCTGCAGCTCCTCCAGGGTTAACTTAGGTCTATGTGCTGCCTCTCTGATTAATGCCCTCCTTGCCTGGTCCGTGAGTTTTGGTGGGCGGCCGTCTCTTGGCAGGTTTGCTGTGGTACCATGTTCTTTCCATTTGGTTATGATAGATTTGATGGTGCTCCAGGGGAGCTTGTTTGGAGAGTTCCTTGGTTTTCATGGCAGTGTTTTGTTAGTGGTGCCTCTTGCTTAGGTGTTGCAGCCTCTGGTGCCTTTCAAAAAAGGTGTATATGTAATGACAGATCATGTGACACTTAGATTGCAAACAGGTGGAACCATTTCACTAATTATGTGACTTTTGAAGGTAATTGGTTGCACCAGAGCTTTTTATGGGCTTCATAACAAAGGGGGTGAATACATACGCACATGAAAATTTTCTGTTTTCTATTTTTAAAAAATAGTATTATGTATATATTTTTCTCATTTCACTTCACCAACTTAGACTATTGTGTTCTGATCCATCACATGAAATTCAGATTAACAAAACATTGAACTTAAGGCTGTAATGTAACAAAATAGGTAAAAAGTCAAAGGGGGTGAATACTTTTGCAAGGCACTGTATAATTAGATTTTTTGTGTGCTTCCTGAAGAAAGGGATCATGAGATCCTGAAACCTTGCACTGTAGTCTCTCTTAGTTAACCATTAAAGGTATCAAATAGTACCCCACTTCACTACACCTCATTAGTTATAATATAGTATGTTTAAATAGTAATAGTGCAGAGCACTGACACACTTCACGTCTTGAAGAATAGAGGTGAAAAAGGGTCCATAGTCTGTTGGCATGAACTTCGCGGACGCAAATCCTTTGTTCTCGCAAGCCTGTAACCGCTACAATTCCAATCATGCTATTAAATTGCTACAATTTCACTAGCCTTCAACCCGTAACAAGCAAATCGAGCCCAAAGCCCAAGAAGTGATAGAAAGGACTCACAAGGGGGTAAGGTCCAATCTGTAGCACTGTGAATGGATATAAAAAACACACTACTGTACTACTATTAAAAGGGAAAGTGATGTGAGATCTTAGAATTAACAGCACAACATTCTCAAGCTCGCAAATCGGGCCCGAAAAATACTTTATTTCATGTTTTACTTTTGTGTTATATCGATCATGGCAATCAATGTGTTAATACATATAATGGAACTCGCATGGGATAGAATATCATTGTAACGGATCTCCTGGTACCTCCGTTGATGGACGCGTCCTAGTTTGCGTCGAGGCCTACAAGCACCGCACTGGACACCACCACCAGCAGAGACTCGTTACAGCTCAAGGGAGTATGCAAAAGCATAGCAATCCCCAGTATGATATAGCGATCCCCTCCAATAATGAGACGAGGCTACGTTTTGAAGGGTCAAGTAGTGAACTGAATTTTATTTTGTTGTGCAGAAATATTTATACACATCTCTTCCCACAGGCAATACACATGCCCATATTTGGCCACACAATACACATAAAGAGAACAATAGGTGAGTCACACCTCCCCGAGGCTACCTGGCAACTTTGATACAATCAGACATTGATTCAATTACACTTCTTTGTTCTTATCTGAGAATGAAAACACTTTATACAATAGACTTCCTTTATCTTATGCGGAGTCTCTGTAATAGGATTATCTCCCATGCCAAGGTCTGCACTAGTCTGGGCCAATATTCTGCAGAGCATAAACCAACATACATACAGTATAATAGTAGGATCATATTTTAACCATAATAATCATAAAACAGGGTAAAACAGTGATGGGTTCCGTTACAATCATATTTATGGCTGTATTAATATTTCATTATTCTGGAATGTGGGTCCGATCACAAATTGTAATTGTAGCCTTTAGGACTTTGAAATCTAACCTCCCTTTTTCATTGACGTAATGATGATGATCTCTTTTTCCATTGGATCCATCTAAACCCGTAACTACGTGTTTGACTAATTGATCCTGCGCAGGGCCGCAAATACCACATTCAGCGATTGAGTTAGGTGTTTGCATCTCAAGCTTGTAGCTTGGAGACCCTTCTAATTTTAATAGCACCATCACTCTGCCAGATTTCAAGCCCGCAGCAGTTGTGGGTCTCAAGTTGCCGATACAGGGCTTGAATTTAATGTGGCTGTAAGTTTCCATTGTGTAGCTTGTTAAATGTTGTTCTTTAGATGCTACATTCACCAAGTGGCTCTTCAACAGCAGGCTTCCACCAAACAGGACACCACTGTCACTCCAGTCAGTCCAGGACTCAGCTGGCAAATCCTTTCCTGCCGCACTGTCAACCCAACCCTTAGCTCAGTGACCTCCAGACCTCACAGGATACATCTGTCTCCTCAAACTCCAAGAGCACCATTATGAGATCCAGCAGAGTATGTTATGTATTTTAATGTTTCCTACACTCCTGAACACTCCAGAGCACCAACCATCAGTCAATCTTTAAGCAGTAACAAACTTCTTAATAAAAGAAAATAAATCTTCTCAATTATAATTTCATTGCTCAGTTTGTAAGGTTTATCTGAGAGAGAAATTTTAATGGTTTGCACCTCCTTAAATCTCCATCTACTAGTGGAGTTATAGGTAGGGATTCCATCTCCTAAGGATTTCTATATTATCTTTTTTAGTATATTATTTTATAATTTTATAAAATATTAGGAGTGCCTTATGTTTTATCCGACGAAAGCTAAAGTGTTCTTGAAATGGGAGCAAGTCCTTTAGCTTGATGTAGGAGCTACCCGTCTATTCAGTGGTACTGCTAATAGAACTCCCCAACCTTTGTCTTGTTACAACCTTCACTTCATCAATTGACAGAGAAGTAGAAGCTCTGGTTAAGTTAGTCTTTAAATTCCTCCTGCTCCTCAAATCACCAGGCATAATCTGTGTTTTTTTAAACCTCTCCTCTCCATACTACTTTTCACATCTGCACCCTTCCTCCTGATGTCACCAAAACTATTCTTTCAATAGTCTTATTTTGTTCACTTGACCAGTGTGTACCCCTGTCGTCCTTCATCTCCTTCATAAGCCGTCCTCTATTAGCAGCTCTGGCTCCTCTGTTAAGTGACAAACAATCAGTAGGGTGTTTTAACAAATTAAAGCTGGAAAGATCAGCGTGTCTTTTAAATATACGAGTGTTATTCATATTCACACTCCTTTAATTAAACTGACCTGCTAGTACCAAAATGTAAAATTATAAACAGTAAGAAGAATTGGTAAAGAAACTCATTAACACTGATGCAAAACAGAATATGCAAGCATATTAATAGTATTTACACATTGACCATCCTGGCTTCATGATACAGAGGGGTCCTAAACTTGAAAAAGAGAGCAAAAAGGTTTTTCTCTTTCCAAAGTAGGATGCATTTTTCATGCAGGGAAATTAATGACTTGTACTCATTAGTGAAAGGTCATGTTTACACAGCAGTCAATGTTACACATAGAGCATAATGTGTTTACTTTCTGGAACACTTTCTACTACCATCTAGTAGTAGAAACGTTTTAAATCACTTATCAAATAGACCATGGAACTTAGAGCAACAGCAAAATGTAAATAGAGCTAATGGACCTCTGGTCAGGCAACATCTGTTTGGTTCATGATTACAAAGGTTCATGTTTTTAAGAGCTACTATTACCTGCCATTAGCAGAATAATGCATTTTGTTTGATATGACTTAAAAAACAAGATATAATCAATGCTCGGACTGTGCACATATAGCTGTCCAATTTTGTTGGTTAACGTCATATTAGATTTTGAATTAGCTGTGCTAAACTGAGTACAGGACACAGTAGGTAAATACTAGCTTAGCAATCATACAGGGACACTGTCGTCCTTTTAAAGTTTCTCTAACCCTGAACTGCTCAAGTCGCTAATGTTCTGAATTCAATGAAAGGTCACTGTACTCATCAACATATAAATAATTCAGAGGCCTGCAATTCAGTAACACACTGAGTACAGAATTGTATAGAAGACTAATTCCTAATTGTACATGCTTCGCACAATAGAGATATGCATTGAACTTTAATTATAGCAATTTAACTTTCTTTTGGAACAAATAATCCTTTCAGAATTTTTATCCCTTTAACTCAATATTTTTGGTGCTTTTTTGTATCCATTTTTAGATACATGTGTATAATGCCATTTTGCTTGTCCTCTAAATTGATTGGCCGTGCTGCTGAATTGGTTAAACTGTAGGGCAAAGGAATATGACAGTGTAACTGAGACATCAAAGCACCCTGAAATTAGCATGTCAAAGTAAGACATAATTTGGGCCGTCCACACATGTCACCAAAACAACATTCTGTTATTCTGCACATCAGGGGAGACATAATAAAGTACCCTAATAAGCAAAGGTTCCCCACAGAGAGGGGAGTGTGACAAACTGTTTTTGATAATCTGTTCCTTTTCTTGGCGGTTACAAACTTAGCTGTACAGAAGGCTGAATTCAATCAGCAATTATAAAAGCATATGGATTTCACCAGCCAGCTGTTTACCAGATCACTTGCTTTCTCTCCCTGCTTCTTGAGCGAACAGCAGATATGATTATTGGAGTATCTGTAACATGGTGCATTTCAAAGAAATCATACTTTTATCTGTTCTTTCCTAGAATATTCTGAGGATTATATGGCAGCTAATAATAGTGTATTCAGTCACACAATTAGTTATTTTTTATATCAAATCCAGATATTTTAGGGCAGAATCACTAAGGAGCTATGTAATTAGAGTCTGTCACTATAGAGGTTTCTCTAATATGTCTTGATTATATTGAGGAATACAAAGGGCAGATAGGTTCTATATGCAGAAGAGGTGCCTATTACCATAGTAATTACATACTTTACTACAAACGTGTACCCACTGCATTGTCAGGCATGCTACAGGTATAATGCACATTGCTTATGCTCATATTATAATACACATCATTAACTGAATATGAATAAGTTAGAATAATAGTTTATAACATACAATTCATCACATATATAATCGTTGTACTGCAAGTTGATGTAACGCTTTGCAAACTGAGCCATTTGCAGCCCATAGGGCCGCAACTGTGAGCCTCAATGGACTTAGCTGCAATGAGGCCTCATCGCGTGGCCCCTGGACTTTGCAACGGAGGCAAAATCAACCCTAATGACTTAAGACCCGAAGCACGTAGATGGACTGTGGGGATCGCAAAAATACGACTTTAACGGCCGAACCACCGAACTAGAAAGACCAGCAAAAACACACAAATATGCCTTCCAGACTCACACACAGCACAAGGGGAGGGCTAGGGAGCCGGTGAGTGAGGTGGCAAGTTAATTTAAGGCATCTTTTGCCTTTTTTCGCAATCGAAAATCGCTGACGCAAAAAAAAAATTGGCTGCTGAAAAAGCGGGAACAAGAGGAAAACGAGACCAGAGGATGTAAAGCGAGGCCGAAGGACGTAAATACGACCCCTAAGCACTAAGACTTAACGCAAAGCTGTAACACTTAATACAAGGCAGTAAGATTTAACTCAAGCCAGTAACACTTGCACCAAGGCAGTGGGCCCCTAAACTACACAGGCCTATAAAGTACACAGGGGGAGAGGCTCGCAATGAGTGCCCAAGGTGCTCATTGCGAGCCATGTGATGATCGCTGAAGGCGATCATCATGGAGGTCGCAATGAGCGCCAAAGGGGATCATTGCAAAGCAGGAAAGTTGCGGCTTGACAAAAACTGTAATGAGCCACGCGATGATCGACGAAGGTGCCCAGCGCAGGGTTTTCGATGAGCGCGAAGGTGCTCAGAGGGGCCATGTCCTTGCATTTGGTGGCAAACAGCATTGGCAGGCTTCAAATTTTACTGCTGTCATTTTTGACAGGCAAGTCGCTAGTTATGAATATGTTAATGAAATTTAAATTTTCTATTATAATACAAAACGCATGCAGCCTTATTAAATTGCGATTCAGCAAATTTAAAAGGGCTCTATTTAAGCACATAGAATAGATTTTGGATAGAAGTTCACTAACTAAAATCTTCTGTAAAAATATTATGCTATGTGCTTAAATAGAACCCTTTTAAATTTGCTGAATCACAATTTAATAAGGCTGATGGTGTTTAAACAGCATATACATAAGCCCATTACATCTACATTAGGCTTGTAATAATGCCTCACTCCACTAGACTATCCTCCTGTCTCAAATCCTTCAAAAAATCCCTAAAAACTCATCTGTTTAAATAAGCTTATCACCTTCAGTCTTAATATGCGCAATACATTGTAACTCACAAACTTTACATACCTCACCCATGTTAAAATAGATTTGACTTGTATTTACCCTATTTAGCGCTACAGAATATGTTGCGTTACAAATTAAGTTTAAAAAAAATAGTAATAATATTGTTTGTGTACATACGTCATGTTATTTATCATTATAGAAACATTGCTAGAATAAAATGATGATGTTGATTGTTGCGGTAGGCTGTCACCTCACTGATCAATGAATATAGCAAGGGAGATCTCTGGTGTAGTTTTACATGCAAATACACCTATAACACAACCCCAGCATGGAAAAGAGAAAAAAACTGACCTGTCTACAAGGCAATCAAGATTGTATATTACTGAATAAAGTGAGGTGTGCTTCTCCATAGGTTTACAGAAAAATCCCAGTTTATTGAATCTGGTGGATTCAGTAAATCTGGCTGACAAAAAATGGTTATTATGTATTTCCTCTTAGAGGGGAATGTAGCAATATTTGTATATTTTTTCTTTTTTTTTTTATCATATTTACAATTCTTTATTTAATAAATATTTTGCAATATTTTTATTGATAAACATATTTACAATTTTCATTTCTAATTCATTTTTTTTTAAATATAACTCATCCATTACTAATTAAAAAGAATACTGATAAATAGTAGCATATAAACTATTAGCAGAACCATAAATCATTCCATGTCCTTGTTTCTCCCAGATGGCTATCCATATTGCATTCAATTCATCACCACATCTATCCTTTTGTTAAAGGACCATGGAATAGGTTTAAAAAGGATAAATCTGTATGAAGAAAGGGTCCAAAAGAAGGGTTTATTTTAATTTTTATCTATGCCTTGCATTATTTCACATATTATGTCTGATGATTGTGATGTTATATAGCAGCCTCTCAGTTATTAGTTACTGATTTTACTTTAATAAATGTATTGATCTAAAACCAGTGATTTCAGTGTTTTCCACTCCTAACATGTCCCTAGCATGCCCATAATATGCTCAGATAGTGCTGTCTTATGATGTATTGCATTGGGTTGTATTTTGTACAAGGCTTTAGTAGATTACATGTTGACCATAGATGCTGCATGTTAGGTCATCATGGCCCATCTCGCAGCCATCTACAATTCTTTAGTAAATTCTAATTATATTTGGTAATGCTTTGTTCATTATGATGAAATTGATGGCTCTTATATTATAACAGCAAAGCATATGGCTCAATATATTATATATATGGGTGTTTTATAGACTCTAAAATATACTGTTTATTTTATAAAGTGTTTTATATATTACCAAAGACTCAAAAACAAATATGTTTAATTTGACAATGTGAATTAGGTATATAGTTGTGTTTCTTTAACAATATATTTATAAGCTGTCTTTGAAGTGTCTCTAATTCATTACACAGAGAATTACACAATAGTATATGATAGATTTTAGTGAACAAAAAAAATGTTTATTTTTCATGGTTAAGGTACAGCTTTATAAACTCAAAAGGTCAATTCAGTTTTTCATACTTTAAAAATTCTATAAAAAAAATCTTTTGATGTTTCACTATAATGTATCAGGCATTGTTCGCCATGAATTAGATGGATAAAATGCAAAAACTGAGCAACATTTCAATCTGGTGACTCATTTCTCTAGATTGTCACATCTCTGACTGCTTGCAGCAAACTCTATACTGCAAAGTAGTTTCTGAATACAACAGTCTAACGAAACTGCGCTTACTAAAGCATCAAATAAACACAACATAGCCAAAATCAAAGAACATGCTTCCCTACATATTTCACAGGGTGTTTCTATTACTTTTGAAACTGACCACCACAATAATTTTTCTGACTCTCAGCTACTTGCCATTTGCAGCACTTCTCTCTTTTGCTTCCAATCTTATCCTTCTAAATGCTCCTTTAGTATCTTTTCCTTGGGCAACACTCTATCACCACTACCACTCAGGGTTGGAATTATTACTAGGCACACTAGGTATCTGCCTAGAGTTGCTTCTTTAACAGGGTCACATCAGTAATCCATTACAAATTCAAAAGGCCAGCTGACCTTTTCATATATTGAATATTATGTAACTCATGTATAAAAAGCTTTGATGTTTCACTAAAATGTATCAACTATTGTTCACTATGAAAATCTGTTTAATAGCCGTAATCTGATGCCTAAGACCCTAATAGGACCTGATAGGCTCTGTTAAGACTGCATATATCCTGAACTATTGCTACAAATCTTCACTTCTGTATTTTGAGTTTACTACAAGCCATATGTTGATCTAGAGGCATATGCTGCAGACCCCTGATGTATATATACGTAGCGTCATTAAACATTAGTGCAGATTCATCCATAACTTTCATTATCATTATACATTGCAACCTTTCATTGTACAGTACAGCTTGGTTATTACCAGTTTATAAATACTCAACTCCATGTACATTATCAGAGGATAAAGAAAAAACTTTATCTGTTGGCATATTTTCTAAATAATCATCTCTATCCTACTGATGTAATTTCCAGGATAAATTTATGGGTACTTGCACTAATCAAGAAACCACTCCTGCTAGTTGTCAAAATCGCAACTCCGACCCATTTCCACCTTTGATCTTTCAAGGCCGCAAAAGTTACAATCACTAAAATCGCAAATCTCTATCCAATCTCTATCCAACTGATTTCAAACCTGTAAATGGCAAATGTAGCAAAAAATATTATGGGTTTCAAATAGGACTCGCAAGTGCGTTAAACACCTCTTCTTAACATTGCAAAAGCAAATATAAACACACTAATGTACTTTAAAATAGTGGGAAAGCAATAGAAGACATTACAATTATTTGCACAACAATCCCCAAGGAACAAATAGGCCTCAAAAATATTTTATTTCTTTTAATAATTTTGAATGGTCATGCATATGCCAATATGAAAAGTGTTGCTGCAAAATGCATAAAGCAATTTAAAAAAAAAACTACATGACTAAATTGCAACACAAGAACATGAAACAGTCTGTCAAATGATCCATTACACTCACACAGGCACAAATGTGGACCATAAAAATAAAAATATATTCATTTATATATGTCACTCATTAGATCCGTATTGGAAAAATAATCAGTGGAAAAATTACACCACCAAATGACATATATCAAGTACTAGGGGAATTTACACCACACTAATGAAGTACAACCCATCAGAAAGGACAGCAAAAACACATGGAGCCAACAGCCAACTCACCTCCATCAGATTCAATCTCAGCTACGCCCATCTTGTAAAGTCCCAAGTCATTGCTGGTGGCCATGTGGCAACATGTATACCCATTATCATGTTGTTAATCTATATCAATGAATTCATAATATCACCTGTCATTATGTGATCAACCCTTCAGGGGAATTTTAATACTCAAAAGTATCACAATTGATATGTGTATTAACTCACAAACCTCACTATGAATGTTATGCAAGCATGATATCCCAATGAAGAGAATCAAACCTAAAGTAGTCATAACTAATTCATGTGACCACTTTGAAACCATGCCTGTGTCACTGTAATGGGCTGGAATGTTCACATAACAATCTATTGGACAGTAATGAGGGCTCATTAGTTTACATATATATGAACGTGACAGACATGTGATGTATGTTGATGTTCCAAAACCCCAACCATTAAAAAACACACAGACATGGTACTAACAGTATAACTAAACTTCATTTGATACACAGAGCACACTCAGAAATGTATACAACTGTGCATTATTATCATGGGTATGGGGTTGGCGGATCCTGGGAGGGCAAGAGGCTCTTTGGGAAAAAGGGAATACCTAAAGGGAGAAATGTGATACTGCATAATGATGATGATGATGCATAGCATCTACTAGGGTCACATGTGGTCACTACACCACAGTAAGAATAATCTTATGGAAAAAAAGGATCATAAATCACTACATCTAATCAAAGTAACCAGTAATGTGCATAGCACTTACAACTTGTCTTCATCTGCTCAATTAAACAGATTCATATACTTCTGGACTATATAATCCAATCCAGTTACACACATACAGTGTGTTCCCAAAACAAAAATCTGAAAAAAAAGGTGGTCAGATCCAAAAAACGAGGATAAAAAAAAAAAAACCTGTATGTGCAGTACAGTGTTAAATACTGTAACTGTAACAATATACCAACTTACCTGATCTTCATCTGCAAGCATTACTGACATTTAGGTAGTCATGATATATCACTAGCCATGACCATTAATAATGATGTGTCATCTCACAATAACTGCTTAGCTGTAACCACAGTGGTCCAGATGTACTATCACCTTTATCATCTGATATTGTTTAGCAACATTGACATCACATTCATCTGCTATACATGTGTTAGCACATTTTAAAGTATACTCACGATATCATAAGTTTGGCAAAACTAAGCATTAATACGGAGAGGACACAAAGGTCAGCAGCCATATGCAGTGTTACATGAGAGGAGACTTTCTACAGTGAATGATGTAAAGAGATAGAAGAAGATAACAGAATGGGAAAGTCAAGAGATCTCTTCAAGAAAATTAGGGATCTCCAACGAACCTTTCATGCCAAAGTGTGCATGATAAAAGACCAAAATGGTAGGGACTTAAAAGAAGCAGGACTAAGAGATGGCATGACTACACTGAAGATCTATACAAGAAGGATCTTAACAGCAGTGATTACCTCAATAGTTTGTCCAAGGACCTGGAGCCAGACATCTTGAAAAGTGAAGTGAGATGGGCCCTTGGATGCCTTGCTAATAACAAGGCTGCAGGAGATGAAATCTTAATTGAACTAATCAAAATTCTACAGGGTGATGCTGTGAAAGTGTTACTTGCCTTATGCCAATAAATTTGGAAAACTCAGCAGTGGCCAATACACTGGAAAAGGTCAGTCTACATCTAAAACCCCAAAAAGGCAGTGCCAAAGAGTGTTCCAAGTATCAAAAAATTGCACTAATTTCACATGCCAGCAAGGTAATGCTTAAGATCCTACAATATATGGATCGGGAACTATCAGATGTGCAAGCCGGGTTCCGAAAGAGGTACAAGAGATCAAATTGCCAAAGTCCGATGGATAATAGAGAAAGCAAGAGATTTCCAGAAAAGCATTTACTTCTGCTTCATTGACTATTCTAAAGCATTTGACTGTGTGGATCAAGTTCTTAAGGAGATGGGAGTACCAGATCATCTCATCTACCTCCTGAGGAATTTGTATCTGGACCAAGAAGCCACAGTCAGAACCGAACATGGGACAACAGAATGATTCAAGATAGGATAAGGAGTGAGACAAGGTTGTATATTGTCACCTTATTTTTTCAACTTATACGCAGAGTACATCACGTGTAAAGCAGGACTGGATGAGTCCAAAGCCCGAATCAATATTGCTGGAAGTAACATCAACAATCTCAGATACGTCGATGATACTATTCTGATGGCTGAAAGTGAGGAGGACCTATTTATGCAGGTAAAAGAAGAGAGTGCAAAAGCTGTCCTACTGCTCAACGATAAAAAGACAAAGATCATGATAAACAGCAATATCTGTTCCTGGAAAATAGATGGGGATGAAGTGGAGGCAGTGACAGATTTTATTTTTCTGGGATCCAAGATCTCTTCAGTAGCCATGAAATTAAAAGACGTTTGTTTCTGGGGAGGAAAGCTATGGCAAGTCTGGACAAGCTAGTAAAAAGTAAAGACATTACACTATTAACAAAGGTCTGCATAGTTAGAACTATGGTATTTCCAGTAGTAACATACGCATGTGAGAGCTGGACAATAAAGAAGGCTGGGCGCCATAGAATTCATGCCTTTGAATTGTGGTGTTGACGAAAACTGCTTAGAATCCCTTGGACTGCAAGAAGATCCAATAAATCAGTACATCGGGAAATCAAGACAAACTGTTCACTGGAAGTTATGATCATATGGCTGAAGCTCAAATATTTTGTCCATATCATGAGAAGACAGGATTCCCTAGAAAAGACTCTAATGCTGGGCAAGATTGAAGGAACAAGAAGAAGGGGATGACCGAGGCGGAGATGGATAGATGAGATAATTGAAGCAATAAACATGAACTTAATCGATCTCAGAGAGGAGGTGACTGACAGATGTACCTGGCGTGCTGCGGTCCATAGGGTCACGGAGAGTCAGACATGATTAAACGACTAAATAACATCACTAAATGTAGCAAAAGCACACACTGATCTGAATTTACAAATACAATGTATTACGCTGCCTGTAAATATGAAATGTATGCTAATTTTAGCAGGGATTTTCAGGGGGTGTCAACAGGGGGTGTCAACATAGAAAGCCTACTGTTTGCAAATGCAAGAAATTCAGCAAACCTTATTGTAACTTTTTAAATGTTTATTTTGGTATTTTTTCATGCAAACATTTTTTTCATACACTACTAATTCTCCACTGGGCATTACAAACACAGCAGCTAACGTATTCACAGTCATCATTACAATCTTTATTCTACTATTATGATTATTAATATGTATCTCTGTTATTATAACTTAGCACATTGAAACTTTATTGAAATTTTGTGGTTCATTTATGAACCATTTATAAAATTGTCATGTCCTATTTCCACTGCCCCCCTGTTCACACCTCCTTATCTGTCTACTGGCATATGTTTACCTTGAACATTAACATCCTTACTAAATTGCGATTCCGACAATTCTAAAGGGCTCTATATAAGCACAGGGCATATTTTTTTTACATCATTTTGTAGTTGAAGTCCTTGCTTTTGGATAGAAGTTCACTAACTAAAAACTTCCGTCACAAAATATGCTCTGTGCTTATATAGAGCCCTATTTAATTGATCGAATCGCAATTTACCAAGGCTGTAATTGTCTTTTTTAATAATCTCCCTAATTTTGGTTTTCAGATTCCACCTTAAGTCCTGCTTATAACTGAAACCACTGCCCTCTTGTCTACCCTACACTGCTCTGTCTAAATTTATAAAAACATACATGTCCTGCACCTGTTCAGTCAGCAACACCTGCTAAAAATAAAATAAAATAACAAGTATCACCAACTTACCCATTAAAGCAAATCATATTAACCTTCCCTCACTTATTTTCCACCTTCCCTCACTCATTTCACACCTGAAATTATAATATTACAATTATTATATACTAGTAACTTGCCTCGCTCTCTCTATCCTGTCTCTCTCTCTCTCTCTCTGTCCTGACATTGTTGCACTTCCCGGGTGTAATGGTGGTAGTTAGGAAAAAAATAACAGTTCTGCATGTTCACTACTGTTCTAGGATGCCCTGACTCTACCAATAATTATGCGTCTGCACACAAAACACAATGCAGACGTTTCTGACAAACCAGCAATTATATATATAGATTGGGCAAGTAATATTACCTTCACTTTCTACTACCTTCACTTTCATTTATTTTACTTTGTTGTGCTTACACATTGTATCACAATGATCTCTCAACCTTCTTCTTCCTTATAAACTCCTCTTTCTCAGACTCTCCTATGCAGCTTCTACACATCTTGTCTCCAACAACATAACCATCTCATCTTCCCTGCTCTCTTCACCTCTCCTATGCTCCCATGAGCTCCTCTCCATCCTCCAGTCTCTATCTCCTTCATCTTCTAAAGTTCATAAGCAGAAATGTTTCTGTAAGTCCCACTCTCATCTCCTCCTACTCTCACTCCTTATTTTACTCACTGCTGAAGATATAACTCCTAAATCAGGCCCTCATTCATTCTCACCTTTTATCAGTCACACTCAGGTCCCAGGGCAACAAACACCCAAAACACCCATAACTTAATACCTATCACCTGTCACAAACCTTCCACTTTGCCCTTCTCATGTGCCCTCTGCAATGAAAGGTTTCTTTGCATTAAACTCACTTACGTTGATTAACTTTTTATTTCCAAACTCCCTCAATCTCATGGAAATCACTAAAACTTGGTGGAAGGCAAGGGTGTCTGGAGCAATGCAGACTGCAGTGCATGCAACAGCTGCTGAAGAGTGTGTGATGGAGGATCCATACAGTGAACATGGGGATCAAGGTGGTCCCACAGATGCTCAATGTGGTGCAAGTCCAGAGAATTTGGAGGCCAGGAAAGTACTTGGACCTCTGTGTTGTGCTCCCCCAAACCCCCCGCCCGGACAATTCTGGTAGTATGACATGTTGCATTGTCCTGCTGGAAGATCTGGAAGATCCCATGCGTTCCAGGAAAAAAAAATCAACATGTATTATCAAAAATAACATGAAAATGTAATAAATACAATACTACATTCTTACTAACCATACGGCAAGAGAATCTGAGCAAATGTAATTTGCCAAGCGAGGGGCCGCATTTGCGGAAGATGAAGGCTCCAACGTCGGCTACAATGAGCGGAAGGCTCATTTCAGGCTGCAAATGCGAAGCCTCGCAAAGGCTCCCACGTCATCTGCAATGAGCGGAGGTGGAAGCTCCAACGGCGCCTCACATGCGGTTACAAACACAAGCGCCACTTTAACAAAATAGATCTAACACGCAATCAATACATACGAACTTACACAAAAAAGTACAAACCGCTGGTCTTAGAACGCAAAAATTAAGGACTTAGCCAAAAAAGGCGAGGGACCTTAATGGCCGAACCACGCGCACCTGAAAACATTAAAAACACAATAAATACACACAAAAAAGACACACAAAGCTTACCCTACAGGAAGTGAAGTTACACCTCAATTTAAGTCCAAATTACAGAGTTTAAACACACGAAAATCCCCTAAACGAGAGAAAAAATGGCAGCCGAAAAAAAACGAAAACGAGGCTACACGACCGTAAAGCCGCAAAACAACAGCAAGTGCATACGGATTTTAAAAAAAGCCATACGAGGTAAAGATACACTTTTAGCAAGGACGCTAAATCATCCACACACGTGTACCACATACACATTCGCCGCCATTTTACAACACTAACTTACACAATGCGAAACTACACAGCTACACTAACGTCTTTCCCTCGCGCACGCAGCCTATTTACACTACCCACTGCACACATTGCTGACACTTACACCTCAGCTCCACAACACTGCAAACCTACATTGTATGCTGCAGGAACATCGAAACAGATAGTCAGCTCTTCAGCACAATGCTTCCTGCATATATTACTTAAAAATAGGTAAAGTATATTAATTTATTAATTTATTAATAATTTAATTAGCATACAAAAAGTCATATACACAAAAAACAAAATCGCAATAAACACAAAAGCCATTCACCGCTCGGCGCACAACGAGCGCCAAGGTTGCTCATAGAACACAAAGCCTTGCAATAAGCACAAAAAGCAGATCAGCGCCGACCAAACAATAACAGCAAAAGCGCCTCTCAGAAAACAAAATACAACAACCAACAGCCTCGCAATGAGCACCAAAGGCGCTCAGCGCGAAGCTCGCAATGAGCGCCGAAGGATCTCAGACCACCCAAAAAAATTATGTCTGTGGCAAACAGCATTACCTGCATTACAATTTTATTCCCCCGTCATTTTTGACGGGCAAGTCGCTAGTCATAAATATTGAAGGGAGGAAAAAAGAGATAGCAAAAGGTGAAGCCCTTAGTTTAGAATACCCCAAATGTAATTTATTGGATAATATATAACCATCCCATAGATGCAAATAAGAGGCTATCCCTTGTCTTGCCGGACGACTTATAAAATTCTCTTTCATCATACCTCTATTGTGACGTATTAGACTTTCCACTTTGCCTCATGATGGGGTTAGTGGTTGGTTCCACTATTTAATCAAGAGCCATTTAATTACTAAAAGGATATGAGAATCTAAATATTTTCCTTGTGGAACTATCTTATCAAGATCTAGATGTAATAAGACAACTAGTGGAATACATGGAACCTTTTTACCAACCATTGTAGATAACTGATGGCAACAATATATCCATATGGGATTAACGTTTTCATATTCCCACCAGACATGTATAATTGTGCCTTGCTTCCCACAGCCTTTCCAACAGAGAGGTGAATTTTGTGAGCTAAATTTGTTCATATTCAACGGAGCTAGATACCACCTCTGCATTGCTTTAAAAAACAGTTCCAGATTGGAGACATTAATTGCCGATTTTTTTGACTAGGCTAAATGCTTTTATCCATACCTGTTCTTCCCACATTACACAAGTTCCCATTCTTTTATACCCCTAGATTTAATAAAGGGAGGTGAATTTGAAACTATATTGCTACACTTTGAGATTAAATGGGAGTCCTCCTCTTTAATAAGGTGTTCTTCCATATTTAATATTTAATCCATATTAAATTTTTTATATCCAAACAGAGACAAGATCTTCTCTAATGCACTATAGTTCAACCATGAGAATTTAAAAAAACATATTTTACCCGGAATCTCTGTTATATCTAAAAGATAGCCCCCAGAATATAAATCTGCTATGTAACATATTCCCTTATTTTCCAAGGTATTTGTATTGAAATTGTTATCTTTTACTGATAATATTTCTACAGGTGCAGACAAGGATGGAACATTCAACAAGTGCATATGAGTTATGTTCTTGTACCAGAACATATGTAGGTGTACTTTTTTTTTCCCATATACAAAGCAAAAAAGGACAGAAAGAATGTAACACAACAAATACATCCATCACAAACATACTTCGACAATTCCATCAGGCCCTCGAGAAATCCCCACAATTTGTAAAAATCCAAAACCATACAGAAAATACATATTGGTAATACAAATCCGATTATCATTGAGACCCCCAGGAGGCCAAAATGTACCAATGCCAGAATGGCCAATTATCCCTTAAGCCCTTTTTCGTTAGATTGTTTATAAGAGTCCCCCTCATTAGCTCTCTATTATTAGTAACAATATTAGCGACTTCATTCCATGAAGGAGTTGACGGAGGTTTCCAATATTTCGTTAAAAAGTATTTTACACACAGAAGAATATGAGATATTAAATATTTTGCTTGGGGGGCAATCTGATTTAATTGTAGGTGCAAGAGGGCAATTTGGGGGTAGGCTATAATGTGTTTTCCCACCAACTTTGAAATTACTGAAAAGCATTTTATCCAAAGAGGCTAAATACTTTCGCACTCCCGCCATACATGTAAGGTCGTACCTTGCTTGCCACAATTTTTCCAACATAAATCTCCTAACTGGTGGTTATTTTTTTCCATAAACTGAGGGGAATACCACCTCTGAGTTATTTTGAAAAATAGCTCTAGATAGGTAGCATTAATGGCTGATTTTTTTACCTAGCTAAGAGTGTTTAGCCAGGTGGATTCATCCCATTTCGACCTTCAATCATCTTCCCAGGTTGCTATGCCACTTGATTTTACAAATACCATATTTTCTGATATCACTTTACTACATTTGGAGATTATTTTAGAATCATCACCTTTAATTACAAGAGGCTCCAAATTAGACAGTATATCTACATTGATTGTTTTGAATTTCCACTGCAGCAGAAGCTTTTTCAATGATGTATAATCCAGCCATGATATCTTGTTTAAGATAAATGTATTACCAAGCTCGTTTAGGTCCATTAAGATTCCTCCTGAATATAGCTCGCCTATAAAGGTGAACCCCTTATTTTTCCATTGAACAAAATTAAATTGGTTGCTTTTGGTAAGAATAATTTCTATGGGTGATGCCAGAGAAAGAAAATGAATGAAATGTTTTTTAAGTCTGACCTTATACCAAAATTTTAACATAGCTTTTTTTAACATAGCATTTTAACATAGGTGTACTTTATCTGCAAGGATGCATAGGTAACCCAATCGCTTAACAAACTGCACTGTTTCAGAAATACTGCCCCCCTTGGCCAAAAAGCCAATGATCATCCCCTTTTAAAAGTGGGATGCATTGCATGGTTTACCCATGACAGCAATAGTTGATATGTTTGCAGAATGCCTACATGTCACCTTATATATATCCACCAAGCCAGCTCACGGCTACACTCTGCTGACATCAAAAGTGGTATATATATATATATATATATATATATATATATATATATATGGTAAATTTGTATGACCATCCAGATTAGTTAAAATATGCTGGTGTATTTCTATTATTCATCTTGATTACTGGACACTTGCGGCTATTTTACTCTTCATAACAATGCTTTATAAGCAAACATAAATAATAAAAAAGCAAGTGCAGCAGATAAAATGTGACATCTGCTGGTAACATAGAGACTTGCGGTCTCAAATAAGCCATGGCTCTACAGAGCATTAAATCCCTCCAAAAATACACGCAATATATACTTTTCAATCTGTTAACTCAAACAAACAACAATATTCGGATGTATCAATCCACCTTGCACAAAAATATACAAATAAGCTATGCTGGCAACAAATGTAGAAAATATTTATATATGGATAATATAAGACATGTTAAGAACATAAGTAGTGTTATATAGCTACATTAAATTAGAAGCCCGTGAGTCCAACATGAAGCACATAACGGCTGTGGGCTTGAAATTTGGTTGAGTTACGTTATTATTAAATTAGAATGCAAGCTACGGGTTTGAGACGAAAATCGTAGCTCGTTTGTAGAACGATGGATTTTGCGAATGTGCGGACAATCAAGTGTAGACCGGGTACAGACGGAGCCAATGGAAAAAGAGATCTTTAGCTTTACGTCCCTGAAAAAGGGGAGGGTAGATTTCAAAGTCCTCTGGGTTTCAATTAAAGTTTGCGATTGCACCCACATTTCAGATTAATGCAATATTAATAAAGCAGTAAATATGATATTCTATCGAGTTACAGTATATGTATTAACACATTGATTGTGGGGATAGATATAACATGAAATATAAACATGAAATAAAGTATTTTTCAGGGCTGATTTGCAAGCTTGAGAATGTTGTGCTATTAATAAAAAGACCTAACATCACTTTCCCCTTTAATAAATGTACAGTAGCATGTTTTTATTTGCATTACAAGTGCTACATATTGGATTTTACCCCCCTTGCAGGTACTCTTGAGCACACGTTGGGCTTTGGGCTCCATTAGCGTGTTACGGGCTTGCTCAGGTGTGACTTCTTAGCAATTTAATAGCTATATTGAACAAGTAGCGGTTACGGGCTTGACGGATCAAAGGATTTACGGCTACGAAGTTCAACGTTGCACAACACATAGGCTTTTCTCGGGCTTGCTGCGTTTTAACACGCAAGTCGTCTGCAGGCTGTGTTACGCTGATTTAATAGCCGTAACAAGTACAATTGGAGTTACGCGCTACGTTTTAAAACGTAGCCCTAAATTAATGGGGCTGTTGGTTGGCATTCTAATTAAATAAAATCCTATGAAATATGTCTACCATGACATGATAATCATTGGGGTTGTTTACCAGTACTATTTTCTCTAATCATCAGATAAAAGCAGCCTCTTCTGCATATTTAGCAGATTCTGCTAAAATTAAGATTTATTTAAAAAATATGCTCATGTTTTTTTACAACAATATAAACATAAACTACACAACTACAGTAGTCATTAAGGTATCAGTCTCCAGAATATATATTTAACATATTTAAAGAGATATATCAATGGCACCCAAAAGGTTCCGATCAAGCTACTGAGCTACTGGTGGATCTGAAAGTGTTGACAGGTAAACCTTAGAGTAAAAAGCTGCACACCATTTATGGCATGCATGGAAATTAAAATCTCACAGTACCAAGAGAATAGTTTCCACTTTGGCTATAAACATCTTATTGCAGGTATGCAAAATGATTGGCTCTTTACCCAATGATGGTTGGCTGTTAGTTTTGTTATGGTAACTACTGAAAAAGTGGATGCTATGTCACTAAACTCTGGGTATCCCTGGTGTTCTTAATAGTAAAAGCTATTATCTCGTCAAATATGCTAGTTCAAGCACTCAAACACGTGTTTTATGACTGCAGGCAGATGGTTGGAATCACTTAGCAAATATAGAACAGACCATTTTAAAATATATTTGTGCTATAAATGTTATACTGAGCTTTGTGTAAACAGGGAAGCAATCTCTATCTACAGTACATGTGATGGATAATAGCTATCAATGATGGACAAGTGATATACGCTATAGACAATAGAACATTTCACTAAACTTTGCTAGTGGGATGGAAATACTATTGTTCATTATATATTGCATTATATATATGGTCAATTTGGTATTTTTATTTAAAAATATAATGAAAATGCATTGCTTCATTGAGTAAAGCATTTTCTGAAGCTAGACCACATAGCCCAGTTCATTTGGAACTTTTATTGCAATGGTTCCCAAAATGTTTTTGTGAAGGACAAATTAAAATTGTTTAGAATCATGGTTAACAACCTGAATTTCTGAGAGGCAATGTCAATCAGTTATTTTACTATATGCAACTGCAATGTGCTATGCTTTTTAGAGAATGGTTTGTGCACTTATAAACTATATCATCCAAATACAGTAAACTCTCAGATATCCAGCACCCATGGGGATTGGTAGATGCCAGATAAATGAATCCCTGGTTGCTTCAGGGTTTAAATAGGCCTAGATTAGCTGCACATAGGATACTCTGCTAAATATATTTGTCAGTGAGGGCTGTTCTAGCAGCAGAAGCTTTCACCCCTCACTTACACGCAGGTAAGGTTGGCTGGAGGGTGTGGTGCTGAACCCAAGGAATGTAACGCCAACACTGTCCTGACTCAGTCACTCATGTCTGTCTGCTTCCAGGTAAAATTGAATTGCAGACCTACAGTGGATGAAAGCTAGGTGCCTATAAGCATTATGTGGCACGACAAGCTGGCTCTTGGCATTCGTTGAGCCCTGTAAATGTTTGTTTTTATTTAAAGTACAGTATTCAATTATTTTGTGGTTGTTTGAGAGCTCTGGTTGCTTGATTACCAGTTAACTAAGAGTCTACTGTACCTCTGCAATATTTAATTATGTATTTCCTTAATTTTATTTAATAATTATTTTAAAATCCCACCTCCTCGAGTCACGGGTGTTCCACAGAACACAATTTAGGCTAGTTTTTTGAAACAGTAACAATAATAACTAATAAGCAGGTCGTGCAGATTTTATTGTTCTAAACTTTGTAATATAGTTAAATATGATGGAATGTGAAAATCAACAGTGTAATTCTGTATTACTTATACTCGAGTATAAGACAAGTTTTTCAGCCCTTTTTTTAAGGCTTAAAAGGGCCCCCCTCGGCATATACTCGAGTCACTCCAGCCCCTCCCCCGTGTCTCTCTAACCCCCCTGTGTCTCTCGAACCCTCCCGTGTCTCTCCAACCCCCCGTGTCTCTCTAAACCCCCCCCCCCGTGTCTCTCTACCCCCTCTGTGTCTCTCTACCACCCCGTGTCTCTCTACCCCCCTGTATCTCTTTCCCTCCCCCCTCCTCATCCTGACCCCCGCAGCCCTATTCTAACCCTCTAAATACCACCACCCCCCCCTCCCTATCCCCTCACTTACCTGCATCTGAAGCTCCTCCTCTGCCCTCCGCTCCTTCCGGGTCTTGACATGGCACGCATGTGACGTCACGGCATTAGCATATACCAGGTGCCGGTGCCCGGTATATGCTAATGACGTGGCACGCATGTGACGTCACGGCATTAGCATATACCGGGTGCCGGCACCCGGTATATGCGAATGACGTGACGTCACATGCGCGACACGTCAAGACCCGGAAGGAGCGGAGGCCGGAGCAGGAGCTTCAGATGCAGGTAACTAAGGGGAAAGGGAGAGGGGGAGGTATTTAGAGGGGTAGAATGAGGGAGGTTTAGAATGATGAGGGGGGTTAGAATGAGGGGGGTTGAGGATGGGGGGTTGAGGTTGAGGAGGGAGGTTGAGGAGGGTGTTGAGAATGGGGGGGTTGAGGTTGAGGAGGGAGGTTGAGGAGGGGGTTGAGGTTCATGAGGGAGGTTGAGGAGGGGGTTAAGGATAAGGAGGGGGTTGAGGATGAGGAAGGAGGTTGAGGATGAGGAGGGAGGTTGAGGAGGGGGTTGAGGAGGGGGTTGAGGATGGGGGGTTGAGGTTGAGGAGGGAGGTTGAGGAGGGGGTTGAGGATGAGGAGGGGGTTGAGGATGAGGAGGGAGGTTGAGGATGAGGAGGGAGGTTGAGGAGGGGGTTGAGGATGAGGAAGGGGGTTGAGGTTGAGGTGGGAGGTTGAGGAGGGGGGTTGAGGATGAGGAGTGGGGGTTGAGGTTGAGGAGGGAGGTTGAAGAGGGGGTTGAGGATGAGTAGGGGGGTTGAGGTTGAGGATGGGGGGGTTGAGGAGGGAGGTTGAGGAGGGGGGTTGAGGAGGGGGTTGAGGAGGAGGGGGTTGAGGATGAGGGGGTTGAGGATGAGGGGGTTGAGGATGAGGGGGTTGAGGATGAGGGGGTTGAGGAGGGAGGTTGAGGATGAAGAGGGATGATGAGGAGGGAGGTTGAGGATGAGGAGTGGGGTTGAGGAGGGAGGTTGAGAATGAGGAGGGGGAAGAGACACAGGGAAGGGAGAGGGGAGAAGAGACACGGGAGAGAGAGGGGGACACAAGGGGGGGACAGAGAGGGCACAAGAGGGACACAGGAGGCAGCACATTTCCCACCCTCGGCTTATGCTCAAGTCACTAAGTTTTCCCAGCATTTTGTGGTAAAATAGGTGCCTCGGCTTATACTCGGGTCGGCTTATACTCGGGTATATACGGTAATATAAATTATACTGTAAAATGCTCTTGTGTTTAAATATATTATAATCTTGATGTCATTATTTCTTGCATATTTTAGGGTTTTTAGATTGGACAAAATAGTATTAGGGTACCGTATATACTCAAGTATAAGCCGACCCGAGATTTTCAGCCCTTTTTTTAAGGCTGAAAGGGGCCTCCTCTGCTTATACTCGAGTCACCCTGTGTCTCTCCACCCCCGTGTCTCTCCCCCCTGCTCTCCCTCTCCTGTGTCTCTTTCCCCCCTCACCCATCGTGTCTTTTTCCCTCCCCCTCCCTTATCATCCTCCTGATCCTCCCTCCTCAACCCCCTCCCCCTCCTCAACCCCCCTCCTCATCCTCAACCCCCCTCATTATCCTCAACCCCTCTCCACATCCTCAACCCCCCTCCTCATCCTCAACTCCCTCCTCAACCCTCCTCCTCATCCTCATCCTCAACCCCCCCTCAACCCCCATCCCCAACCTTCCTCTTCATCCCCCCTCCTCACCCTCAACCCCCATCCTCAACCCCCATCCTCAACCCCCATCCTCTCTCCTCATCCTCATCTCCCCTCCTCATCCTCAACCCTCCTCAACCCCTCTCCTCACTCTCAACCCCCCTCCTCACTGTACCCCTCTAATTACCTCCCCCTCTCCCTTTCTACTCACTTGCCTTCCATCAGCAGCTGCTCCTCCGCTCCTCAGCTCCTCCGCGCGTCTTCCGGCTGCGTCGGGACCCGGCATATGCTAATGACGTCACGTCACATGCGCGTCACTTCATTAATATTGGCCGGGCCCCAGATGCAGCCAGAAGATGCGAGGAGGAGCGGAATAGAAGCTGCTGATGGAAGGTAAGTGAGGGGAAAGGGAGAGGGGGAGGTAATTAGAGGGGTAAAGTGAGGAGGGGGGTTGAGGATTCTAGCACTCTATAAAATGCATTAGATCAACTGTTTTAGTCCATGTGTGTTTCATGATATGTATTAACCCCTTCAGTCCCGGGATCAATATTACTCAGAAATAACATTTAAAAATAATATTTTTTGATTGCACATTTGTGGGTTTGAGACTGTTGTGCAATTAATTTGAATGTCTTTACATGCCTTTCTGTGCTTTTAGAGTACAGTATTGTCTTTTTAATTGCTGTTATAGCTTTAAAAATATTTTGAAAATCCTTTGCGAGTCCTAAATTTTTGACAGAAAAATTATGCTTTTGTCAGTTGCAGGTAAGACTTTATTTACTAACTAGAGCTACTGGTTTAATAGAATGTTGATTTTGTGTAACTTTAATTATTTAGAGCTTATAAAATTCGAGCTGTGCTAAAACCAATGGAGTTCTAAGGCCAAATGTAAGGCTTTGGCTGGCCCCTAGTGATTGTGGGTGGGTCACTTGTAAGGGGATAGAATATGTGGCAATATTAAGAGCAGTTTCAAGTGTGTATACATTTATGAATTGAGCTATAGAATAGGGCCCTTAGTTTGCAATATCCTACCCTCAGCTTTTAGTGGCTCTTGAAGAATCCTCTCCCAGGATATTCAGCCATCCTTTGGTGTGGCATCAGTGGGGGGTTGTGGATTGCTTACTTCTCCCCACTCTGACTAGAGCTCTGCCTTGGAATTCTGTCTGCATTTGATCTGTTACTTCAATAAAGACTGTTCCAAACATCTAACTGCTACCATGGCAATGTTGGAATATTCTAGTCTGAATGGGAGCTACCATGTGGGTGAGGGGAAAATGACTTAGCCTATATATCCCTGTTTATGTTAAAGTCTAGGGATAATTGAGGCATCCAAGACATGACACTGGGCTGGTCATCACATATGATATCGTTATTATCTCAGAAGAATACTTCACTGAAGGCAAGTGGGATCCCTTCAGACTATTTATTTTTACTGTGAAGCAAACAACAAATAGGACAAAATAACAGAAAAAGTCAATGTGCATAACTATTCACCCCCCTAAAGTCAATACTTTGTAGAGCCACCTTTTGCGGCAATCATAGCTCCAAGTCGCTTTGGATAAGTCTCTATGCGCTTGCCACATCTTACCACTAGGGGGATTTTTGCCCATTCCTCCTTGCAAAACTGCTCGAGGTCCTTCAAGTTAGATGGTTTGCGCTTGTGAACAGCAATCTTTAAGTCTGACCACAGATTTTCTATTGGATTGAGGTCTGGGCTTTGACTAGGCCATTCCAACACATTTACATGTATCCTCTTAACCCACTCAAGTGTTGCTTTAGCAGTGTGTTTGGGGTCATTGTCCTGCTGGAAGGTGAACCTCTGTCCTAGCCTCAAATCACGCACAGAGTGGTACAGGTTTTGCTCAAGAATATCCCTGTATTTAGCACCATCCATCTTTCCTTCAACTCTGACCAGTTTCCCAGTCCAGGTTGCTGAAAAATGGGATGGTGTTCTTTGGGTGATGTGATGTGTTGGGTTTGCACCGAAAAGTTAAATGTAAGTCTCATCAGACCAGAGCACGTTCCTCCATACATTTGGGGAGTCTCCCATATGCCCTTTCACAAATTCAAAACGTTCCATTTTTTTTTTGCTGAAAGTAATTGCTTTCTTCTGGCCATAAAGCCCAACTCTATGGAGCATACGGCTTATTGACGTCCTATGTACATATACTCCAGTTTATGCTGTGGAACTCTGCAGCTCCTCCAGGGTTACCTTAGGTCTCTGTGCTGCCTCTCTGATTAATGCCCTCCTTGCCCGCTCCATGAGTTTTGGTGGGCGGCCATCTCTTGGCAGGTTTGCTGTTGTGCCATGTTCTTTCCATTTGGTTATGATAAATTTGATAGTGCTCCTGGGGATCATCAAAGATTTGGATATTTTTTTATAATTTAACCCTGACTTGTATTGCTCAACAACATTGTCCCTTACTTGTTTGGAGAGTTCCTTGGTCTTCATGGCAGTGTTTGGTTAGTGGCGCCTCTTGCTTAGGTGTTGCAGCCTCTGTGGCCTTTCAAAAAAGGTGTGTATATGTAATGACAGATCATGTGATGCTTAGATTGCACACTGGTGGAAATCATTTCACAAATTATGTGACTTCTGAAGGTAATTGGTTGCACTAGAGCTTTTTATCGGCTTCATAACAAAAGCGGTGAATATATACGCACATGCCAATTTTCTGTTTTCTATTTCTAAAAAATAGTTTTATGTATATATTTTTCTCATTTCACTTCACCAACTTAGACTATTGTGTTCTGATCCATCACATAAAATTCAGATTAACAAAACATTGAACTTTAGGCTATAATGTAACAAAATAGGTAAAAAGTCAAGGGGTGAATGCTTTTGCAAGGCACTGTAGTATGCAATTTACACAATCTGCTATGCCGTGGAGTATTTGACATATATTACGTTTTTTATGGAATATTGCAATGTCTACAGCTCACAGGATTATTATTTGTATTTTTGTACTGGAAATTGTCTGATTATTGTGAATTATTTCTATATTTTAGTAATAATTACATTTGCTTGAAATATAGGTTATCACTTACTGATTTGCATATTCATATGGGAATAACCATTTTATGTACTAGCAAACTACACTACCCTATTTACCTTCATATCACTTGCTTGTTGTTTCTTAAATGTTTTGAAATACATTTATCCTTTCTCCTCAGTTATTTTCTGTAGCGTTTCTCTTCATATTCGGAAAATAATAATAAAATAAAAAAATATTATTTTTTATAGTATTCTGTGATTTTTCAAGAAGATTAATGGCTATCGTTGAGGCCTTGTTTAAAATTTCAAATTGCACTGCCCCTTCTTCCACTCTATGATTGGGGAATTGTTTAATTATGTGTTTATTCAGTTCATTACAATTGACAATTTTAAAGGATTTTAGCAGATTTAATTTGTTTTGATGTGATTGATTGATGCTACTTACTATTAGGTTCAGCACCATGAAAACTCCATATGACCACAGATTTGAACCTTTTAGATCACACCTGGTCTATGTTTTCATTCATGTAAAACAAAAAGGTTGAAAAATGCTGTATGTATGTTAGGCTTTGCATGTCGACAAAATGGTATTGTGCTAGGAGATTTTGGCAGAATTATATCCATCATTTTGAACATAGGTCAGTAGTAGTTTGACGACATTTGTGTTATCAATTAAAAGCCCACTGAAGGTTAATTTTTATAGAATGTTGTTTTGAAATATTACTATTGACAATGGAAAATGTTTTTTAGAAAGTATGACAATATATATTGTCTTTAAATAATTAATTGTTATATTATTTTTTCTTTTTGTTGGGCATTCATTACTTTATATGCTTTCCTTGATTGTCATCTGGGAGGGTGATCCTACTGTTAGATGGACTTCAACTCAATTCAGTTGGGTAGAAATGAATAGAACGCTTATCTGTATGAAATATATCTCAAAAGTAATAATATATTCTATTTGCAATTAGCGCTGCTCCATAAAATCTGTTGCGGGAACTTTTTTCCCTGTACCTTACACACGTATTCAAAGCTCTACACCAACAACATGTTACTGAACATAGCCACATCTTGTAAACCCAAGCCTTGCATTAAATTACAAGGCTCAGGTTTTGCTGGAAAGGCTGTGCTAAGTAAATGACCGTGCACAAACAAACCTAAACTAATGAGAATCCCTGGGAATTCTCTCCATTCACACACACAGTGGAGGGAATCCACAGGAATCCCCTTCTCCGCTCACTCCCCGATCACCCCCTGTAATGATTTAATTGGTTAAGGACTCATATTGCCAATAATTTATGAATATGGACAAGGGAGCATGACATTGTTGCATTGGGGTTATGTATTATTGTGTGTGGTTATATCTTGCCTGTACATGGTTAATATGTATCCTAGTTATAATCACATATATATTTTTCAGCAGTGCGACCTTGCTAAAATCCGCTGGTAACGCAACGTTAAAACTGCCTCCTCGGAAAGCCGTTGCAGACCCCAATCGCAAAGCAAGGCCCGCGTTTGCTGCCAGCCAAGGAGCGCCAAAGGCGCTCCTCGCGCTGGTGGAGATGTATCTCTCACTCTCTCCTCCTGTCCTTACCCTGTGTCTCTCTTCCCATTTGTCTCTTCCCTTTCTCCTCTCCCTCATTGCCTGCTGCCTGCGACAAAAAACTAAGACCCGCGGGACTTACAAAAAAAAAATACACGAGGTCCTAAAACATACACGGAATGATGCAAACACAAAAACACACACAAAAACACAATATTAATAAAAAAAACACTCACCGGCACAGGGGGACAGCCAGGACGTCTAGAAGTGAGGTTGAACGCCAATTAAACCCTAATTTCTCCAGTTTCGCCACTCGAAAATCACCTAAGCGAGAAAAAAAATGGTGACCGGAAAAAATGAAAACGAGGCTCCACGACCCAGGACCGTGAAAAACACTGCTAAACACGTACAAGTTTACCCAGAGATCTGAGATAAGCTCGACACCCCACATCAACCCCTTGCAGCGGAGGTCCCATTGGACCCCCGAACTGTGCCCACATTAAGCCCATGCTGCGGGTCACCATGAGAGTCCCACACAATATCCCGACATAGACCCTTGCAGTGGGGGTCACGATTGTGTCCCCCACGCATTTAAAAGCTATAAACTGCCTGTCGCGGCTCCTTAAAGGTAAGTACCCCCACCGGCACCTAACATTAACCCCCAAAAGATGGTGGTCCCCATTGGGACCCCCGGAGGGTCCACACCTTAACCCCACATTAACCTTCGCAGTGGGGGTCCCCGATCGCAAGTGATCGGGAGCCCCCGCAGAAATCAAAATTCTAATTTCTTGACTTGCGGGTCCTTAAAGGACCGTAAAGATCCTTAAAGGACCCACGAAAAATAAAAATTAACCCTATCACTCATGGAGCTCTATACAGACCCTCATCAGCCCTTAATTAACCCTGTCACTCATGGGGGTCAATTAAGACCCCCATAACCCCTTAATTAACCCTGTCACTAATGGGGGTCAATACACACCACCACAGGCAATAATTAACCCTCTCACTCACGGGGGTCGGTACAGACCCCCATAATCCATTCATTAACCCTGTCACTCATAGGGGTAAATACAGACCCCCATAAGCGCTTCATTAACCCTGTCACTCATGGGTTCAATACAGACCCCCTATAATCCATTAAATAACCCTGTCACTCATGGGGGTCAATGAAGACCCCCATAACCTCTTAATTATCCCTGTCACTCATGGGGGTCAATACACACCCCCATAAGCCAATAATTAACCCTATCACTCACGAGGGTCAGTACAGACCCCCATAAGCCCTTCATTAACCCTGTCACTCATGGGGGTCAATATAGACCCCCATAATCCATTCATTAACCCTGTCACAAATGGGGGTCAATACAGACCCCCATAATCCCTTAATTAACCCTTTCACTAATGGGGGTCAATGAAGACCCCTATAACCCCTTAATTAACCCTGTCCCTCATAGGGGTCAATACAGACCCCTATAAGCCCTTAATTAACCCTGTCATTCATGGGGGTCGATACAGACCCCCCCATAATCCATTAATTTACCCTGTCACTCATAGGGGTAAATACAGACCCCCATAAGCGCTTCATTAACCCTGTCACTCATGGGGTCAATACAGACCCCCTATAATCCATTAATTAACCCTCTCACTCATGGGGGTCAATACAGACCCCCATAAGCCCTTAATTAACACTGTCACTCATGGGGGTCAATACAGACCCTCATAAGCCTCTATTTAACCCCATCAGTCCCTTAAGGGTATATAAAGACCCTTATGGGGCAGTTACAACCCTAACATTAACCACATAAGTGCCATGACGGTCCTCAAGGACCATCATGACACTAACTACAAACACTACACTGCACTATAACCCCCAATAAACCATTAAATCTAAACTTACCCCTCTTTACACTAACCTATTAACACCTACACTACCTACCTACACTACCTACCTACCCACTAAAAAAAAAAAACACCACACTAATTACAGAAAATAATAAAACCTAACTCACAAAAAATAATAAAACCTAAGTCACAGAAAATAAAAAATCTACATTACAGAAAATAAAAAAACTAAGTCACAAAAAATAAAAAAAACTACATTACAGAAAATAAAAAAACCTAAGTCACAAAAAATAAAAAAGGTACATTACAGAAAATAAAAAAACTACATTACAACCACCCCCACCCCCACCCTACTACAGAAAATAAAAATAACAATTACACACCTGAAAAGGAAATTCATACAGTACATTACAATACAGTGCAAATCAAATAAAATACAATACCCCCGATCTAAAATATATTAAATATACTATCTAAAATACACACATACCTCACTATCTAAAATACATTACATCCTATCTAAAATATACACATACTACACTATCTAAAATACATTAAATACTATCTAACATACATTACATATCCCACTATCTAAAATACAATAAATCCTATCTAAAATACACACATAAAATACATCCCCCCTATTTAATATGCAATAAATCCTATCTCCATATACAAACCCTAATTCTAACCTAAAATAAAATAATTAAGGCCACTTACCTTTGCAGATGTCCTTTCAGATCACCAACCTAAGGGGGAAAAAATTAGTACAACACATTTACATACAACAAATAAACATTCTAAATTTCCCAGCATGTCCTCCCCATCCTTCTTATTTTCTGATTGGCTGGAGGCATCAGCACATTCTGATTGGCTGCAGTTACCACAGCCAATCAGAAGGTGCTATTCCCTTCAGCCAATCACAATGGGATACACCTCCACGGAGTGATTGGCTGAAGGCATTTGCACCTTCTGATTGGCTGTTGTCACTGACAATAAGATTACAGCCATCAGAAGATCTTAATCTTATTTTAGGTTTGAATTAGGGTTTGTATATGGAGATAGGATTTATTGTATTTTAGATAGATAGGGGGTATGTGTGTATTTTATATAGGATTTATTGTATTTTAGATAGTGGGGTATGTATGTATGTTAGAAAGTATTTAATGTATTTTAGATAGTGTGGTATGTGTATATTTTATATAGTATATAATGTATTTCAGATAGTGGGGTATGTGTGCATTTTAGAAAGTATATTTAATATATTTTAGATAGGGGGTATTGTATTTTATTTTAGTTGTATTGTATTGTAATGTACTGTATGTATTCTGTAGGTATTTCCTTTTCAGGTGTGTAATTATTTTTTCTGTAGTAGGGGGGTTGTAACATAGGTTTTTTTTTCTGTAATGTACCTTTTTTATTTTTTGTGACTTAGGTTTTTTTATTTTCTGTAATGAAGATTTCTTTATTTTTTGTAATGTAGATATTTTTCTTTTCTGTAATGTAGCTTTTTTATTTTTGGTGAATTACGCTTTATTTTATGTGACTTAGGTTTTATTATTTTCTGTAATTATTGGTGTGGGGGCTTATTAGGGGGTACGTAGGTGTTAATAGGTTAGTGTAGAGGGAGGTTAGTTTAGCAATGTTTATGTTAGCAATGAGCGCCGAAGGTACACAGAGGACTAAAAGCCTTACATTGTGTGCCAAACAGCATTCCCAGCCTTACAATTTTATTGCCGTCATTTTTGACGGGCAAGTGGCTGGTATATTATGAAAGGGAAAATATTATATAGAACATATGTGGAATTGTTAAAAATGCTCTGCATAGAAGTTAGCTGCAGATCATTGCAAACTCACACATACAGACCCCGGGTCAAGACAGACGTATTTACTTCAAGTAGTCCTAAGAAAACACTTGAGTTTGATCTCAAGAGCTGGTGAATTTGATCTCAAGAGCTTTAATAGCCCAAGGTTGCAAACCAGATGGGCTGACATCACACATACACAAATGTACACAATGGTGTGGTATTGGAACGTATAAATATGTTGTTTTGATCATTCAAAAAAGGTTGAGAGATAGTTTTCACATATCCACAGTGTGAGGCTATTTCTGTATGTTGTATCCTGACTTGGGGAATGGTCTTCCCATGGGCCACTTGTAACCTGTATGCAGTATTCTCTGCCTGCGCCTCTTCAGAAGCCATCCTTTGTGCCACAGAGAACAGGAACTACATGATTCTGCTGGGGTAGGTTTGAACTAGGTTCATATCAAGCCCCCTTGAAGAAGCAGATTGTGAAACCCCCTTCCTCGTTCAAACCCAAACCCCTAATGAACGTCTCATCTAAATAACCATGGCGGTAACCAGGAGCATAGCTATAGAATAATGGTAAGTCATTGTATTTAAATAATTAATCCTTGCCACAGAGGTCCAACACGGATCTCCGCAGCATTTCAATTTTAACCCCCTCCTGCTGAGCGACATCCTACCCTTTCCATGGGGTCTGCAGCCCCTAATCAATAAGCCCCATTCCATGGGGGGTCTATCTAGAACCCCATGGTATACTAAATTAACCCCTAAGATACCATAGGGGTCTATACAGACCCCATGGTAAACTAAATTAACATATGAATTGCCATGGCGGTCCACCAAGAACCCCATCACACTTTAAATCTAGGTTTATCAGATATTGAAAGGGATTTGGGAGTGCTTGTGGACAACCACCTAGGTAACAGTGCTCAAAGCCAAGTAGCAGCTGCAAAGGCAAATAAAATATTAGCATGTATTAAGAAGGGTATAGAAGCAAGGGAAGCAAATATAATTCTGCCATTATACAAATCTCTAGTACAACCTCATTTGGAATATGGAGTACAATTTTGGGCACCACTTCATAAAAAGGCCATTTTAGAGCTGGAAAAGATACAGAGGAGGGCAACAAAACTAAAAAGGGGGAATGGAGGGGCTAAGTTATGAAGAAAGACTAACCAAAGTAAACGTATTTTCTCTAGAAAAAAGGCGTCTAAGAGAAGATATGATTACCTTATATAAATACATCCAGGGTCAGTATAAAGATTTGTCAAGGGAGCTTTTTGTACCAAGAGGTTTTCAGCTGACCAGAGGACATCCCTTGAGGTTAGAAGTAAAACTATTCCACCTTAAAGAAAGAAAAGGGTTCTTCACAGTAAGGGTGGTTAATTTGTGGAATTCTCTACCAGAGGAGGTGGTGACAGCAGATTCGATAGATAACTTTAAAAAGGGACTGGATTTATTTCTAATTAAAAAGGAAATTCAGTGTTATCATGGATAATTAGAGAGCCTTTGAGACGATTGGCTAAGTCTTACTTGTTTTTTTTTTTCTGTTTGCCTTCCTCTGGATTAATTAATAATTAAAAATAAAAATAAATAAAAATAATTAAATAATTGATTAATAATTAATTAACAACTAATTAATTAATATTTAATCCTCATATTGCAGATCAGAGGAGATCTTAAAAGGTTGAACTTGATGGACTGAAAGTCTCATGATCATCCAGCAATGATCATCGACACCCTGATCCTCTATCTTCTACCCTGGACTAGGCAAGCTATACGACTTGATTGAAGAGGTTAAAAAGAACAGTGCTCTCTATGGATTAAATAGGGTATTTGAGCGTTCTGATTGGCTGAAATAGATGTCAATGTTGTTTATTATATACATGTTAGTGGCCCTTTACAAACCAGACATAACGCAAGCTTACTAGAACATTCCTACTGAACCTCTGGAGACAGTTTATGGACTATGCACTATAATGATTTTTGAAGGTTTGTACCACCTAGAAAAACATATTTTTGCATGTACTGCATGACTATCTGGTTACACACAGATCTGTGTTGTAAGACATTTAACAGCTTTTAATACTGAGTCTATTACTTCTATGTGTAGTTCTAGCTACATTCTGATGGCACCCCTTTTAGTCTGGCATGGCCAGTATTTTAGGGTAGTAAGGCCACAGACCTTATCATTAGCTTGATCCTTGCATTAACAGGAAGAAGTGATTGGCTGGAGATGTACCCATTCCATGTGAAGCCTTGTCCAAGACACTGGTGCATTCCCATATCTGGCAAAGTTTACTATGGCGGATACCACTAATAAGGTATTTAATTTGATCTCACAATTGGTTATAGATGGGGTGATCTTCTTGGTATCGCCTATTTAGATTATTTTTGTGCTTAAAGGACCACTGTAAAAATAAACAATATTGTAACTACTAGTATTACAATGTTCAAGGGTAGATTTGCCTTTTAGCAGTGTTTATTTTTAGTGTACAGTGGTCCTTTAACTTTTTTATTTAGTTTTTTTTTATCTACAGTTTACATTGGTTTATTTTCCTCTATAAATGTGGGTCATGGTGCATTGATAAAACTCTTTGACTGGCTGGGTTTGATCACATACATTGCCTTGGACTAAATGATACTGGGTCTATTGCTATGTATTTAAAATCACATGTATAATTGTGAGCATGCGGGCTGTTGACAACGCTGCGGGCTCGCGCAGCAAGCCTGTGGCCCTCGCAAAACGAGGGCCGCAGTTTCTGGCATGGAGCGTCGAAGGCGCTCCTTGCCAGCAACTGAAGCCCTCACGAAGCAAGGGCCTCAGTTGCTGGCATGGAGCGCCAAAGGCGCTCCTTGCCAGCAACTGTGGACCTTGCAAAATTTACGTTACGACCCATTACGACCTCGCAAAAAACGGCCGAAACCTGCGCACATGAAAACATGAAAAACACAATAAATACACACAGCAAATACATAAAAAGCTTACCTACAGCAAGGGGGGGCACCCAGGACATCGAAAACTGAAGTTACACCTCAATTTAACTTGAAATAAAAGAGTTTAGACACCCAAAAATCCCCTAAGCGAGAGAAAAAATGGCCGCCGAAAAAAACGAAAACTATTCTAAAGGCCCCTAAACACGCAAAACACCACCAAACACCTACGGATTTGCCGAAAAAGTCGGACGACATCCAAAAACAAGGACGCTAAATCAGCCACAGCCGCATACCACACATTAGGCACCATTTTAGAACACTGACTTATACAATCCAGAAGTACACAGCTACCCTAATGGATTTGCCTCGCGCTCACGCACACTATTACACTACACACTGCACACATTCATGACGCTTACACAGCAGCTCCACAGCACTGATGCTGCAGCAACATGAAAACCGATTGTCAGCTCTTCAACACAATGCTTCCTGCATATATTACTTCACAATAGGTAAAATATATTAATTTCTTATTTTATTAATTATTCATTGCCATACCAAAAAAAAACACCAACGCTGCTCATAGCACACAAACAACCAAGAGCCACGCGAAGAGCGCCGAAGGATCTTAAAACACCAACAAAATTAATTCTGCACGCAAACAACATTACCTGCCTTGCAATCTTATTGATTTCATTTTTTGACGGGCAAGTCAAAGACGAGCATGTGGGTTGTCACTAATGCCTGGGGTCTCGCGTAGCGAGCCTGCAACCCTCGCGAAGGGAACGGGCCGCATTTGCAGAGTTGGAGGCTCCCATGTCGACCGCAAAATTTGCGGTCTTACCATACACAAATACGAGCCGCGGGACTTAGAAAAATAAACATTATGAGCTGGCAAAAATACGACCTTTGCGCCCGAAACACGCACACATGAAAACATTAAAAAACACAATAAATACACACAACAAACACATAAAAAGCTTACCCGCAGCAAGGGGGGCACCCAGGACCTCTGAAAGTGAAGTTACACTTCAATTTAAGTCTAAATACAAGAGTTTAGACACCTGAAAATCCCCTAAGCGAGAGAAAAAATGGCCGCCGAAAAAGAACGAAAACGAGGCTACAGGACACTAAACACACAAAGCACCACCAAACACATACAGATTATCTGAAAAAGCCGGACGAGGTCCAAGAACAAGGACGCAAAATCAGCCACAGCCGCGTACCACACACATTAGGCGCCATTTTACATTAGGCACCATTTTACAATACTAACTTACAAAATGCGGAAGTACACAGCTACCCTAGCGGATTTTCCTCGCGCATGCACACTATTTACACTACACACATTGCTGACACTTATACAGCAGCTCCACAGCAGTTAAAACACACATTGTATGCTGCAGCAACATCAAAACAGATTGTCAGCTCTTCAACACAATGCTTCCTGCATATATTACTTAAAAATAGGTAAAGTATATTAATTTATTATTTCATTAATTATTTAATTGCCATACAAAACAAAAAACCCAACGCTGCTCATAGCACAAAAACAACTAACAGCCTTGCAATGAGCGCCGAAGGCGCTCATTGCGAGCCACGCGATGAGCGCCAAAGGCGCTCAGCGCTAGGCTTGCAATGAGCGACGAAGGATCTTGGAACACCAACAAAATTAATGTCGCAAATAAACAACATTACCTGCCTTACAATCTTATTGCCGTCATTTTATGACTGCAAGTCGCTAGTATAAATATAATATTACATTTACACTGTGTTTGGTATATGCCCAAAGAGTACCAATAGCAGCATCACTGAATTTTTTTTCTGTTTTCCTGCCACTAAATATTTTTCTGAAAAGCAACAGCTTTATTTACATTTTTTTATATATCCACTAGATGGCAGATGAGAACCTTGCTATACATGAATGTGTAATCTAAAACAGTGCTGTGCAATTCCAGCAGGATGTGGCCCACCAGCTGGTTTCTGTGGCCCTCTGTACTTTCTAAAGAAATAATATATTTAATAACAAGTTATAATAATAAGGTATGTACAAGTGACTGCCTCTTAAACCCTTCTCGATCACTGCAAACAAATATAGAAGCTTTTAGTCATCTAGCTACACGTAGCTGCAGACTCTTTTAACAGTAAATGATTTACCAATTTAGTTATTACATTGTCTTCCATACTATAATTAATAAAAATAATGATTATATCACTGGGGGCTAGTACTCAGTTTAAGGGAATTATTGTACATTATTTCCATTTTAGCTTTTGTCTTCCTGTTTTCCAAATGGCATTATTTTTTTGTTATTGATATCCAAACTCCTGGCCTTTTCCCCTCTGTTCCTGTCTTGATTCTGGCTTCCAGTGCCATTTGAGTCTCATGGTTAATTGTGCCGTCTGTTCTCTTATTGGCAACCTGTATAGCTATGCTCCTGGTTACCTACCCTCTTGTTCCACCTGACTCCTTTCACGGATTAGCTTTCTGAGTTGTCGAGCTTCCTGGACTACCTGAGTTAAATTGACATCTGGATATCTGCATTGCAGTGAAGTTTACATCATGTGTCCTTCTGTGCTTCACTTCCAGTAGTCACTACTACAGTGGTGTCTGAGACTTACCCCTATGTTTAGCTGTTGTGCCTTGTGAACTTGCCCCTTGTTACTCTGCTATTGTGGATTCACTGCTATATCACCAGTTAGGACTTTGCTAAGCTTTTCACTTCACACCCCAAGTCTTGCCTGGATAACGCATGGTATCGTGGTCGGTTCCCAGTCTGTTCCTGGTCTGTTCCAGAGTGTTTCTGCTGCTTTTCTGATAATGTCTGGCCTGTTTCAGGGAGTTTCTGTTCCATTCTACACCATGAAGGCCCTGAGTATCCCAGCTTTCCCTGTGGGTTTCTTGTAGCCAGCTTCTACACACCTGTGACACCTGTCAAGCTTCATGGATGCAAATTTAATAAAGTGATCATTGTTTATAGCCCACTGCCTATTTGGACTTTAACCTAAGAGGATCCTAACACTTATTATACGTGCAGGTCTCTGACCTAACTGTTACCGATTTGCTAGCCACTTGTGTGTTTATTCCCCTATCTATATATCCATCTAATAATCTTGAAATTAGCTTTGGGTTGAGATAAAGTGCTAAAAACTCACATACAGTTCCATCAAACAAAATAAACACATCATTTAAATATTTTTATATTTTTTTATTTTTATATGCAAATATTCTTTAATGCAGTGTTGTTTGTTTTTTTCTGAGATTATTTTTTTCTGCTCCTTCCTCTGGAGGCTGTTTCCTTGTAGTCATAGTCATTCTGAAAGCACTGGCTGTTTTAGTTTCCACATTGCCATTGTGTAAATATAAGCTTTCTGCATGGTTGATGGTAGATTCCATTGCAGCAATGAAAGCTGTATTATGTTTTTACCTTCTAAAAATGGTTTGGCTATTTTCAAAGCAGTATATTTTAAACATAATGGGCATTTAATAAAAAAAATATTTTTCAAGTTTTAGAATGAAGAAGTGGCGCTAAACTTGGAGGTCAGTGAATTCTTACTGTTCTCTATGAAAGCTTTCATGCATTGTATTCTTATATAGTGCTAATCATTACCACATGTCACCACCGCTCATTCTCTTGATCTGGCTCAAGTTTAAGATTAGAATTACTGTCCGCAGTTTGCTCTCCATTTACGTGCTTGTTTACAATTTGTGCATTAATTATTTTCACTTGAAAGAACAAGAGCTAAATTGTTTTGCGTTACAATCTATTAGAAGCAGGTTTCCTCCAAATTAAAAGGCAAATGTAATATAAAGTAAGTGGCACTGGCAATCATTATAAATCAAGGCAGAGAAAAGGCAGTGAGAGCTGGAAGAGTATAAAATGGCCTCCGTGATGAAGGAAAAGCCTATAACTCCACACAAAGAGCAGACATGAATCAATGCCACCTGTAGCACGGGATAAAGATTTTATTTTACAATGTTGGGGCATGACATCACTTTGTGTAATAGGCTTCAGGTTCAATGTCACCCCCACCCACACAAATAAAACTTGCTTACAGGGCCTAAAGGCAAATTTCATGTTTTTGAATGCCGATCTTTTCAGGTTATGTCTAGTCTGATTGCTTCGGTGGTGATACAATTAGGCCATCAGCCTAATGTGGAATGCATACCAATCTATGTGGTAATATCTGAGCTAATACAATGTTTACAGTGTTTCGGAAGTATTAGTTGGAGCAATAGGGTTTAATGCAATGCTTGCATATTTGCCTGTCATTAAAGTGACTGGTGAATAAAAAATGTTTAAACCCTCAGGCACACTGAGGCACTATCAAAAAGGTGCTAAGGTACTCACACGCATACATGAGACATACTGACAAAGAGTGGGCTGACTCACACGCCAAGGGAGATACACAAATTGCAGCACACTGACATAAGGAGGTCAGCACTAAGGCACTCACTGTACATACTAATGCACACTTGCATGTGACGTTTCTTTTGTAAAACTATATTAGTCTTTGATAAGTTTTGTATTCATACCTTGAATATCTCCAATAATACTATACATGAGGCTAAGCAAATAGTATGTGATATATCACTTCTTAAGTGTTTAAGATCATTGTATAAAACAAATATTTGCGAAGGAGCTTGAGATAAGTTGAACCAAAGAGTCGGAGGGCGGTTTAAGATTCAGGGGAGTGCTAACATTATGTTAGATGAGCACTAACAATACTTTATTGGTAGGGTTTGTAAAGGAAGTCCCAGTTTTAGTATCCTCATAAAAATGTTGTATATCCAGAAAAGCAGCAATAATCCCTGAAACACTGTGAGTGATCATTTCTGACAGGGCCCTTTTGGATGCATTTACACCTGGATTTTGAGGCTACAAGTTTCTGATAGAAGAACAAGGAGAAAATGCTGTTCATTAGGAAGCCTATATTTACTTTCAACTGTCCATTAAACAGCTTGAGATCTCTTATTTTTCACTAAATGCTACTGGCCTTATTATGAGTGTTATTATCATCATCATTATTAATATTATTATTATTACTATTATTTATAAAGTGTTTATAATTTGAGATTTTCAAATTCTGAACTAAAAACTAGCTATAGCCTTATTAAATTGCAATTCTGCAAATTCTAAAGGGCTCTATATAAGCACACAACATATTTTTTTACAGAAGTTTTTAGTTAGTGAAGACCTTGCTTTTGGATAGAAGATCACAAACTAAAAACTTCTGTAAAAAAATATGCTCTGTGCTTAAATAGAGCCCTTTAAAATTTGCCGAATTGCAATTTAATAAGGCTATAGATTTTTTTTTTAGGTTTGCACTTTACTTAAAGCTGGAAAAATTATAAATCTAGCACAGTAACACCATATACTTGAGAAATAGTGACTCACCTATTGCTCACAATGTTTCCATATTCAAAAATGATATCAATGTTGCAGAAAGGCTTTAATTAAAAAAATATGTTTCCACCAATAAAAGCATACTATATGGGCCTTTTTTGTTTATTCTCTCATTCTATTTGGATACCTAATCATTTTTTATTTTTTTTCATTTACATGAAATTGGACTTCAAAGTATGAATTGGGGGTATATGCTAGTTTTGGGAGGACAAAAGAGAAGGAACTAATGCCTCTGAGGTTTTAGAAAACTACAGATTTCATACATAGATAACTGGCCTTTCCTTTCATTATCTGTTATATGTGGTGTATTGCATGACTGGTTCCATAAAGCTGTGTAGATTTCCATACCCTTGAGTGTCTGAGAATATCACTCAAAGTATTCAGTTTTAAATGATCACATATCTCTTTTTCAGAATCCCAAGCGGTCTCTTGTATATTGATTATATGTCTGTTGATCTGATTTAGAACCACATATGTTATATAATCTGTTTCGTTTATCATTTTAGAAATGACTAAAAATAAAAAATGTATATAATAAAAAAGCTTTTGGCTGTAAAGGGATAAATAATTTTGCTTTTTCCCTAAGAATTTTTATAATCTGGGATTATATTGTATATGGTGTGTTTCACAATGAAAACACAAAGGAAACACTTGCACTACAACAGTATGTGGAATTTAGTCATTAAAGCAAAAAGAAAAATAAATATTTTAGAGCATTCATATTGTTACATATTATGTAGGTAATAATAATATGAGACCTGCTAAGAAAACTGTATGGATAAGCACAGCCACGGATATAACAATATGACACTGGAAGATGAGCCTGGTCAGAAGGTGCCTACCACATTACTGGGGGCAAGCAGAGGCAAGTACATGTAGCTGTAGCACTAGATCGAATTAAGTGATTGGGCCAAAGTTAAGAGGATGCCCTGCTGTGTATGTGTCTGGAAGGGAAAGGAAAGTCAGCTGCTGCAAATAACAGTTTAGCATAGGAAACTGGAATGTTAGAACTATGACCCAAGGTAAACTGGACGTGGTCAAACATGAGATGGTTAAACATTGATATCCTGGGAATTAGTGAACTCATTTGGACTGGAATGGGGCATTTCATATCAGACAACTTTCTACTGTGGTCAAGAAGTTCTCAGAAGCAATGGAGTAGCCCTCATAATCGATCAAAGGGTGGCTAAAACAGTGGGGAGCTAAAACCCAATAAGTGACAGAATGATTTCAATTTGAATTCAAGGCAAGCCATTTCACATCATAGAGATTAAAGTATATGCTCCACCCATGGATGCTGAAGAGGCTGAAGTTGTCCAGTTCTACGAGGATGTTCAACACCTCATAGATCTAACACTAAGAAAAGTTGCTACTCTCATCATAGGAGACTGTCCTTGGAGTACGAAATAAAGCAGGTCAGAAATGTGTAGAATTCTATCAAGTTAATTCTCTGGTCATTGTACACACCCTCTTCCAACAGCCTCTGAGACAACTCTATACATGGACATCACCAGATGGACAATATAGAAATCTGATTGACTATATACTTTATAGCCAAAGGTGGAGCAGATCCCTACTGTCAACAAAAACAAGACCTGGAGTTGACTGCAGCTCAGATCACAAGCTTCTTATATCAAACTTCAGAATTAAACTGCAGAAAAGAGGGAAAATCATAAGACCAAGCAGATACAAAGTTAATAATGTCCCTTGTGAGTACGGAGTGGAGGCAAAGAATAGATGTAAGAAACTGGACATGGAAGCTAAAATGCCTGAAAAGCTTTGGACAGAATAATATCACTAAAAGAAAGAAAAATAAGAAGTCAAACTGGCTTTCTGAGCAGGGTTTGAAAATAGCACGGGAAAGAAGGAAAGCAAGAGGTAGTGGAGATGGGAAAATATTTGTCTAAACCGAATGCAGAATTTCAAAGCACAAAGCCACAAGAAAACATTCTACAATTACTTATGTAAAGAGATAGAAGAAGAAAACAGAATGGGAAAGTCAAGAAATCGCTTCAAGAAAATTGGGAATTTCAATGGAACCTTTCATGCCAAAGTGGGCATGATAAAAGAAAAAAGATATTGGGATGTAACAGAGGCAGAAGGGGTGGTAGGAATACACAAAAGATCTAAATAGGAAGGACCTTAACAACACTGATAACCTCAATAGTTTGTCCAATGAGCTGGAGCCAGATATATTGGAGAGTGAAGTGAGATGGGCCCTAGGAAGCCTTGCTGATAACAAGCCTGCAAGAGCTGATGGGGTCTCAGTTGAACTGTTCAAAATCCTAGATGATGATCCTGTGAAAGTGTCGCTTGCATTATGCAAACAAATTTGGAAAACTCAACAATGGCCATAAGAATGGATAAGATCAGTCTACATACCAATCCTCAAAAAAGGCAGAGCCAAAGAGTGTCCCAATGTTGTATATTATCAACTATTTATTCAACTTATATGCGGAATACATCATGTGTAAGGCTGGACTGGAAGAATCCAAAGCTGGAATTAATATTGCTGGGATAAATATCAAAAACCTACATAGATGATACAACTATGATGGCTGAAAATGAGCATGAAATAAAGAGCCTATTGATGAGGGAGAAAAAAGGAGTGCAAAAGCTGGCCTGCTTCTCAGTATTAAAAAGATGAAGGTCATGGCAAACAGCAATCTCAGTTCCTGGCAAATAGATGGAGAAGAAGTAGAGACAGTGACAGGTGACATTTTCATGGGCGCCAAGGTCATTTTAAGATGGTGAGTGTAGCCATGAAATTAAAAGATGTTGGCTTCTGGAGAGGAAAACTATAATAAGTCTTGATAAGCTGTTAAAAAGTAAAGATGTATCAACAAAGGTCCACAAAACTTTATGGTCCAGCTCTCACATCTGTAGTAGCATACTGATGTGAGAGCTGGACAATAAAGAAGGCTGAGCAATGTAGAATTGATGCATTTGAATTGGCTTAGAGTTCACTGGACTGCAAGAAGATCCACTAAATCCACACTACAGGGAATCAAGCCAAACTGTTCATTTTAAGGTATGATCATGAGGTTAAAGCTCAAACATTTTGGCCATATTATGAGAAGACAGGATTCCCTAGAGGAGACACTGATGCTGGGAACAATTGAAGGCACACAAAGAAGGGGACAACCAAGGAGGATATGGATGGATGAGGTCATTGAAACATGATGGATCTCAGAGGAGCAGGCTGACAAATGTGCCTGGTGTGCTGCGGTCCATAGACCCACAGAGATTCGTAAATGACTAACTAAACAACATCAACAAATAATAGAAACGTAAAAAATATAACTTTTATTTTATTTTACAGTGGAGGATTAAAAATTCTGGCACCACTCTTTTTCTTACCTCTTGTTCTCTATCCCTAATTTTTACACGCAAACATGTGGTTTAATGCAGGTTCTCAAATGCATGATAAACATCCGTAAATGTGGGACAAGTGGAAGTTATTGCCTCGCATAACCATCCAGATGTACTCCCTTCTGAGTCCCAAGACAGCTGCTTAGTTTCATAGTAAGAATGTAAGAAGAAAATGTACTATTTACATTTACAGCAAATACATTTCTGCTCAGTGAAACTGGTGAATTTTTGTCTCAACTGCGGTACTGGTAATTTTCTCCTTACCACTCTGATATTTCTAATTTTTGTGTAAATCCAATGGGGTGGATGTGGCGCTCCCACAGTCATTTGGTCAAAGTTGTCTGTGTAAACAATACACTTCAGGTGTCTGGGTTCTCTAATACTGATGATTTATTAGAGAGTTGTTGTTGGGAAGCCTCTACACATATACTTGCTATGCTATAAAGCAAAGACCATGTGATTTTGTTTCTTTAAAAGACCACTGCAAAATGAAAATAAAAGGAAAAACTTTTAGTCTCAATCAGAGCATAATTTAGCAGGAGAAAAGTCATACTGCTAGTTTTTAATTCTGTTGGGATCCTGGAGAAATCCATGATATATTGGTGGAAGTTGTGTGTGTTAGAGGGACGTTTGCATTTCTGGAAAGCTCTTGTTTATTATATTACTAACTACTTATAGGGTGCTTTGGAAAAAAGCACTTTCTATAAAGATTCTAAGCTCAAAACAGAGCCCTTCACTTTCTGAAGTTTGATATTGTATTTTTCCTGTTCTTTTCCCCTGTACAGCGATACAGAATATGTTGGCGCAATACAAATAAAAGTGAATAATAATACTTGCCCGTCAAAACTGACGGGATTCAAATTGTAAGGCTGGCAATGCTGTTTGCCAGACAATGTGAGGCTTTTGCTCCTCTGAGCACCTTCGGCACTCATTGCGAGACTCTCCCCCGTGTACTTCAACTTTCCTGCTTTGCACTGATCACCTTCAGCGCTGATTGTGAGCCCCACGCGGAGCACCTTTGGCACTCATCGCGGGGCTCGCAATGAGCGACCTTTGGATCTCATTGCAAGCCTCTCTCGCTCGCAGTGCTCTTGCGAGGCTGCTTCGCCTCGCTTCGCGAGGCTTGCATGTGTGACTGTGCCGCTGGCTTGCCTTGCTTCACGCCAGCTTGCAGTTGCGACCTCACTTAACGATGTCGCAACTGCGTTACCAACATTGCAAACAGCCCCAAACAATAACAACTATATATGTGATTAATACTGTATATATAATGTTTATTATATTCAACTTTGAAAACTTGTAATGAAAGGTGGGGAGTATTAGACACATATTTTTATTTATTTTTAAACTTCATTTTTAAACTTTTGCATAATATTTAGGTAGATGATTGCATTGTTGGAAAGCTCAATTGGATGCAAAACAAACCAGTTGCCCCAAGCATTGCCAGAATTTATAGGTGATGTGTCTTTTCATTTAAAGATATATTAGTTGTATCCTGTCTGTATACCAATCCAGTACCTGCTTACTCCACTCCTCGTGTTCCTGTCAGCATAAGTTGTAACCTGTACATACACAAGTCCAGTAACTGCTTACTCCATCCTTGAGTTCCTGTTAGCACCCATTGCATCCTGTATATAATCTAGTCCTATACCTGCTTACTTCAGTCCTTTTTGATCTAGTCCTCAAGTTCCTGTCTATTCTGTCTTATTCCATCCTCCAGCCTGGAGATTTACATGTTGGTACTTTTTTAATTGGTCATCCTTCCCTCTCCAATATGATAACACCTTTCCTCCCAATAGGAGATGATAGATCACATATTTAAGCGTTATAAAATAATATTTCAGTATTAGTTAGTTATTGTGCATTACCAAGTAGATGTGAATCTTTGTACTCTTGACTTATTTGAAAAAAGGAAAGGCTGTGTTGTCTTTTATGTTAATATGTATATAGTACATACAAAAAAATATCTGTGCTGTGTTGCGATAAAAGTACTCGTAAAGCACCGAATAAATGCTGTACACCTAGACATTTATCAGACAATTATAAAAAATTTGAAAAAATTCCCATAGCTCCCCATAACTGTCTGGAATTTCAATTTGTGGTTTTAGTTGTTAAAATGATATGTAAGTTTGCTGGATTATTAATGCATTCAATAGAGGAGAATTAGTAGGGTATACAAACATTTTTTAAACACTTACATTGAAGTCAGCAAAATGTCTTGTAATTTCTGACAGTTGAACACTAGGGTTAACACTCTCCAAACCCAGGCTAAATTAGCATCAAATTTAAAATGATTGGTTTTGTCCAATCAGGTTAGCTGAAACTTTTGAATTAACTCTGGGTTTCCTGTTTGTGCTGAAAAGCAGTCTGGAACATGTAGTGTATCACTGATATGTGTTGTGTATTGTTGTTGGCAAACAAAACAGAAGCTGCAAGAAGATTGGCTGAGCAAGCAACATCAGGTAAATAATGGTTTAATATTGCTCCCTTGATGCTGCATGCTGATTGGGTGGGGATCAGGGACGTGTGTCAACATAATCATTAGAGTGGTTTTTAGATATTAATAAAAATAACATGTTTTATGAGATGTTCTGCATACAAATAAGCTGCGTTTTCCCTATAGAGTGCAGAAATGTATTAATCCATGAAACTTTCATATCCCTTTAAGAAGAAGAAGGTGGGAAGAATAAGTTCACAATACGTTTTTTATTTTACATTTTATAAACATGTTCCCCTAAAATACTTTATAACGTGTATCTGGCAAAACCTAAGAAGCCACTTTTTAGTGTTGATAATCATGCACAACTAACTCTACACAATGAAATCAGATAGGTGTTAAAAATAAACCTAGGAAACACTTATGTTTAGATTTGTCCCTGAAGCAACACATCAGGAAGCGCTGAGGACACATATCTTTCCCTTGTCAGTGAAAGTCAGGGAAATGGAACAAAATTAGATAATCAGATCTACTTAAATAAACAACACTTTTGAGGTCAGATCCATTTTATGTCAAACTGGCCAGTAGGGAGGAGCTTATACACAACATAAAGTATTGGATAGTTATTTAATATGTTGCCTCCTAAATGTAAAGGTGCACTGTGATCGAATTTCATATGGTGTTTTGAATATACAAACTTGATAATAAGCATAAGGTTCTTTTAGACAGTAAAAAGAAATACAGCACTTTAAAAAATATCACCTTAAGATACAGTTCATTTTTGCTGCAGGCTTCCATTTTCTTTTCCTAGCTTCTTCTTCTGCTGTCTCTAAAGTTAGTAGCTTGTAACCTAATGAGTTTTTTTTTAATGAAAGCACTGGTATTTATTTTATTTGCTGACATTTTTCCATTTTGCAGATGGTAACTTTCTCCTTTGGATCGCTACCATACGTGGTGAAGGGGCTTATTTACCTCAATGAAGCTGTGAGCTATACCATGCAAGGTTTCCCAAGATGGGCAGGTCATAGCAAAGAGGTCAGACAATTTGCGGTGCACTGGAGAAGGAACTGGCAACACACTCCAGCACCTTTGCCAAGAAATCCATATGAACAAGCCCAACCAGATACAAATGTGCTTGGTGTGCCGCGTCCATATGGTCACAGAGAGTCGTGCACGACTGAAGGACTGAACAACAAGTTTCTTCTACATTACAAACTCTTATCCCACCTCAGGAAGCAGATCAACAAAACAGAATATGGCATTTTCAGCTTTAGCAAAACTGCATATAATAAGGTAATACACTAAAAACTCTATTTATTTATTTTTAAGTTTTCCCTTTATCATTTGCAGTTATTCTAATATGGTACATTTTGATTATAGGACTGCAGTGGCCCTCTTACGTCCCAAGAAATAACAGATTCATCAGACATTTTATTATTAACGTCTCAGTGTAGACAAATATATGAATTGTTTCTTTGCATCTAGGCCATTGTATAATACCATTGTATGCACATTCTTCATACTGCTCAAAAGGCCTTTGTTTCAATATTGTCGTTCAAGGGTGCCAATGAAACTGTCCTGTGTATTCTTCCTTCTCAGATTGTACTTTTTTCCTGTTCTTTTTATCTTTTGTTTTCCCTCTAAATCTAATGGCACATGGGTTATTTTCTGACCCCTATGCTCCAGAAGCTGTGAAGGAGATGAAAATAGTGATAAGTTAAATTTGGTCATGCTTTCCCTCATGCTATCTCTGGCCCTGACAGTATTTTCTTTTCAGACAGATTAGTCATGATGGAATGTAATTAAGGCAAGCTTCATTGGCATGTGTTAGTATAATCATTATTTCACTACTTTGAACTAAGTTCATTGAAGTTTGCAGCTGTATTTGGTGTTGAATACTATATTTTTCTTTATAATATTCACATTGTGGAAATAATCCGGCCTTTGTTCTTCTGAGGCCCCCCGCACAAAGTGTCCGGAAAATGCTGAAACACTAGAAATAGAATATATAATAAAATACAGTTTTTGTTATATCCCTGGATGACCTAATGTAATTCAATAATTTAGTCTGCTCTAAAAACAGTTATTCGATAGTAACACAAATCTTACTCTATAGTATAACTGGTTAGTTCTGCTATTGTTTTGGCTTCATGTGCGCTAGACTGACAGCTCAAAATCCAATATGATGTGCTGGATACACACAGGATTATCCAAAGATGGAAAAGGCCCAAGGACAAATTATCCTTTCTCTGCAGCTTAGTAAACTGTTCAGACTAGTTGCTCCACATGACCATATGAGTGATTTCCAAGGCACCTCTGCATAAGCTTAAAGGGCCACTGTAGGTCAAAAATCTTGTGCATTCATTTAAATGACCATGTTTTAAACAATATTTTTTTTTGGCATGAAAAATAGTTGAGCTATAATGTAGCATAATTACACTAAATATGTATAATTATTTCATTATAAGTGTTTTTCCTCCTTTGTCCCGATAAATTACAGGGAACCTCATGAATGACTGAACTGCAACATATTGTGATATTAGTCTCAATGTAAATCAGGTAAAATGCAATTAACACAGCAGGCACTTAAGCACTTGCTCACCTGAGATAAGGTGAGAAGTGCTGTTTTTCTTCATGAGAAATTTTCAGTGTTTTGCATCGCTCAGCTGTGTCCGTGACCTCATGGACCGTAACACACCATGCTAATCCACTTTGTATTCATGGCAGGGTTACTGAAGTCGATTGCCATTTCCTCCTAGTATTCCTAGGTGGTTTCCCATCCAAGTACTGACCAGACCCAACCCTGCATGGCTTCAGGGTAGTGTGACCTCTTGGTTCCCCGGCTGGAATCAAACCCAGGTTGCAGCAGTGAAAGCACCAAATCCTAACCACTGGACCACCAAGGAATCCCCCCATGAAAATAGTTCATATTAAATTAGGAAATAATGAGAGATACACATTGGTTGCTTAGTAAATTCCCCCAAAGCGCCTTTGTTTACACTTCCTTTTAATTGACTGGTAACGTAAAGGAAGATCAAACACATGTTTTTTTATCCGCCTGTCAATATCACATATATAGTTCTCAGCAGCGCGGGCTTGCCAAAAAACATTGGTAACGCGGCCTTCACGAGGTCCACGGTTGTGGCCAGGCAAGAAGCACCAAAGGCGCTCCTTGCGCTGGTGGAGATGAGCGCCATAGGTATAGCTAAGACAAATTCTTTATCACACCTATTGCATACGATTAATGGTTGGTCATTTGTCTGAAAAGCCTCTTATTATCTAAGTTCCTGCTATGCACTGCTCAGCTTCGGCAATCATTGCGAGTCCCACGCTGAGCGCCTTTGCCGCTCATTGCGGGGCTCTCAATGAGTGTCTTTGGTGCTCATTGCAAGCCTCTCCCGCTCGTGGTGTAGGTGTTACTGTCTTTGCCATCATGTATTTTCTAAGTCCTGCGTGCCTGGCTTGCTCATTCCGTTTTCATCCAGTTTCAGAATTTTTACGTTTTTCGTCCACCATTGTTTTCTTCGCTTAGTCGATTTTGGATTGACGAAAATACCCATATATGGCTCAAATTTGCTTGCAACCTCACTCCCAGACTTCCTGGCTCTCCCCCTGTGCTGTGGGTGAGTGTGTTATTATTTTTGTTAAATTATTTTGTTTGTTTTTCGGGTTTTTAGAGTTACGCACTTGGCTCGCAGTCGCGTGCCTCAACTGATCGCCTGCAGCCTAAGTCCCTCATGCCTCAACTGCTCGCCTCGCGAAGCAAGGCAAGCAGTGCAATGAGCGCCTTCGGTGCTCAATGCAGCCTAAGTCCTGCCTGGTTGACAGCTCGCTTTGCGAGGCTCGCAAAGTGTGACCAACATGGTAAGCATTCCCAACACTGATATCTATAAATGTGATTCAGCATTGCTTTGTAATGTAATGTTCAAGCTCTTCATTGTCGATTATCACTTAAACATTGGCTCAACAAGACTCAAAACCTCTTTCGTGCACCTGAAAAATATGGAGAGGATTAAGCATTTGATTCCTTCAGAGGATCTTTTAACATTGGTCCATGCTTTTGTTACAACCCACCATGATTACTACATTGTATAATTCCTAGGATTTACAAAGAACAATTACACTGTGTGAACATAGTGCAGAATGTTGTGGAAAGGCTACTACTGAGACCTTATAGATGGTGATGCCATACCACCTTTATTTTGATATTTTGGTAATTTCAAGTTTTATTCTTGGACGTTTGTCTCTATATAAGAATGTATCTATTATTTTTTGTAGTTTTTAAGTATAAAATTAGAATCAGTCATTGTGATACATCTTAGTATGTAGGAAATCTTTGGTATAATTGACATTTTAACTACTGCTATTCGGGCAGACCAGGACATGTTAAGAGTTTTCCAATCCTGTAGTATATTATTAATATGGCTGGAAATCAGATCTAAATGGATTTTTTACATATTTCTCATTTGAAATAGAAATCTTACTCCCAGATGTGTGATATGTCCTGTATTCCAGTTATAATAATATTTTCGTTTTAATATAGATACTTGATCCAAGCTAAAACCCCTAACTATAATATCTGTTTTTGTATAGTTTATTTTAGGATACGATAATTTAACAAATTCCTCCAAAAAATGTTGTAAGCTGTCTAGAGAGTTTTCTGGGTCTGTAAACATAAGGATAATGTCATCCGCAAAGAGTTGACTTCTGTACTCCCAATTTCCAATGTTTATGCCCTTTATTTGATTAGATGTTCTTATCAATTGGGCTAATGGTTCTATAAATAGAATGAACAATAAAGGAGACAACGGGCACCCCTGGCATGTGCCTTTAGAAATGTTTTTCTGATTCAAATCCAAATCCTGAAACTTGAGCATTGGGATTGGCATACAAGGCCCCTATGGATTTGGTCTAAAAATCTGATAAGCCATATTTCAAAAGAACAACTTCTAAGAATTCCCAGCTGACCCTGTCAAAAGCCTTTTCGGCATCTAATCACAGGGGAATATTATTTTTAATAGAGTATGACATAATATACTGAAGTCTGGCGCCCTTTCACTAAGCCTGTTTGATCTAAATGTATTATGTCTGATATGATTGAATTAAGCCTATTTGCCAGAATCTTCGAATAGAGCTTGATGTCAATATTTATTAAAGAAATCGGCCTGTAGTTCTTTATATCTTGTGGGCTTTTATTCTGTTTTAAGATGTTGATTATTTTGGCTTCAGACAGCTCGGCCAAAATTTCCCCATTCATTTTGTTAAACATAACTAGCAATTGGTCTACTATTACTGGTGCAAATGTTTTATAGAACAAAGAGTCAAAGCCATCCAGGCCTGGGGCTTTATTAGATTTAAGACCTTTTATAGTTTCAATGATCTCTTCTTTGGATATATCTTTATTAAGTACATTGAGATCCTCTTCCGTTATTTTGTGATGATTAATTTTTTGTAAAAATTCTTCAATTGACCTTCTACTGGGTTTTACCTATTTGACCTATATCCTTAGGATGGGAATGAAGGACCCCATCTTGGCTTTTTAGGTAATCTATTCATTGGGAAATTCTATTTTTTTTATTTGTTCGATAGGAATTTCCCAGTTTTGTTAACCAGAAAGAATTTGGCGTTTATGAGTCCAATAGCATGTTAAAGTCACCACACACCACCAAGGCGCCTTTTTTAATTTTATATAACAGTTTTAAGGTATTTGTTAAGAATCTTATTTGATTTTTATTGGAGACATATATATTCGCCAAAGTTAACGCTACATTGTTAATTCTGCCCACCCATATAATATATCGTCCCTGATCATCTAGAATCTTATGCTCTTCCTGTATTGTCAAGCGCCTGTTAAAAAGAATCAATACCCCTCTTGATTTCTAACCTTTGGAATTATATTCGTAACAACATTCATAGAACATCCTATCTGAAAGAGTTTCTCCTCTTCCCTACTTTTTAGGGCCAACATGTTTTTTAAAAAAAATGACAGGCTAGGTTAAACATAACCTTTACTTGGCGTGACTGTGACAGGGAAGGGGTTATTATGTTTTCAAAAATGATTAATATTTAAAAAAATGTGTGAGGTATTTTAAGACCTGTCCACCTAGTCCACACCTTTGTAATTGTATGGGCATTTTCTAAAGAGGGTCATTTTCCCCCCACCCTTATGTGTTGTGGAAAAGGAGAAAATAAATATAGATTAAATAATTCCCTAACTACCTCCACCCTAATCCCCTATCTGTCCATTTGGGCTAAGGTGGTCCAAAACTCCACTCCCCTTAAACTAGTACTACCTAACTCCTCTATTACCTACTAGCCGACCAGCTCATTAACCACATGTCTCTCTGCAAGTATAACACCACTCTGTATGATGATCTCCTCTGATCTGTAGTATTCAGTTTAATTATTAATTATTAATTGATCCAGAGGAAGGCAAACTGAAAAAAACAAACAAGTGAAATCTGCCAATTGTCTTAAAAGAGAAAAAAAAATTCCTTCCTGACACCAGATACTGGCGATCGGACTCCTCCCTGAATTAATACGCTCTAATTAACCGGGATAACCCTGAATCCGCTGCACCATCTCCTTTGGTAGAGAATTAAACAGTTTAACCACCTTTACTGTGAATAAATATTTTCTTTCTTTAGGGTGACATCTTTTTACTTCTAACCTCAAAGGATGTCCTCTTGTCAGTTGAAAAAACCTCTTGGCACAAAAGGTTCACTTGACAAAGCCTTATATTGACCCTGGATATATTTATATAAGGTAATCATATCCCCTCTTAGACGCCTTCTTTCTAGAGAAAATACGTTTAATTTGATAAGTCTTTCTTCATAACTTAGCCCCTCCATTCCCCTTATTAGGTTTGTTGGCCCTCTCTGTACTTTTTCCAGCTCTAAAATGTCCTTTTTATGAAGTGGTGCCCAAACTTGTACTCCATATTCCAAATGTGGGCGTACTAGGGATTTGTATAGAAGCAGAATTCTATTTGCTTCCCTTGCTTCTATACCCTTCTTAATGCATGATAATATTTTACTTGCCTTTGCAGCTGCTGCTTGGCATTCAGCAGGTGGTTGTCCACAAGCACTCCCAAATCCCTATCAATATCTAATACCCTGAGATTTACTCCTAAATGCATAACTTTACATTTATTCATATTAAATATGACATTGTGTTGCTCATTTCTCTGATTGATGCAAATCCCTATGGAGGGAAAGTATATAAGTTTCTGACTTAATTACCTTGCACAACTAAGTGTCATCAGCAAAAATGGAGACACTACTTTCCAGTCCTTCATAAATATGTTAGAATGCAGAGGACCTAATATTGAACCCTGAGGAACCCCACTTACCACATTTATCCAATCTGAGTATATTCAATTTACAACAACCCTTTGCTTCCTATCTTTTAGCCAGCTCTCAATCCATGAGTAGATATTTACTGCAATTCCTGCATCCCTTACTTTGCAAAATAGTCTTCCATGTGGCACTGTATCAAAAGCCTACACTGAGTTGCCTACATTCGAAAGAGGGACATTGGGGGGCATTTTCCCTGAAAATAGGGACTATTCCTCCAAAAAGGGGAAAGTATCACACACACTTATGGACTTTGGGTCATCTCTCATTACCGCTACTCAAGTCTCCATGAGGTTTACTAAATCACTGGTATTATAATTAGTTTTGAGATGCAGAGTGGAAATGCCTGTATGTACAGCCCTATCCACCCTTTACATATCATGATTGGAGTAGCGCTAGACTGTTATAGTGGTAAGGCATGGTGCCATACTGGTTGGCAAACATGCCATAACGTAATAATAAAACATCTACCTTGGACCAACTTTCAACAGCCAGGCGACATAGGGGCTCCCAACCCCTGTGCTTTTAAGTGGGGGCACATTAACCCTATCAGGGTCCCTATAGGGCCTCTAATATTAGATGCCATGGAGGTTATGAACCCCCATGGTATCTAACATTCACCAGTTACCATGGGGATCCCTATGGACCCCAATGGCACATAACATTAATTGTTAGCTCATTCAGACTAGCTTTATTGGTGTCAATCGATTATTTCAATAATTAACTTTTAGTAATAATGTATTGGTCGGTTGATTGAGACCAATAAAGCTATTCTGAATGAGCTAGTTTTTTCATGTGCATGACATTTGGGGAAGAAATAAGCCCAGTGAAACCGTCAGTGATAATACTGTAAACCCACACCAGATCAGATGCGGATCTGATGAATACGCTGACATTACCTCGTGTTTTGAAGTATTCAAATGTGAGATTCTACTCACATATGAATGTTGTTTGTACTCTATCTTTGTCCGTGGTGTTCTGCACTCCATATTGTGCGCTCTCTCCCCCTTCCCTATTGTTCCTTCTCACACAAGTTCCATCAAGTATTATGGATTCCTCCATGGTCCAGCAGAGGCATCAAAATATATATATTTTTTCAAATTTATGTTTTTTCTGATTAATTATGTTCTTTGACTTTTTCAAATATATATATTTTTTCATTGTACAGTGGTCCTTTATTTTAATTTTTTATAAATGTTTTGTTCGTTAAGAAGTCTACGTTTTCAAAAGAGCATTCATTAATATGGGGAAAAATACAATTATTCTTTATTAATCTTAAAGATTCACATGGGTCCTTTTAGGGGTCAGCAAGATACCACATTTCATTTCAGGTTTCAGCTGAAACTGTTATGTTTTGACTAAAATTAATCTTAATAACAGCTTGTTTTCCTGTACCCGCACCCACAGGTGATGGACTGTTGACAGTTAACTAAGTATCATTGACATCCACCCTGTAGTTCGAGCCTTTAGGTATGTACCTCACACTACCTGGAACATTTTCCTCCTCACTCTGAGGTATGCAGCTTCTCTGGATATGTTTAAAAATAAGATCATGGCCAGTAGCTTGATGCAGGTATTTTATGAATGTACGACTACAAGGAAACACAATACTAAACATTCCACACAAGTTTATAGGCGTATTTGCTAGTTTTTGACACATTTCTACTTACAATGTCATTGTAAAGAAACGTCATTAACTTTCGAAGAAAAGAGTCAAGGAAAAATAAATAGAATAATTAATGAAATATAAATAATTGTTATTAATAATAACAGTATTGATATGACCTATTCCTATCACATGAAATTTAATAACCCCAAAAATGTGTTTTCTCTGTCTGTAAGCCACATGTAAAATGAGTACTAAAGGGTCAAGTTTTGGAAAATTATTGGATAGCAGCAAAAACAAAGTCAGAGAAACTCAAACTGATAACTAACAGCACCTAAGTATTTAAGTTTGTTCTATAGGCCTGGTAAGTCATGTTAAAAAGGTACATCAAGAAAGTTCTATGTAGACACTGAACCCAGTACTCTTAGATGGGGCTACAGCAATTGTTTGGGCCTTCCTGTTAGGAGTTACTTTGTTGAGGGTCCTAAAGTGATTTATTTTATTGCCATTAGTATTATTTAGTGCCCTGCTTTTGATTGAATCACTCTTGTAAAGTCAACATTTTTAGATTTAAATTTTCTATTTTTTATTTGTTTTTAGCTTTAAGGCAGTGTTGTGATTTTTTTATATTGAAATTAATAAATTAGTTATATTTTTATATATAAATTATTTATACTTTGGTGAATTACTGTTAAGCACTTAGGGATTTGGATTTATAAATCCTATATCTAGTAGTGGTAGAATATAGATTTTATCTGCTTCTACTTTTCCTCCCGTTCCTTCCACACAAATCCTTAAAGTAAAAATACATACAGAACTTAAAAACTAAAGACTGTAAGTATTTATTTTAAACTGTGTAGAAACATTATCAAATACATTAAAAGAACAAACAATTCTATTACACTTCAGTGGTCTTTTAATATGTGACCCCAATTATTTTTTTCCATCAGTGATTCTCAATGCAATAAATGTCACACACACCTTTAATAGAACAAAAATATAAAACGTATTTTTTATTAATTAGAACAAAAAGTAGAAAATAGTTTATTTCACAGATGCAACCTTTCTATTGAAGGCAATGCCACATAAAATGTGATTGTCCCATGTGCATATACTGTACACCCTAGCTTGAAGGCAAGTCCATAAATTCAACCCTCTTTTTTGTCTGATACAATTTATTGCAAAGATGATGTTACAGAAGACATTGTAAGATTGTAATAATTCAAAAGACAACAGTTCACATAAGTACATACAGTAGATGTAAAAAAGAAAATGCGGAATAACAGGATTCTATGAAACCTAACCCACATGCAAGTGTCCCAAGAGTGCAGGTATTTTGAAAACATAACTGCCTCCTGTGTGAAAATTGATGCAATAAAATTAAACAATAGATAATGAAAGATTTATACATCCTATATGTATGATGGATGTCTGAACAAATAAAGTATACTTTTCAGTATATAAACACGGCCTCAGAATCTGTCAAAAAATTTAATAGATAATCACAAAATTACCCACAGAAACATATAAATGGAATTTATTATATTTTGTCTCATTTCATTTTTAGATTTATTTAATAAAATACATTTTTTGAAATTGTATTTTATGGCACACTTGATTATATACAAATCTGAAGAAGCGTTACAATGCTTTCATTAGGATTAATGGAAATCTAAATATTTTACAGCTCAAATAGTAAACTATTTGTAACAATATAGAACAGTTAAAGGGCCACTGTGTACACATGTTTTCTATGCTGTTTTTTTAATAGCATTCCTTGATCATGGGCAAAATGTTTCTAGAAAGGGAAAAAAACACAATCTTTACAGTTTTCACTCATATATGTTTTTGTTCGTTATGGCAGGCTCCCATTTTCTATACTAAACCAGCTTCTTGCAGCTACTATTAAAACAAGATGTGTACTTGTAAACTAATGAGAATTTCTTTAGAACTAATGACTGCACTGGCAGTTGTTATTGCTGTATTTTCATTGTGCAGATACAAACTCCCCATATATTCAGAGTCTCCTACCACTATGGGATGTAGGTGACAGGAAACTAAAATGGCAGATTCCTCAGCAACATAATTACATATAAATGTAATAAATTACAGGCTGTATTTTTTATTACATTCTAAAAAAATATTGCATATTTTCAAGCATAGTTCTATTTTACATTTTTGACCACAGTGGTCCCATGATAAATTAAAAGCTGTATATTTTCAGTTTCTAAAATATTTGTTGCCAAGTAGTTATTTAAAACAACATATTTTTGTAACTTAAACTTTATTAGGTTTTTCATATTTAAATCCATACAATAGAAATCCATATAAAATAAGGATATACAAGTAAAATGATGTCCTTGAAATACATTAATTCATATATTAAAGGATTATGATGTTTCTGAACTGAAATGAAATTGTAATATTTTTGTTTTAGTTGTGGACTCTTACTTGATTTAAAATAAAGAGAAATACATTTGCTATTTCCCTTTTTCTAGACCTATATTACTTTATATAAATGTGTGGGAAGGACCAGTGGCGGAACTTGTGCATGGAGGGCCCCGGTGCAAAAAAACAATTTTGGGCCCCCCTCCACACTCCTGTTGATCTTCCTTCTGGTGCCACATATATGCCATATATATACAAAGTAGACTCTCAGTTAACCAGATTTCACACAACCAGAACTCTCAAGCAACCAGAAAAAAAACTTGAATACTTTACAATTTGACAGGGTTTGACAAATGCCAGGAGCCAGGCTGTCAGGCCACAAAATTATTATTATAGTTCATTTATAACGCGTCGAAATATTCCGTAGCGCTGTACATAAGTTAAGTTCAGACAAAGATAAATACAAATTGACACATAGCAAAGCAAGGAGGACCCTGTCTTTGAGCTAGGAATCCAATGTCCATGGTGCATTCCCAAAGTACTTAGGATAGAAACTCACAGACTTACAATCTAAGGTATAGTGAGTGGTAAAAGAGGGAGAGAGAGGTGATAATCGTGTTAGGGTGGAAGATGATACGCTTCTTTAAAGAGATTTTTAAGTGAAGTTTTGAGACAAGAGTATAAACTGGTGGAGCGAGGCAAGGAGTTCCAGAGACTAGGGGCACCACGAGAAAAGTCCTGGAGGCAGGTGTGAGAGGAGGTGACAGAGAGTTGTAGAAAGAAGAAGGTCATTAGCAGAATGAAGAAGGCGGGTGGGGGAGTATTTGTAGATGAGAGCAGAGATGTATGGGGGAGCGTTATTGTTGAGGGCTTTGTAAGTTAGGGTCATGATTTTACATTTTATTCTTAAGGCTAAGGGAAGCCAGTGGGGTGATTGACAGAGAGGTGATGCTGAGACTGAAAGTTGTGTACGGAAGATGAGTCTAGCAGAGGCATTCATAATGGATTGAAGTGGAGATAGTCGGGTGGTGGGTAGGCCAACAAGAAGCGAGTTGCAGTAGTCTAGTCGAGAGATGAGAAGAGAGTGTATTTGGATTTTAGTTGTGTCTTGTGTAAGATAGTGACGAATTCTGGAGATGTTTTTTACATGGAGAAGACAAGATTTAGTTAGTGATTGTATGTGAGGGATGAAAGACAGGGCGGGGTCCAGTAGAACTCCAAGACAATGGGCTTGAGAGGTGGGGGTGATAATGTTGTTGTTGACAGTGAGAGAGATGTGAGGAACTGACGCTGTGGGAGAGGGAAGGAAGATTAGGAGTTCAGTTTTAGACATGTCGAGTTTGAGATGGTGGGTGGACATCCAAGAGGATATACTAGAGAGGCAGTTGGAGACGTGTGTTAGATAGATCTGGTGTGGAGAGGTAGATTTGAGTGCCATCTGCATAGAGATGATACTGAAACCCAAATCGTTTATTACCAAGTGAGGATGTGTAGATGGAGAAGAGGAGGGGGCCTAGGACTGATCCTTGGGTTACACCAACAGACAGGGGGTGAGGAGGAGAAGAGGTGTCAGAGAAGGAGATTACTGAATGATCGATTTTGTAGGTATGATGGGAACCACGAGAGAGCAGTGTCTCAAATACCGAGGGAGAAGAGGATATGGAGTAGAAGTGGATGGTCGACAGTGTCAAAGGCAGCAGAGAGATCTAGAAGAAGAAGAATTGAAAAGTGACCTTTTGACTTGGCAGTGACCAGGTCATTGGTGACTTTAGTGAGAGCTGTCTCAGTGGAGTGTTGGGGCCGAAAGCCGGATTGGAAGGTGTCAAGAAGGGAGTTAGAGGAAATAAAGCTGGTAAGGCGGTTATAGATGAGCCGCTCCAGCAGTTTGGAAGCCAGGGGAAGCAGAAAGATAGGGCTGTAGTTAGGTGCAACGTCAGAGTCAGATGAGGGTTTTTTTTAAGAGTGGGTAAAACTATGGCGTATTTTAGAGAAGATGGAAACATGCCAGTATTTATAGAGAGGTTGAAGTAGACAGGCATGAGTGACTGAGTCAGTGCAGTGTTGGCGTTACATTCCCGGGTTCAGCACCGCACCCTCCAGCCGAACGTACCTGTGTGTAAGTGAGTAGTGAAAACTACTGCTGCTAGAACAGCCCCCATTGACAAATATACTTAGCAGAGCAAGCTAAATAGTGACTCTCAAGCAACCATAAACTACATTTATCCAGGTTCTACCAATCCCTGTGTATATATACACACGCACACATACATATATATATATACATATATATATATATATATTTATATTACAGATTATAATGCAATATAGATTATAAATGTATATATATATATATATATATATATATATTAGATTATTAGCACTGTATAAATATATTTATATATATATATATATATATATATATATACACACGCACACATATATATATATATATATATATATATATATATTACAAATTATAATGCAATATAGATTATAAATAAATATATATATATATATATATCTTTTAGATTATTATAACTAGATTATAAATATATACATTATATATATATATATATATATATATATATATATATATATATATATATATAAAACTAGATTATAAATATATATATATATAAATATGAATAAATTCATGACCACTCCACCCCAGCCTATGCCTCTCTCCACCCCAGGCCAACAGAAAAGGAGACTGTCATTATTACGGCAGTAAAACATGGAGGTTACATGTCAATCAATTACCCGTATATACTCGAGTATAAGCCGACCCGAGTATAAGCAGAGGCACCTATTTTACCACAAAATACTGGGTAAAATGAGTGACTCGAGTATAAGCCGATGGTGGGAAATGTGCTGCCCCCCTGTGTCCCTCTTGTGCCCTCTGTGTCCCCCTCTTTCTCCCGTGTCTCTTCTCCTCTCTCCCTTCCCTGTGTCTCTTCCCCCCTCTCCCTTCCCTGTGTCTCTTCCCCCCTCCTCATTCTCAACCTCCCTCCTCAACCCCACTCCTCATCCTCCCTCCTCATCCTCCCTCCTCATCCTCAACCCCCTCATCCTCAACCCCCTCATCCTCAACCCCCTCCTCAACCCCCCTCCTCAACCTCCCTCCTCAACCCCCCATCCTCAACCCCCCTCCTCACCCTTCATCCCCCCTCCTCATACTCAACCCCCTCCTCATCCTCCCTCTTCAACCCCCATCCTCATCCTCAACCCCCCCATCCTCAACCCCCCTCCTTATCCTCAACCCCCTCCTCAACCTCGCTCCTCATCCTCAACCCCCTCCTTATCCTCAACCCCCCCTCAACCTCCCTCCTCAACCTCAACCCCCCATCCTCATCCTCCCTCCTCATCCTCCCTCCTCATCCTCAACCTCCCTCCTCAAGCTCCCTCCTCAAGCTCCCTCCTCAAGCTCCCTCCTCAACCCCCCTCCTCACCCTCAACCCCCCCATCCTCAACCCCCTCCTCAACCTCCCTTCTCAACCTCACCCCCCCATCCTCAACCCCCTCCTCAACCTCCCTCCTCATCCTCCCTCCTCATCCTTAACCCCCTCCACAACCTCAACCCCCCATCCTCAATCCCCCTCCTCATCCTCCCTCCTCATCCTCAACCTCCCTCCTCATCATCAACCTCAAACTCCCTCCTCAACCTCCCTGCCGGAAGGAGCGGAAGCCGGAGCAGAAGCTTCAGATGCAGGTAAGTGAGGGGAAATGGAGGGGGGGGGGGTATTTAGAGGGGTAGAATGAGGGTGGGTTTAGAATGAGGAGCGGGGGGTTGAGGATGAGGAGGGGGAGGGAAAGAGACATGGGGGGTTAGAGAGACACGGGGAGTAGAGAGACATGGTGGTGTAGAGAGACACGTGGCAGGGTTAGAGAGGGGGGTTAGAGAGACACGGGGGGAGATTGACTCGAGTATAAGCCGAGGGGGCCCTTTTTAGCCTTAAAAAAAGGGCTGAAAAACTTGGCTTATACTCGAGTATATACGAAGCTTTGTGCGTCTGATATGCGATCAGACTTGCAAACCCGAAAAATACAGAATTATGAAAATGAATGACAATACTGTTCTAGTCCATATGGGTAGCCTGATATGTATTAACTCATTTATACCTGAGATCGGTTTAGCCCCGAAATGAAACATACAACCCCACTCCTCATCCTCCCTCCTCATCCTCCCTCCTCATCCTCAACCCCCTCATCCTCAACCCCCTCCTCAACCTCCCTCCTCAACCCCCCATCCTCAACCCCCCTCCTCACCCTTCATCCCCCCTCCTCATACTCAACCCCCTCCTCATCCTCCCTCCTCAACCCCCCATCCTCATCCTCAACCCCCCCATCCTCAACCCCCTCCTTATCCTCAACCCCCTCCTCAACCTCGCTCCTCATCCTCAACCCCCTCCTCATCCTCAACCCCCCCTCAACCTCCCTCCTCAACCTCAACCCCCCATCCTCATCCTCCCTCCTCATCCTCAACCTCCCTCCTCAACCTCCCTCCTCAAGCTCCCTCCTCAACCCCCCTCCTCACCCTCAACCCCCCCATCCTCAACCCCCTCCTCAACCTCCCTTCTCAACCTCACCCCCCCATCCTCAACCTCCCTCCTCCTCCTCCCTCCTCATCCTTAACCCCCTCCACAACCTCAACCCCCATCCTCAATTCCCCTCCTCATCCTCCCTCCTCATCCTCAACCTCCCTCCTCATCATCAACCTCAAACTCCCTCCTCAACCTCCCTGCCGGAAGGAGCGGAAGCCGGAGCAGAAGCTTCAGATGCAGGTAAGTGAGGGGAAAGGGGGGGGGGGGGTATTTAGAGGGGTAGAATGAGGGGGGGGGTTAGAATGAGGAGCGGGGGGTTGAGGATGAGGAGGGGGAGGGAAAGAGACATGGGGGGTTAGAGAGACACGGGGGGTAGAGAGACATGGTGGGGTAGAGAGACACGGGGCAGGGATAAATAGAGGGGGGTTAGAGAGACACGAGGGGAGATTGACTCGAGAATAAGCCGAGGGGGCCCTTTTTAGCCTTAAAAAAAGGGCTGAAAAACTTGGCTTATACTCGAGTATATACGGTAGCTTTGTGCGTCTGATATGCGATCAGACTTGCAAACCCGAAAAATACAGAATTATGAAAATGAATGACAATACTGTTCTAGTCCATATGGGTAGCCTGATATGTATTAACTCATTTATACCCGAGATCGGTTTAACCCCGAAATGAAACATAAAAAGAAAATTTATTTCCTGCTGATTTGCGAGCTTGAGACTGTTTCCGGCAATTAATTCTAATATCTATCATCACTTTCGCCGTTATTTACAGTTCAGGATTGATTTTTTATTTGCATTTAAAGTGCTACGAATAGTTTTTTAGCAACCTTGCGGGTCCTCTCTAGCACTCATAGGATTTTCTCCTTCATTGTGCAATTGAATAGCGATTTCTGATTTTAGCCAGGCGAAAGTGAAAGATCAAAGGCTTCTGGAGGCTGTAAATTGTGAGGTTAACCATCACCATTTTTTCAAGACGTAATTCGGAAGCCGTTCTGAGCCTGCAAAAATAAGCTAGATTGCGACCTCACTTACGGGCCTCCGGATCTCCCAAAAGAAGTGCCCAGCAGGGGAGGAGCAGAGGAAGCACAGAACTGCACTACAGCCGATCAAGGTAAGTAGAACCCTAAATGGGAGATCTGGGATGGAGGGGGGCTTGGCTTGGGTGGAGGGAGACATTGGGTGCTTTGCACAGTTTGCACCGCCACTGGTAAGTACTTCCTCTTAAAAAGATTGAGTATTCAGTTTTGAATACAATGAATAGACAACTATATATTTGAAAAATGTGAGTATGACACACAGCATAATTAAAGTAGAAACTAAACAACAGATAATAGAGCACTTATCAGGCCCCAAGCTAGAGGGAAGTGCTGTAGACAAAGACATGGATCATTTTATATACAAGCAGGAAATCTTAAAATTTATATTTTCTCTAAAATCATAGGCTTACAGAGTTACATATATGTTATAGAAATTCCTACCTACTACATATGTTCTTTCCCACTTTTAGACAATATACCTGATAACACACCTTTTCAGAAAAACAACCCCTAAAGTATTACTCACACTTCACAGCACCCCATGGTATCTTCCCTATCCTATAGAGTGAATTACAGTGGTATCCTTGCACCTACTGTATTGTCTCAGCACCCTATTCACCTCCTATCAATTGTTATATCTCCCAAACTGGGTGCTCCTCTGCCTTTACATCATTTTGCATAATCCTATATTGTCATATTTTTAAGTGTCAAACATTATACAACCGCAGCTGCCGGTGCTGCCAGGCATTCAGAGGAGAATTATTGTGCCTCAATACAAAATCTTTCAGATTTAGGCATATCCTGTGTAGAATTGGTTATACAGATAATAGAGGACCAATCATTCCTAAACATGCAGGTTACTAAGCACATATAAATACTAATCTGGGTTAGGCATGGGGTGTCCTATAAGTTTTAGACATGGGTACTGTTTGGTCTAGGACAGCCACTGCATACATTATAAATTATCTGAAACAATACACCCAACTAGTGCCTCTCCTTAGTATAGATGTGAATGTGCGGGTCCCACAGAAATGGTTGTTTTCATACTTTATTTAGAAAGCATTTTTTTGTTGTGCCAAACAAAAGTACACTAGTATTTTTTAAAGCAGCAAGTTGCAGCCATTTACTATCAGATGAACATACAGTGCCACATGGGAAACTATTGAGCAAACTAAGGGATGCAGGAATTGCCATATATATTTGCTTATGGGTTGAGAGCTGGCTAAAAGACATGAAGCAAAGGGTTGTTGTAAATGGAACATACTTCGATTGGACTAATGTGGTAAGTGGGGTTCCTCAGGGCTCCGTATTAGGTCCCCTCCTTTTTAACATATTTATTAATGACTTGGAAGTGGGATTGGAGTGTGGTGTCTCCATTTTTGCTGATGACACAAAGTTGTGCAAGGTAATTAAATCAGAAAGTGATGTACTTTCCCTCCAAAGGGATTTGCTTAAATAAGAGGAATGGGCATCTAAGTGGCAGATGGGATTTAATACGAATAAATGTAAAGTTATGCATCTGGGAAGGAAAAATAGCCATGCAATTTATAATCTTAATCGAGCAAATCTAGGTGTATCAGATATTGAAAGGGATTTGGGAGTACTTGTGGACAACCGCCTAGGTAACAGTGCTCAATGCCAAGCAGCATCTACAAAGGCAAGTAAAATATTAGCATGTTTTAAGAAGGTTATAGAAGCAAGGGAAGCAAATATAATTATCCCACTATACAAATCCCTAGAACGCCCCCTTATTTGGAATGTGGAGTACAATTTTGGGCACCACTAAATAAAAAGGACATTTTATAGCTGGAAAAAGTACAGAGAAGGACAACTAACCTAATAAAGGGAATGGAGGGGCTAAGTTATGAAGAAAGACTAACTAAATTAAACTAATTTACTCTACAAAAAAGGCATCTAAGAGGGGATATGATTACCTTATATAAATATATCCAGGGTCAATACAAGGCTTTGTCAAGGGAACTTTTTGTGCCAAGAGATTTTCAACTGACAAGGGGACATCCTTTGAGATTATAAGTAAAAAGATTTAACCTTAAAGAAAGAAAAGGGTTCTTCACAGTAAGGGTGGTTAATCTGTGGAATTCTCTACCAAAGGAGGAGGTAACAGCGGATTTGATAGATAACTTTAAAAAGAGATTGTATATATTATTATTTTTTAAATTCAATTTTTCCTTTATTTTGTTTATAAATTGAAAAAAACATAACATGAATAAACATATAACGTTTGAAGTAATACAAATTGCAAACAGTCGAGAAGTTTGTTTCAGAGTTCCCTTACAACTAGATTTCAAAACATAGCATTCGTAACATTCAAACTTGGACCAGCCTAGAAACAGTACCTGAGGACCTAGACGGGTCCTACCCTAGCGGCCCTTTGTGTCGTTTTGTGCAGAATTTGTGCCTTTACTAATAGATGAGTGAGAGTTTTAGAAATAGAACTAACCTCCGAGAGGATCCCGCAGCGTCCAGGTGTCCCAGCAGGAGGCCCAGCGTCTGTATTTCCCGTCTACTTCGGCCGATAGTGAGCTCATGTTTTGTATGTATCCTATTTTTTGCCTCACCTCAGTGTTCCATGGAGAAGTGGCTTTCCAGTGTTTTGCAATAACACATCTGGCTGCTAGAAACACCTGACTGGTCAAGAACTGCTAATTTTTTGAAAGACCCCTGATCGGAAGACCCAGTAGGGCTTCGCTTGGTTTCTGCGCTAGACGTGTCCCCCATAGTTTTTCTAAGGTGTCATAGGTAAAATCCCATGTTTGGCGAATTTTGGGGCATTCCCAGAGCATGTGTAGCATGTTGCCTTCATTGGGGCACCCTCTAGGGCAGCTGGCGGGGTATGCGGGATTTGATGCAGCCTAGTCGGAGTGAGGTACCACCTCATTATTGTTTTATAGGCGTTCTCCTTAAGTGTTATGTTGAGAGAGACATTGTTTGCTTGTTTTAATATCTTACCCCATTCCTTGTCTTTTAACGTAACCTGTAAGTCTGTTTCCCAAGCTATTTGGTAGGGGAGTTTGGCGGGAGTATTGGTGTCAGAGAGTATTTTGTAGAAGGTGGAAATGTTACCTTTCCCCCCAGGGTTGTTGAGGAAGCATCGTTCAGTTACCGATCTGTCCCTAAGACTATTTAACTTATTTGTGTGTGTGAGCACCTCGTTAACCCCTATCAGATTGAGCCATTCTTTGGGGGGTGCATTGATCGCGTTAACGGAAATTGGTAAGGGGAATTCTCTATTTATATCCCACATGTCCGCTACCACCGTTAGTTTATTGTCTATCCACCAGCTCATTTGGGTTAGTCTGTCAAAGCGATAGTCTTTGTGTGGGGACCAGAGGGGTGTCAATCCTGAACCTTCTTTCAAGAGGTTGGATTTCCTGTTACTCTCTCGCCAGATCTTTATGGAGTTGTCTATACAGGATGACAGCTTATCAAGTTGTAATTTGTGGTGTAGGCTCAACCATAAGATTTGGGGAAGGATTAGATGGTGATCTCCCAAAACATGTCTCTCAATTTCCACCCAAACAGGGTAGTTGTCTTTTTTATGCCAATTCGTCATTTGTGCTAATCTTGCAGCTCTGTAAAATCTAAGTAAATCTGGGAACCCCAACCCACCTTTTTGTTTTGGGGCGGTCAGCGTGGCTTTATTAATTCTGGGTTTTTTGTATAGGATTTTGGGGATGACATTCATTTTAACTGCATTAATCCTCCCTTACCAGGAAATATTAAGAGAGGACCAGTTGGTTATGTCTGCTCTTATTCTTTTGAATAGACGTGGGAAATTAACCTCATATATTTGATTTAGTGACTTTGGGATATTGATGCCCAGGTATGAGATTCTATATTTTTTAAATAAAAAGGGCATTAAGGGCTATCCTGGATAAATAGCGAGGGAGTATTGATCCAGGGATGAATCCAATCGCCAGTATCTGGGGTCAGGAAGGAATTTTATATTTTTTCCCTATTGAGACAATTGGCAAAGTTTCACTGTTTTTTTTTCTGTTTGCCTTCCTCTGGATCAATTAACAATGAATCTGCGTATTGCAGATCAGAGGTTATCTAAAAAGGTTAAACTTGATGGACTAAAGTCTTTTTTCAACCTAAATTACTATGTAACTATGTAACATGTAATATACTTTTTACAATAAAAAGTCCTCAGAAAAAACATCCTAGAGGTAATTATATAAATTGCAAAGCCGCAATGGCTGAGAATTGCAATGCAAGTAACTGGAAGAGTTTGTGTGATAATGGCACAAGTGGCCATTTCCTGTTGACTTTCATTGTCCTGCTCTCCATGTATCTTGCTTTATCGGAGATGTACAGAGTCACTCTAACTGTTTAATAAAGACACTGCTTAAATAAGTAAAAAAATCACATATATAGTTGTGAGCAATACGGGTTGTTGCTAACGCGAGGAAGCAGTTGCGCTGCTTGGAGATGAGTGCCGTAGGTGCACGCAGCCTATTTACACTACACACTTCACACATTGCTGACACTTACACCTCAGCTCAGTAAGAGTACAAATGTACATTGTATGCTGCATGGAAATCAAAAAAGATTGTTAGCTCTTCAGGATATTGCTTTCTGCATATATTAATTCTAAATAGTTAAAGTATATTAATTTATGATTTTATTAATTAATTATCATTAAAAAATACATCTACAGAAAGAAAAAAAAAACAGGCAAGAGGATCGCAATAAACACTGAAGGCGTTCATCCCCATGACTCACACTGAGCGCTGAGAGTGCTCAGAGGAGCAACAGTCCACCAGGGGAAAGGCTCGTATTCAACGCCAAAGGCGCTCAGCGCAGCCCTTGCAATGAGCGCCAAACAGCCACAAATGACCAAAAATCCACCAACCCAGAGCCTCTCAATGAGCGCTTAAGGCGCTCAGCACGAGGCACGCAATCAGCGCCGAGGGTACTCAGACCAACAAAAGCCTTTTATGACCGTCATTTTTTGACAGGCAATTCGCTAGTTGTAGAATAAGTATAAGTCTGCAAACTTTTAATCTTGCATGGTGCTTTGGGGAAAGCTCTATGGAGACCGGATTCTAAGCTCAAAGACAGGGCCCTCCATCTTTGTAATGTGTTAATATTGTTTTGCCTTTGAACACAACGCATGCATAGCGCTACGGAATATGTTGGTGCATTACAAATAAATGATAATAATAATAAAAAAAACAACTCTGACCAGCACACATAAGAATATAAGACATTCACCACACACACACAAGGAGATAACACACTGACCTATATACACAAAGAGATAAGATACTGACCAGCACATACAAGGAGATAATACACCAGAAGACAGTGGTAAGTAAACAAACACAAACTAATAGACTAACTAATAGAGCACATACAAACAGACAATGACCAGTGATAATGACCAATGTAACAAATATAAGCAGACATTGACCATCACAAAAAATAGACACAAGGAGACACTGATCAACAATGCAGATACAAAACATGACACAGCCCAGAAGAGCAAGGCATAGAAACAGACACTGACACACAACAACAAATACAGTTCCACATAATACAGCACAAAATACTCACACATCTCCTTGTCTTTGCCAATGCAGGAAGTAGGTTGATTAGCAAACACACAATGATGCTGACCATCAAATGCACATAGTCACAGCATCAAACACAAACACTCTCCAACTCATCAATAAATCCATTAATTTTTAAAGACACACAAGCTATCCAACACAAACTAACATGGAACAGCAAAGTGGTAAGTCCAATCAGACCAAGGCAAACAAGCAAACAGCCTGGCCCGGTAAGACCTATGAGATTAGGTTTCCTTCTGCTGCAACCCCCAGGTCAGCCCACCCTGGAGTTATATCCTTTCCACTGGAACCCAACAAAACATTACATAAAGTCTCTGTTGACTTTTCTCATTGCATCACTAAGTTTCTGGATCATTTTGAGTTCCCAGACCTTTTACAGGATCAGTACATAACATTGGATGTATATGGACTTCAGGGAAAGGGTCAAAGGGGCTGACATGTTGTTATATGAATATTATATGAAGCTACCTCCAGCACATACTCTGTTATTGCAGCCTGGTAGTATCTTAAGGTCCCAACCAGACAAAATATTTGCAGCAGCTTTCCTTCTTTACATAAGAGATTGTTGTTGTTTAGTCTTTCAGTTGTGTCCGACACTCTGTGACTCTATGGATCGCAGCACGCAGGTGTATCTCTCAGTCACTGCCCCTCTGAGCTCCATCAAGTTCATGTTCATTGCTTCAGTGACCTCATCTATCCATCTCCTCCTCTGTCGTCCACTTCTTCTTGTGCCTTTAATCTTTCCCAGCATCAGAGTCTTTTCTAGGGAATAATGCCTGTCTCATGATCATACCTTCTAGTGAACAGTTTGTCTTGATTTCCTGAAGTATTGATTTATTTGATCTTCTTGCAGTCCAAGGGACTCTAAGCAGTTTTCTCCAACACCACAATTCAAAGGTGTCAATTCCACAGCGCTCAGACTTCTTTATGGTCCAGCTCTAACATCCGTATGTTACTACTAGAAATAGTACAGACTATGTGGAACTTTGTTGATAGTTTAATATCTTTACTTTTTACTAGCTTGTCCGAGCTTGTCATAGCTTTCCTCCCCAAAAGCAAATGTCTTTTAATTTCATGATTACAGTCAAAATAAAATCCCTGCCTCCACTTCTTCCCTGTCTATTTGCCAGGAAGTGAGATTCCAATTTGCCATGATCTTCGTCTTTTTAACATTGAGCAGCAGGCCAACTTTTGCACTCTCTTCGTTTACCTTCATCAATAAGTCCTTTAGTTCCTCCTCACGTTTAGCCATCAGAGTAGTATCATCAGCGTATCTGACGTTGTTGATATTCCTTCCAGCAATATTGATTCCGGCTTTGGATTCATCCAGTCCAGCCTCATGCACGATGTACTCTGCATGTAAGTCGGACAAATAATATACTATAATAATAGTAACATATTTTCTTGGTGTTATATCTATGACGTGTTGAATGTCTTCGTAGAACTGGACAACTTCACCCTCTTCAACATCCGTGGTTGGAGCATAGACTTTGATCCGTGTGATATTAAATAGCTTACCTTGAATTGGAATTGAAATCATTCTGTCATTTATTGGGTTGTAACTGAGCACTGCTTTGGCCACTCTTTTATTGACTATAAGAGCTACTCCATTTCTTCTGCTGGATTCTTGACCACAGTAGACGATCTGGTGGTTGTCTGATGTGAAAGATCCCATTCCGGTCCATTTAAGTTCACCAATTACCAGGATATCAATGTTTAACCTTGTCATTTAATTCTTGACCACATCTAGTTTGCTTTGGTTTATAGTTCTAACATTCCAGGTTCCTATTCTGAATTGATCATTGCAGCAGCGTACTTTCCTTTCCCCTTCAGAGACATTTGCAGCTGGATGTCCTTTCGGCTTTGGCCCAACCACTTCCTTAGATCTGGTGTTACTTGTACTTGCCCTCTGCTCTTCCTCAGTAATGTGGTAGGCATCTTCTGACCTGGGGCTCATCTTCCGGTGCCATATTGTTATGTCTCTGGTTGTGCCTGTCCATAAAGTTTTCTTTAGATACTGGAGTGGGTTGTCAATTCCTTCTCCAGTCGACCGTGATTTGTCTGACCTCTCTACCATGACCTGCCCATCTTGGCTGACCCTACATGATATAGCTCACAGCTTCGTCAAAGTACACAAGCCCCTTCACCAAGACAAGGTAGTGATCCAGAAGGGGACATAAGAGATTAGAGGAAGCTAATTCCTTCTTTAATTTCCGAGTAAAGCCAAATTCAGCTACTGAAGGTATTGCACCACTCCAAAAAATGTTTGAGGTCATCAGTTATACTATAGTCTTTTCTCTTTCTTCCTTTTTGGTAAAACAAATAGACTAGTTTGATTTTACATGGCATACTTTTTATCACTGATAGATTGATAGTTATTTTATATGTTTCCTGGAGTTGGGTTTTCTCCAAGTTATAATTATTTCAGGGTTGAGTCCCATTATTATTACCACCGCCTAATTTTGATGTCAGCAGCTCGTAGCCAATTAAATACTGCACGTTTTGTGAGCTGGCATTGTGGGTATATAAGGTGCCATGTAGGCATTCGGTAAAAGAATCAACCATAGCTGTCATGTGTAAAACTTGCAATTTATTTGACTTTGAAAAGGGCATGATCATTGGCTTTCTGACCCAGGGTGGCAGTATTTCTGAAACAGCACAGTTTGTGAACTGTTTATTTGCTACTGTGGTTAAAGTATACCGTGACTGGACAAACTGCACCATTGCGAATAAACAGAGTCGAAACTGCAGCGCACCATGTGTTATTGATGTCGGAAATGAACGTCAGCTGCGAAGGTCTACGAGGGCCAACCGACACACTACAGTTGAGCTACTCACCGTCCAAATAAACCAGGGGCTACCAGACGTACAGTATGTCTGAAATGACAGTACAGCAAACCGTGTTGCGTGCCAGGCTGTGAAGCAAACGGCAGGTCACTGCAATCCTGCAGACAAGGGTTCATCATCAGAAATAGCTTTTATTTGCACAAGAATAACAAAATTGGACCTCTTCTGATTGGTAAAGGGTTGTCTTCTCTGATGAGTCACGTTTTCTGCTCCACCAACTAGACAGAAGTTTGCACTCTGCAACCATTGTTGGAAGAACACAAGCTGGTGGTGCCAGTGTTATAGTCTAGGGAGAGTTTTCTTGGTATTGTCTGAGTCCACTCATACATCAACCAATTGGGTTATCTATCCATACTTGCAAATCAAGTACACCGCTACTTGTTGACTGTCTTCCCTGGAGTGGATGGCATCTTCCAGCAGGACAATGCAACATGTCATATTTGTCGGGGAGTGGTTGGAAAGACTTCCAAGTACTTCCAAGGCCTCCAAATTCTCCAGACTTGAACCCCATTGAAAACCTGTGGGACCACCTCCATGGCCAGCAGCCCAAATTGTTACCTGCACCCAGGTCTCACTAGGCCTCACTGCTTATTCGGAATTATGGGAGCTTTATACACACCAGCAGCCCCAATTATTACCTGCACCCAGGTTTCACTAGGCCTCACTGCTTATTCTGAATTCTGGAAGCTTCATACACACCAGCAGCCCGAATTGTTACCTGCACCCAGGTCTCACTAGGCATCAATGCTTATTCTGAATTCTGGGAGCTTCATACACACCAGCAGCCCCAATTGTTACCTGCACACAGGTCTCACTAGGCCTCACTGCTTATTCTGAATTATTGGAGCCTCATACACACCAGCAGCCCCAATTGTTACCTGCACCCAGGTGTCACTAGGCCTCACTGCTTATTCTGAATTCTGGGAGCTTCATACACACCAGCAGTCCCAATTGTTAGCTGCACCCAGGTCTCACTAGGCATCAATGCTTAATCTGAATTCTGGGAGCTTCATACACACCAGCAGGTATGGAGAAGACTTTGGAAGCTGCACCATCCCAGGAGCCAATATCTTTTATTAATATTTCTACTGTATGCTTGTTATTATATTTGATGACATAGAATTATTTTTAACATTATTTCAAACTCTTATACATGTTGACTTTATCTTGCCTGGCTCTTGTTCCCCTTCCCCCTTTTATGGCCTGCATAATTTGCCTAGATCTCCTCCTTCCCACATGTCTTGGCATTTCCTTTCTTTTAACTGCACACTCTTGCTTTCTCTCTCTCTGTCTCTCTCTCCTATCTCTCCCTGTTCTATCGGTCCCTCACACCGTAATTTCATTGTTTTTCTTTTAGCCCCAATTGTTACATGCACCCAGGTCTTGCTAAGCCTTACTGAATTCTGGGAGCACTGCCCTCCCACCCCATTTCAGATTAAATTTATAGAGGAATGGGAATATCCTGACTTTCCTACTTGCATATATTATCTTACAGACAACATATTACATGCTAGACCCCTCACCTCTGTTCCTTCTCTCTCCCACTAAATGAAAAACCTTTCTAACTTTCACTTCCCTTCTGACCCTTGTTATTCCTTATCTGTTTACACTTCCCCAGGTTTCTGTCCTTTCCATTCCCTTTATATTATAAGTGGCGAGTTTCCAGTCTTGTAGGATGCTTTGGGAAAAAGCACTTTCTGCAAAGATTCTAAGCTCAAAACAGGGTCCTCCATTTTTGGAGGGTTGTTAATACTGTATTTTTCCTTATTTTTATCCCCTGTGTAGCGCTACAGAATATGTTAGCGTGTTACAAATAAAAGTTAATAATCACATATATAGTTGTCAGCAATGCGGGTTGTTGCTAACGCTTGCGGGCTCGCATAGTGAGCCCGCCACAACTGCGGCCCACGCAAAACAAAGCGGGGGGGCGCATTTGCGGAGGTGGAGGCTCTACGGCGCCTCATAAACGGTTACACACAACTGAGACTTTGAAAAAACACATAAATACGCAATGACTAACTACGGACTTACACAAAAATATACGAGACGCAGGACTTAGAAAAAATCCATTACAGACTCGCAAAAATACGACCTTAACAGACAAACCACGCACAGCGCCAAGCATAAAAAAAAACAAAAACACACAAAAAAAACATACAAACCTTACACACACCAAGGGGGGACACCCAGGACCTCTACAACACTGCTTAAACCTTGAATTCTGCCAAAATTACAAAGTTTGCCACTCGAAAAAATGTCTGCCTAAAAAAAAAAACGAAAACGAGGCTACACGACCCCTAAAGCCGCTAAATTACCCAAAGCAAATACGGCTTTTACAAAAACCTGTACGACCTACAACATACACCATTAGCAAGGACGCTTCATCATACAAACCCGCCTACCACATACACAATCGCCGCCCTTTTTATAACACTAACTTACAGAATGCGGAAGTACCCAGCTACACTAACGGCTTCCCCTCGCGCACGCAGCCTATTTACACTACACACTTCACACATTGCTGACACTTACACCTCATTGTAGGCTGCAGGAACATGAAAACAGATTGTCAGCCCTTCAGCACAATGCTTCCTGCATGTATTACTTACAAATAGGTAAAGTATATTAATTTATTAATTTACTACTTATTTAATTAGCATCACTACATTCACTACGCGCCTCACAACGAGCGCCAATGCTGCTCATAGCACACAAACTACACCAGGGGACAGCCTTGCAATAAGCGCAAAAAGCAGATCAGCCCAGACCTTACAATGACAGCAAAAGCGCCTCTGATAACAAAAAAATACAACAACCAAGAGGCTCACAATCAGCACCGAGATCTCAGACCACCATAAAAAAAAAATGTCTGCCCCAAACAACATTACTTCATTTTTTGACAGGCAATTCGCTAGTAATAATAATAATAGCCATGTTCACCGTATGGATCCTCCGCCACACACTCTTCAGCAGCTGTCAGATGCACTGCAGTCTGCATGGATTCAGATACCCTTGCCAACCTTCCAGCATCTTATTGACTCACTACCACGCCATCTAGCTGCTGTCCATGCTGCAAAAAGTGTTATTTTGGATATTAGCTGGAGGTTATAATAATGTGACTTGCCCATGTATTATTGTTAATATTTATAAAGAACCAACACTTTAAGCAGTGCTATATACAATGGGGAGAAAACACATTGAATACAGAAGGCATAGGACATAACACTACATTAACACATGCCATGTTGATACAAAAGAAGTAGAGGTTCCTGCCCCTCTGAAAAAATGGTGGTAATACTTAGTGCTCCCAGTTTAAGAGTGGATGTCAGCCTCTCCTGGCTGTGATAATCTGTCTGTATAATGGAACAGAGAGGATACATCTATCTCAGATTCAGAAAACAAAGACACTTCAGAGAAGAGCTAGAGTTAGTTCAGATATAGTAAATGAGCTTGAGTGATAGTTATGTTGAGATAGGCTCTCTGTAACGCTAAGTGTGTCAGTTATAGTGATGTTAGTTAGCTAGTCATATAAGGTGCATGGTATAAGTGACAGTATATCCCAAGAATGTTGTGGTGCCCATCGAATCAGCATATATTCCAGAAGGCTGCTAGTTCTCCTACTGCTGTTCTCTATTTCATTTGTTCCAGTTGTACTTTAAAATTCATTTGTGCTATACGCCAGTACAATTTTACACTGCTCGTGTTAAAACATGCCCACGTTGAAGAAACATGGAAGTGTTTAAAGTGAGCACCAAATAAAGTGTTGAATATTAAAGTAATGTCAGCAGAGTTGTACAGTTCCTAACCGTAACTATTTACCAGTATAACAGACAAATCAATACAACAGGTTACAACAGGTTTAAGGACAACAGCATTAAACACAACTTTCTGTGTGAAGGCAAGTGGAGGAATAATAGGTGAAGTGCATTACCATATCAGTGCTGTTTAGGTTGGTTTTAAGTTAGTAAAGTTATCCAATTGAAATATCAACTAAAAGAAGATTACAAATGGCAAGGTTAAAGTTATTAATGTTGTAAATTTGGGGCAGGTTGAATCTGAGCAACATCCCTTTTTTGGAAATGGCAGGAAATGCTGAGAAAATGAGAGGGCAGAGTGAAGTATGGCTTTATGACATCAGGTGTGGTTGGTTAAATAGTTATGTTATTAACAGTAACTGTACACTGATGAGTAAGAATAAGTGTTAGTATGGGATTTTCAGGAATGATAGAACTGGAATTTACATTAAAGGACAACTTTTTTACAGCATAATTAGGCGGGGAAGAAAGTCATGAAGCTAGCCTTTAAGTAGAAAAAAGAGATTGATGCATCTGCACCTCTCCAGGAGCATCCATGATATTTTGGTGAAGATGGCATGCATAAGATGGTCTTTAACATTTCTGCATTAGCAAAGCATGTAGTGATCCTTGCAAAGTTCTGAGCTTGGGTAGGCAAATATATAGGTGTCACATTCTTAAAATATTCAAGCGATAACAAATCCTCTTCCCCTTTCCCTCTTCTGTCCTCCCCATCCCTCCCTCAACTGATAAGATAACTACAGTCCCTCAAGCCCCATGAAAGCAGGAAGCATTAAAGCCAGATAAGATAAAGCCTTCTATACACAAATTGAGTATTTAAAAAATTAAAGGGCCTCTGTACTTCAAGACAAAATGCTAGTTCTTTGTGAAGTATGTAACCAACTACCAATAATAGCAGCCTTGAACATATTTTTTTTTGTAGAGAAAATCATATTTTTTTAATTTAAAAAATAGAGGACTACGTTTGTCATTGTTACATCACTTCCTACTATTGGAATCATGAGAGTGGGAACTGGGAGATGTCAAGAGATTGTGTTAGATAATTGTATCTGATTGTAATTTACATCACACCCCTTCCCCTCACAGGCCCAGAAGCAGGCTACTTGCATCAATCAATGCAACCACAGCTCTCCAGAAATGTAAACACTCTTTACACATACATACATTCAACAAAAGTATGATGGATGCCCCACAGTCCATCAGAGGCATTAATTAAAAACTAGCTTTGTGACTTTTTCCCTGCTTAACTATGTTCTTACTAAGTTTCAATGTTTTCAGACATATATTTTTTTCTTTCTACACTGGTCCCTTTATGGTTTGCTCTAAAAAAGATTTTATTTATGCTCACAGCTGGCACTGATGCTAATGTTTTTAGTTTGGTGTATGCAAAACAAACATGTGATGTTTTTCCTGAACTGTAGTGGTAAGCTTGAAAAAAAATGTCTTTTATTGAAGGATAGTGATCATGTGAAGCCATTTTTTATCACATAGTTGTTTGTCTCCTTTTTAAAAATGTACTTTGTCTCCTCCTTCAAAAATGTACTTAACACCTGTGGACACTTTTATTTTTCCAAATCTTTTTATTGACACATAAGCAGTGCTCAATAACACAATATTGTTGGACTCGCAGGTCCAACACAATTTTGCATAAACAGGATTTTTTAACATCGTTTTAGATATCTTGTACAACTTTGTTGTCAATAATGATTATCCTGTCCTGACAATTTTGGGTGTCTGCTTTATGTGTCCACCATAACCTTTTTCCGTTTTCTCAACTTTGCAGGAAACGCCTGCTAGCTATTACTTCCCTAGCAATTGACTTCTCAATACTAAACTTGTCAAATTCTTACATGTCAGCTAACTTGTTGTCTTTCCATGTAGATATATATAGATGTTCAATTTTGCATAGCTCGAGAATTACATTATTCACCTAGTATATGGGAAGTATAACATCGAACAAACAATGAATAAACAAGTCAATGAACGTATTACCTGTATCTTCCTTGCTTTTTTTTTTTTTTTTTTCCTCTTTCTTCTTGTCTATCTTCTTCAGTTTACTCAATTCGCCAGTAGTTGTCAACGCCCAAGACACCCGTCACCCCGGCCTGGAGTCTCTGCCTCATCCAATTACGCCTTCCCTTCCTAGTGTACTAATTTCCACTCTAAATCAAGTTTTTGTTAAATTAAAATAGCTTTGTCCGACTCCACCCATCTGTCCCAAATTTGACTAAAAGTGGAGAGGGAGTGTTTTATTGAATGCGTCATTTTTTCATAAATCATGATGTGGTTTAATTTTTTTATAACCTCTTGGCCGTCTAAATGGGGTGATTTCCAATTCTTTGCAATGTGGCTTTTGGTTGCCAGCATGACCATTTGTATCCACTTGTTATGGTTCTTATTAACGCTCAGTACTGGCATTCCCAGTAAGCATGTCTCCCTAGAGGGGTGTATTTCCCTGTCTAATACCTCAGAGATCATTGCAGTTACCCTTCGCCACAGGGCCTGTACTTTTGGGCAGTCCCACCAGATGTGGCCAAAGGTTCCTCTATCTGAGCAGTTCCTAAAGCACTCAGGAGGGGAAAGCGGATTTATCTTATTTAGCCTGTCAGGTGTCATGTATACCCTGTGTAGTACTTTAGTTGCTGTTTCTAAATAGCTAAAGAAGAGGGAGCCTTTAGTCAGTGCCTTGTGTATTTTTCCCCATCTCTGGGTGTCCCATTCTACTCCCATTTCCTGTTCCCATTGTAGGACATGTTTAGGCTTTTGGTCTTCAAGTGGCTTGTTGGCAAGCGAGTAAAGGGTACCAATTATGCCTCTGGCTAGGGGATTCTGCGCACATACTTTCGCAAACCAGGTGTCCTGTGGGGGACCCGAGGATTTGACCAGTTCTTGGACCCTGTGGCATATCTTGTTATAGTTAAATATCTCCCTGTCTGGTAGATTGTACTTATTTATGAATTGTATAGAGGTTAAAAGGTTGCCGTCTTGGAACCATGCCCCTAGCAGGTCTAGTTTCCGCGAGAGCCACCACGCTTTTGAGACCCCCCCTAATTCCTTCATAATCTGGGACCCCGAAAGGACTGGCGTGAGAGATGAAAGGGAGTGTGTTAACTGCCGCTTGGAGTTCGCCCCTCTCCACTCCTGCAGGGATAATTTAATCATTGGATTATTGTAGCCTGATTTTGCTATTGGGGGGAGTGTCGGGGACCAAATGATATTATCCCATTTGTAGGGTTTCATTTGATAGTTCTCTAGGGATACCCACATTGGTTGGTGTTCACTGGAATGGGCTTGTGGTAGGAAAGAAATCTGGGCTGCTTTAAAGTAGTGTATCAAATTTGGGCACGCCAAACCCCCTGCTTCTCTGTCTCTATACATTAGGGACTTGTTGATTCTCGGGTGTTTATGTTGCCAGATGAATCGGAATATCACTTTTTGGAAGCCATCTAGATCTCCTCTATGTATTCTAATCGGGAGTGTTCTAAAATAGTATAACATTTTGGGTAACATGTTCATTTTAAAAGCGTTTATTCTTCCTGTCCATGACAGGTTGTATCTATTCCACCTAAGTAGATCTGTTTGTAATTTTTTGTAAAGGGGGATATAATTTTCTTTGTATAAAGCTGACAGCTCTGGTGTGAGGTTAACTCCTAGATATTTGATACTTCCCTTTGGCCATGAGAACGAGTGTCCCTCTTTTAGGGCTTGTACCTGGTCAGAGGGCACTCTCATGCATATTATTTCAAATTTATCTGCGTTAACTTTGAGGCCTGACAAGTTCCCAAACCGGGACATTAAGTCCATAAGGGCTGCTATTGAGGTTACCGGTTTTGTAAGCGTGCACAAGATGTCATCTGCGAACAAACTGCATTTCATTTGTTGACATCCCACCTCAATACCCTGTATGGTGGGGCATGTCCTAATGGCCTGAGCGAGAGGTTCGATGGCTAGAGCGAATAGTAGCGGGGACAGGGGGCATCCCTGCCTCGTACCTCTCTGGATGTTTATAAGATCTCTATTAGCCCCTGGAAGCCTAAGGCTTGCCGTCGGTGCTTTGTATAATGTATTTACTAGATTTGTAAATTTGCCTCTGATGCCGAATTTATCTAGAACCGCATGTAAATAAGGCCATTCATCGGAGTCGAATGCCTTTTCTAGATCTAAGGCTACTAGACTGAGAGGTATATTCGCCTTTTTAGCTATGTGGGAGACATTTAGAATACGTCGTATGTTATCCCCAGCTTGTCTGTACGGCACAAAGCCCACTTGGTCTTTGTGTATTAGTTTGGGGAGGAATTTGGCTACCCTTGCTGCCATTAGCTTAGATAGGATTTTAATGTCCCCTTTTAACAGGGATATTGGCCTATAGTTCCTTGGATTTAAAGTATCCTTTCCTGGTTTAGGGATAAATACTACATCTGCCTGGTTTAGCTCGGCTGGCATTGGCTCTCCTAATAGCATCTCATTAAATAATTTGCTTAGGTGTGGGGCAAGGTGTCTTGCAAGGCTTTTATAATATAAGTTTGAGTAGCCATCCGGGCCAGGGGCTTTTCCTGCTTTAAGCGTTTTTATAGTGTCAATAACTTCGGACGGGGTTATCTCTGCATTTAGGGAGTCTAATTCCCCCTCCGAGATTTTGGGAATGTCTAGGCTGTTAAGGAATTCCTGCACTGTGAAGTTATTGGCTTTTGTTTTTGCTGAGTAAATTTCTTGGTAGCACTTATGGAATGTCTTTTTTATTTCCGATTGGTTCATTGTAATTTCTCCACTTTCCGTTTTAATTTTGGTGATATGAGTTAAGTTTTTCTTTAGGTTGAGTCTGCGTGCAAGCATAGGGGAGGGCTTGTTACCCTGGGCGTAAAACTTATGCCTAGTTTTCCTAAGGGCCTGTTCAGTTTTAGCGGCTAGTACAGAATCTAGTTCTAGTCTAGCGTTGTCTAGCTGGGTTCTAGAGACCCCAGGAGCTTTGGCCTGAATTGCTTTTTCCAAGTACTGCAGTTTTTTAAATAAGTCATTTTCTTTTTGAATGCGTTGTTTCTTTCTGGCAGCTGCCATTTTAATTATGGTGCCTCTAATGTATGCTTTGTGCGCTACCCAGACCCACCCTATATTTGCCTCGGGGACCATGTTTAACGTGAAGTAATCTTGAATGTCATGTTCTATTTGAGGTAGCGATCCGGGATTGGTTAGAAGTGCCTCGTTTAAGCTCCACTTCCCAGGGGTTGTGAGACTAAGTCCCAGTTGAATTTTGATGCTAACTACCGCGTGGTCAGACCAAGGGCAAGGGTGGATCTGGGCATCCACTGTGTGGTTAAATAGCGAGGTATGAGTTAGGAGAACATCTATTCTGGAATAGGAATTGTGAGTTGGGGAGTAATAAGAATACTCCTTTTCCGAGGGGTGTAGTCCTCTCCAGGCATCAATCAACTCTAGCTCCCTCATTTGTGTGTGAATTGTTTTGAGCTGTTTCAAGTTGCGCGTGGGATGGGTTGCTCTTGATCTGTCTACAGAAGGCTCGAGCGCAAGGTTAATGTCACCTCCTAGTATGATTCTGCCCCAGTCTTTTTGCTTCAGGGTACTTAGTAATTTAGTGAGGGCTCTGGTGGGCGCTGTGGTAGGGGCATAGATATTAACCAATGAGATTCTGAGGTTTAGGATGGTTCCTGTTAAAATTAGAAAATTACCCTCTTTGTCTTTGGTTTGTTTTTCGACTACAAATGGGAAATCACGGTATATTAATGTAGCTAAGCCTGCTTTTTTGCTTTTCTGGTTGCAAGTGTAGAATACTGGGAATTCCTTGTGTAGGTAGGTGGGTACTTTGCCCTGGGCGAAATGGGTCTCTTGCATAAATATGACAGATGGATGGAATCTTTTATAGAACAGGAAAGCTTTGCGTCTTTTAAATTGAGAGTTGAAGCCCCTTACATTGTGTGTTAAAAAGGTGTGCTCTACATCAGCCATTGGTTTTTTGTGTAGTTAGCTTTATATGTTCTCAGTGGGGAGTGTGTTAGGTTACCTGGATGTGGAATGCTGAAGGACCGTGACCTGCACCGGGAACCTCCCTTGGGTTTCTTGGGCGCCGAGACCACCTGTAAACTGGATAGACTAAGAAGAAAAGCAAAAGAGATACAGAAGCTTAGATTCAACATTTCAATAAACTGGTTAAAACATGTCCTAACAATTTGGTAGTTTCCCTGTCTCCCTACCTGTTTCCATACCTTGAGGACAGTAGCTATTGCTCCCATTACTGGGTTTGACCTCTTAGGGAGAGGACTCCCTCCTGGGGGTTCTACCTGGGGAGTTGTTAAGGGCTCAAAACTCCCCTTAATCTTCATCCCTCCAAATCATTTAAGTCACCTCAAGAGCTCCACTACAGCTAGATCTGCATTTCTATATATAACAATCTATCTGTCTCTAACATAACTTAAACATTTTAGCTATTTGCTGCAATTTCTTCGGGTCAACCTGCTCATGGGGAAAAAAAAGTGTTCAATACTCTCTCAATGATCAGCATCAGGATCCTCGCAGTCGGCTGACGGAGCGGTGTCCAGACCTCCTCCTGTAGCTTGCTCCATGAGAGGCCCCCTACTGAAGGCTGCTGTTTTTGTTTTTTTGGCCGATACTTGCCACATCTTGGCAAGACTGGGTCTGGGTCTTGGACTTCTCCTTTCAGCGTCTCTATCCTCTGCTAGTAAATTTAGCTTTCTCAGGAGGATCTCAGCTTCTTCTACTGTGTGTACTCTGTAAGTGGATCCGCCCCGCTGGAAAATTAGTGAAAATGGAAAACCCCACTTGTAGAGGATTTTGTTGCTGGACAATATCTCCAGCATGGGTTTCATCTCCTTCCTTTTCTGCAGTGTGGCCGGAGCCAAGTCCATGTATACTTGTATAGATGAGTTGTCCGGGCCTTTGATTTCTTTGAGCCTTCTTGCTGCTGTGAGTATCAAGTCTCTTGCGCTTTGTTTGGCAAACCTTATTATTATATCCTTAGGTTGGTTGTTAGCTTTTGTTGGGCCAAGGGCCCTATGCGCTCTTTCAATAGCCCAGTCTGCTTCGCTGCTTGTGGGAATGATCCCAAGTATGACCGCTTTTGAGTACTGCAGTATGTCTGAGATGCTGCTTTGGAAATTTCTCAGTCTTATGTTATGTCTTCGTGAGCGGTTTTCAAGATCTTCAACCTTGTCAGTCAGCTCTTTTATCTGTGTGGAGTGTTGCGCCATTACCTCTTGGTCATGCATCTGGGCTTCTACTATCTGGTCTGTTTGCTCCTCTAACAGCTGCGTTCTTTGTCCCAGGCCATGCAGCTACCTTTTCAGGTCAGTGATAGCAGTCGTCATTAGTTCTTGGAACATCAGTTTTATTTTTTCCATGTTTTTGTCTGTTAGTTCCACCTGAGCATGTGCTACTTCCGGCTCTCCCTCTCTGACCGGCGAGTTCAAATTGTGCGGGAATAATGACGCATCGTTTGGAGCTTTGTAAAACTCCTGGATGTTTCTACTCGCTTGATTCTTTTTGGGTTTGGTGCTGCTGCGAGCCCCCATGATGCCGCCTTGTCCTGAGGGTGTGATCTATAGAGGTTGCCGTCTTCTGACTCTGTGCTGTAGGTGAAGCAGGCTAGGGATTTTGCTTAGTTGAGCATGAGAGTTTAGGTGGGCTAGAGATTTTCTGGAAGCAGGCTCATGTAGGTGACTCGCATAATTCAGTGAGTTATTGCATCTTGCTTTTTGAATTGTTTAACATATTTACAATCCTAGTGAAACTTGTCTGTATAAGTCTTGCCAGCTTATTTGTGACATGCTTCTCACAACTTGTTGTTGTTTATTAAGTTAGGAGAGATGCTGGGTTGTGATTCTGTCTCTTAAATCTTTTAACCCCTTTTAATCTTAATCTTTGCACAGATGCATTAAAGGCAGTAATTGTGCTGCTGTAGGCTGTCCAGTTGGGGACTCCCCTGTGGGGCTTAAAAAGGCTGCTGTTAGTGCTGTCTGGGACCCATTTTGGAGCCTTGTCTGGGGGCGGGCCCCTCTTGGTGTATGTGTCTCAAGATGGCCTCCTGCCCTCTCTAGGTAAATAGAGTTGAGCCACTTTAGATGTTGGGGTCTAGGCTGCCTCTATTATGCTTATTTTTGCTTATGCACTACTTGTGTAGGGATGGTGAGGGAGGGATCTGGTGTAGTGTGTCCCTCTTACCTCCCAGAGTAGCCTCTCAATGGAGTCTGGCACCTCTTTCAGTCTCTGGGACAAGCTCAGTGGGGGACCAGGTGGTGGAGGCCTCAACCACTTACTTTGATCCAGTGGTAGGTGATGCTCGTTGGGGGTTAAAAGTGGGCTTCTGGGCTGCTTGGGTTGCCCCTGCAGCACTCCTCTGCTGTGCAGCTGCTGCTGCTGCTGCTGCTGCTGCTGCTGATCGCCGGGGAGGCCGGATGCACTAGGCCTCAACCATGCGGCGTGTTAATTAGCCCCGATTTTCGCAATTCTTCTTTACTCCTCTTCCCCTGCACCCCCTTACACTTGTGCTGGTGTTTAAAGGTTTTTTTTGTGGGGGATTAGGGCAGATTACCTTGGATTGAGTGGGTATTGGGATGGAGCTGATGTCTGGCAAGTCTTGCTGTCCCGTTAGGCCCTGTGGACACTTTTAGCATTGAGTTAATAAAGTATTTTCTACAATCCACCTCATTTCCTGATTTTCCCATCCTATAGAAAAGCACACAATTAGTTAATTTTGAACATCGGGTTTAGTACTTAAATTATAGCAAGTTACTTACCTTTTACAGTGGATTTCCTTGTTTCCATTGCTTTATAAAAGCAAATACTTTAACACTGAACATTAGGATCACCACTTATCCAACTACAGGCCCAAGACTTGCCTCTACAGCCATCATCAACTAAATGTCAGACATTTCTTCTGTTTTTTTCCGAAGTTATTTTACCACTGAGATCTGATAACCATTCAGGATCTCATGGGTGTGAGAGTCTAATAAGGACCTCTCTATTTTTTTTGTATCCCTTTTTAATTATTTAAATTAAAATCCCCTCATGATGCTGATAAAACTGGTAACATCTGAAACCTACTTTCCTCTCCACGTGGCTCAAACACACACTCCTCTCAACAAACCAACAATGCCCAGCCTTTGCCCTTTTCCAATATGACAACGGCAATGGGCTCAATTAACCATTTAACTGAGGATGAAGACTCTGGTCTTCTATCAAATCCCCACCTGACAGCTTGCCCATTGATCCTATTCCATCACAGCTAATCCCTTTCCCTCTCTACAACACATCCCAACTCTTGCACATTTATTCAACCCCTCCCTTAACCCGACCCGAAGTTTCCATCCTTAAAAAAATCTATTATCTGACCCACCTTCTGCATCCAGCTATTGCCCTATGTCTCGTCTTCACCTTGACTTCAAACTACTTGAGCGACTGGTCTACAACCACCTAATCAAATTCCTTTCCTCCAACTCTCTTCTATACTAATTCTCCTGGATCACTCTGCTGCCTTTGATACAATTAACCACCCCCTTCCTATGCAAATTCTCCAGTCTCTTGGCATCAGTGACACAGCCCTCTTGTGATTTACATCTTATCTAGAAAACTAGTATTCAGGGTCTCCTTCTCTGGCACTTGAAAGTATATGCATAAGTATACTTGATTTATGTTTAAACTTTGTAATGCCAGTAGTTATACTTTAAAGCTCCTACTTTTATAGGTGTCTGCCTGGTGTGCTGTGCCACTTAGCTCTTGCTGTGTGCTCAGTTGTCTAATCTGGTGTAGTTCAGACCTCAGATCTTTAAAGTATAACTACTAACATTACAAAGTTTAAACATTATAAATCAAGGATACTTTTGCATGTTCTTTCATTTTAACACCCATTATTTTTAAAGTACAATGGTCCTTTAAAGGAGTTGGAGAGAGACAGGAAATGTTGAGGTAATTTGCAATTAAACTACCTACGTATTATTTAATAGTTCAAGTCAAAAAGTTTAATAAAAACCAAATGCAATTATATATATTATATAGAGTCACTTTAAGTACAAAGGTAAAGGTGAGTACAAAAGGCAGACAACATGAATAGATACAGGTATAGAGAGTGAGACCATTCTCCTCTAGCTTATAATCTAAAGGAGGTATACATGGTGTTCGAAACAAAAGTTAAGTAATTGCTTGCAAATTATCTGTGTTGCAGAGAAACATTTGTAAAGAACAATTTAGGGAGTATGGTAGTAAACTTGTCTAAACAGAAGAGGTTTCAGTATCTGTAGGGACATCTTCAAAGTGTAGTGAAGAGAGAATTGTGTTCAATGTATATGTCCCATTCAACTCAGTGGTTTCCAAGTGAAAACAAGTATGCCAACAAGTCTGTAACATCATTCAATTTGTCCTCGAATAGTTACCTCAATGATGGCTTCCAGACATAAATTAAAGGGACTATTTTTTGACATACTATGAATCCCACCATTAAAAAAGGTTTGGAAGAGATGGGGAACATATAGAAAACTTGTTGTAATCACAGTTGCCTTCATTGTTTGAAGACTTTGGTTTTTCCAGTTTGAGAAGTTTTTTTTGTAGACTTCAGGGCAACAATCACATATATAGTTGTGAGCGTACGAGTTGTTGCTAACGCTGCGGGCTCGCATAGCTACGCGAGGGCCGCGGCTCGCGCAGTGAGCCCGCGGCCCTCGCGAAGCGAGGGCACTGGCCGAGGGTCTCAGTTGCTGGCATGGAGCGCCGTAGGCGCTCCATGGCAGCAACTGCGACCCTCGCAAACTTCACGTCGCAACCCAAACAGCACGACACACACATTACGACACTCACAAACAACATACGACACACGTTCACACACATTACGGCCTCGCAACACTCGGACGCAACTCGCGAACATTACAAAATGTAAAACACAATACATACACACAGCACATACATAAAAACCTTACCTACACCAAGAGGGAGCACCCAGGACCTCAAAAATACAACTTAGACCTCGATTTTACTCAAAATAAAAGAGTTTAGAGACTAAAAAAAAATCTAAGCGAGAGAAAAAATGGCCGCCGAACAAAACGAAAACGAGGCTACAGCACTCTAAACTCGCAAAACACCACAAGAAACTCGCAAAACACCACAACAAACTCGCAAAACGCAACAAACGACCTACGGATATTCATACCACACAGTGCACACATTCAGCATGCTTACACAGCAGCTCCACACCACTAATGCTGCAGCAACATCAACACAGATTGCCAGCTCTTCATCACAATGATTCAAAATAGGTACAGTATATTCATTTAGTAATGTATTACATATTTCATTATTATACACCAAACAGCATTAGCTACCTTACAATTTCATTGCCGTCATTTTTTGACGGGCAATTCGCTAGTTACATATAAGAAAAAGGAGTCATTAAAAGGGAAAGACATAATTGGTATCTTTAACTGAATGGCATGGAAACAGCAAAATGAGAGAACAATAGTAAATATGATTAAATTGCACAGAAGGGAAATCGGGTTCCATGTAACACTTTGTGCTTGTGGAACATTTACTTCACACAACTTAGCATAATATTATAGACATAAGGGCATAATTACTAACAAACAAAGAATAGGACAAGCTAAGTGCATGCAGGCAAGAACATCAATGAAAGAAAGAACACTGGTATGCATGAGGAAGATGTTGCTAAATTTACTATATGTTGATCTCCATGAGAATTTAAATGTGGGCTTATGGAGTAAGTGAGAAGACCATCATTCCTGAAGCATGCTTGCAACCACCGCCAACATTGTATTGATTCATGAGTTGAAATTGTTTTACATAAGAGCAGTGGGGGCTGGTGAACTTTCAAGTAGGAGGGGCGCCAGAGCAAGACTTGACTGCTCCCTTTACACAGACCCCACCCATTTAAAACTCATCCCCTTGTTGTCATATTGACCTTTGTATAGCCTGCCCAATGACCTTATACTTGCCCTGCCCATTAAAATAAACTCCACCTACTGATTTTTTAATACTGTTCAAAAATTCTAGAATCTTGGGATTCAGGCAAATAATAACATTTCTCTTCTGCATGAATGCAATGACACTTACCAACAGTTGACTCTCCTTCTTGGGGTGTCTTCAAATGTAGTAGTCCAAAATATTCTGCAGTCGCAGAGTTTTTGGATCTGGGGGTGATATAAAACAAGCAAACAAATCAGAGAGTGCAAGACCCCAACCATACTTAAAAACATTTATGAAACCAAACAAGACTATCTAGGCCCCAACCATACCTAAAAAACCCATATTATACAAAGCGGGGCTATCTAGGCCCCAACCATAACTAAAAAATAAAAAAAAAACTATTATGTCAAGTGGGACTATATAGGCCCCAACTTGACCTTAAAAACCCACATTACACCAATTAGGACTATATAGGCCCAAACCATACCTAAAAAAACATAAAATACCAAGTAGGACTATATAGGCCACAAACAGACCTTAAAAACCCACATTACACCAACCATAGGCCCCAACCATACCTAAAAAACATTGAAATATCAAGTGGGACTATATAGGCCCCAACCGGACCTTAAAAACCCACATTACACCAAACGGGACCATATAGGCCCCAACCGGACCTTAAAACACTCACATTACACCAAGCAGGACCGCATAGGCCCCAACCGAGCCTTAAAAACCCACTTTACACCAAGCGAGACCATATAGGCCCCAACCAGATATTCAAAATCCACATTACAACCATATAGGCCCCAACTGGACCTTTAAAATCTTAAAATATCAAGCGAGACTATATAGGCCCAAATTGGACCTCCAGATCCCACATTACAACAAGCAGGACCATTGCGAGCCTACATCACCCCCCCCCCCCCCCCCCTACATCTCCCCCGACTACTTTACTGGCCTTGCGATGAGCGCATTTGGTGCTCATCACGGGCCTCTCCCACCATGTACTTTACTGGCCTTGCGATGAACGCCTTTGGCGCTCATTGCGAGTCTCTGCCCCTCTCTACCTCTCTCCCCCTCTACTTTACAGGCCTTGCAATGTGCACCTTAGGCATTCCACTGACATATGCGCTGACTTAAGTGATTTGATCTGATTTGGTAACATTTTAATCAAGTCATATAAAATAATAAGAAAATAATAAACTAGTTATCTCTGAGCATTTGCAACAATGGGTACTGATCCAATAACAAACAATCACAGGGAGCCATCAATGCACACTCATCTATGTGTGTGCTCATTCCCTAGCACTCTTGGACCTTTCTTTGGTATGGTAAACAGTTAATGAGGCAGTTACTTTCAATTAGGTGAACATAGGTTAACAGATTAACAAATATATGTTTATCCCCAACCTATTCTTCATTTATACCTACAGCTCTCCAACAGGCTCAGTGCTCTAATCTCCAGCGTGGGGTTGAACTAATTTATAGTAGAAGAACTGATTAGTAATCTCCGCTCCCAACAGCAAAATTCTTACTCTTGTTATCTGGAAATGTGAATTCGCACCATTAATATCCAATACATCTGTACCAAACATTGAAATATAACTGTGATGAACATAGAAGTGAAAATAACGTGCTATTAATCCGCTGCAATATGTTACGTTTTTGGGGTCAATGCTCGAGATGCTGATGAGAACAGTCTCTACATTCACTAAGAGGTTAACATTAAAACTCTCTAGGGTGATTGAGATGGAACTTGGTATGATGATGGAGCTGGGATGGGAGAGGATCTGCAGGCAAACAGATTGGTTTAGGGGACATTTTAGAACATCCTCCTGGGTAAATCTGGCTTTAGCCTGAAAACAATGCATGCAGAACCATAGAGATTACTTATATAATTAGCAAACATCATCCTAAAGAATGAGAAAACCTTGCATGTTTGGTGGGTAGAACAGTAAGGTTCCTTGAAAGTTAAAAGTGTCAGTCTACTGTGAGAAAATTAGCTTTAATTAAGCCAAAATCTTTCAGTAGCTACAATGGGCAGATGGACCTTTTTGGTCTCATCTGCCATAATGTTTAAGATAAATGTGAAATTGATAAAGTACTTGTTATTTTATCACCATACTTAAAGCTTTTGATGTGTAATTTTTCGAAATGAGGGGACAATCCGAAATAGAGTGTGATACCTGGTGAAGAATGGATGTGGCATGGGATATTTGGCCTACTAACCCTACTAACACTGCTGGTACTCGAGCTGGAACATCTAAAGGGTATAGTAAAGTATATGTTCTTTAATACCAAATAGACCGATTAGAGTGATAACTCAAATCATTAATAATATGAATTTAGGTATTGTATCAATGAGATTTTAATACAACTGGGAATTCATATAGATCGGAAAAAAACATAGATTATCTTTTTAAAATTAGTTTTTTTTTTCTTCATTTTTTGATGCTTACAATATTGCTGTGAGTTCTCTAAGTCATGTTCGATACATCTAACACATTTTAGGGAGGTTTAGCAGTATTTGTATTGCCACTTGTATGCTGTATTTGGTAAACAGCAGGCTCTATTACAATCTAATTTAATCTTTTATTTCCCGACATGTCTTTTTTTAGTAACAGTATCATTCTCTAAATATTTTGTTGACTGGTTAATATATATTTTATTACAAAATGTATTTTTGTGTATTTCTGGCAATGAAAATGACCTAAGCCTCCTAGAAATACAAGTTGCTGACAAGGGTGAACAGAAATAAGGGACATATCTGATTTAAAAAAAATTAAAGGGCCACTGTAATGGTCTAACTATTATACTTTTTAATAGTTAAATATAAACATTTTTTTTATATATTGTGGTTAAAAGAGCTGATATTTTTTGAGAAAATATTCTGGCTTTCCCATCATTTTTAGGGGGACCTGCCACCATCTTTCCCAGACCATGGCAGGCAGTGAAGTACCTTTTCCTACAATCTCCACCAATGATTTCCAGTTATGCTATGTATACAGCATATTGCTGACCAGTTATATATTGTATTTAGAAGTATCATAGAGGTATTCACTTGCAGTTGGTGTTTTAGAGAAAAACAATTCCTAGTTACACATATAAAGCTCCATGCATTGTAATAGTCTTTTTTTCTCTTATTGTGTTCGTGTGTATGTGTACTTTAACAAGTCAAATCTAAATTTAACACTCATGTTGTTTTTGAACATATTTTTCAGCAATTACATCTACTTTATAATTTTTACAATTATTTCTAACTTGTATTTCTGTGGAATTTAGTTGCTGTGTTTATATTATTTTTTTGTGGAGTTAATCGGGTAGACTTAAAGGTGTATGCAAGTGTGCTGGGTTATGAATGCATCTGATAGAGGATAATTAGTATTGTATGAAAACATGTGTTATATAGAAACGTCCAGTTTACTTACAAAGTTATTTGCACAAAAGTCAAGTCCAGTGGTTCACACCCACAGGACGCTTACATAAGCCGGGTACACACAGGAACTACAGCAGTGTGCCCACAGGAAATAAAGCAAGATACAAATTTTGACCTTTCTGGCACAGAGCACAGGAAGTAACTGTTGCATTTCTTGTACTGAGCACATGCCAGAAGCCACTGAGGTGAAGAATGATACAATGTATTATCCTGATTCTGAATTTGAATGTTATGCTAATTGAAGAGGAGTTTTCTAGGGGTGTACACGATAAAATGCAAATGCCAAAAAACATAGGAAATTTTGCTAACTTCAAGGTAAGCTAATAAATGTTTATTTTGGGATGATTTCATGCAAAAAAAAAATTTCATACACTACTAATTCTCCTCTATCAGATGCATCCATAACCCAGCTCACTTGCATATACCTTTAAAATGAAAGGATATTAAGAAAGTAAAAAGTAACACAACATACATATACATGGACAACAACATTTTTGACTTAGTCTGAATAGTGCATTGAATGATCCTTGAGATAAAGTGTCAGAAATAGTGATGTCCCGAACAGTTCGCTAGAGAACTATTCGCGGCGATTTTCACATGTTCGCGTCCGCCGCGAACGTCGAACACATGCGCTTTTCGGTTCGCACCCTATACTTTATTATTGAGGAAACTATAAAACATAATTTATTTTATTTTATAATTTTTTTGTGTAATCTATGCCTGCCTGCCAGCGTGTGTAATCTAATTTCAGTTGCCTGTCTGTGTCAGGCTCACAGCTTATATTGTGCTCAGTGACATAAAACACTTTTTTGACTGTAATAGATTGAATAGCAATTGCCTGCCTACAGGCGTGTGTGTGAAGCCTATTGCATCTACTCTGCCAACTTTTGCCAGTGCACAGTGACACTCATATCTGGTGGCACCTTAGATTGCATGCGCAGTGCCCCAAATTTGAAGTGGGAGGACCGACCAAGCATCTTTTTCCATCTCCCGCTTCCAAAAATCAATGCCATATACACATCCCCTAGTAGTGGACGTAACAGGGATTAAAGCGATAGGAATAGTACTACTTAACAGTACACACCTTATAATAACGCAGACAGAGGCAACGTGTATAATCTTCCATGCTGTGCAGTGGAAGCCCCCAGACTCTGACCTGTGTATAATCTTCCATGCTGGGCAGTGGAAGCCCCCAGACTCTGACCTGTGTATAATCTTCCATGCTATGCAGTGGAAGCCCCCAGACTCTGACCTGTGTATAATCTTCCATGCTGTGCAGTGGAAGCCCCCAGACTCTGACCTGTGTATAATATTCCATGCTGTGCAGTGGAAGCCCCCAGACTCTGACCTGTGTATAATCTTCCATGCTGGGCAGTGGAAGCCCCTAGACTCTGACCTGTGTATAATCTTCCATGCTGGGCAGTGGAAGCCCCCAGACTCTGACCTGTGTATAATCTTCCATGCTGGGCAGTGGAAGCCCCCAGACTCTGGGAGTCTGAAGAAGAGGAGTCAGAGGAGGAAGGTGGCTTTGAGGAGGTGGAAGACCAAACACAGCAGGCGTCCCAGGGGCCTTGTTGTCACCTTTCGGGGACCCTTGGTGGCTGGGTGGAGGAAGAGACCTTCAATGACATCAGCGAGGACAAGGAACGGGACATGGCTAGCTTGGTATCCAACCTTGTGCAAATGGGGAGTTTGCGGTTGTGCAAAGGGACTGTTTGCGGTTGTTTGCAGGGCATATAACGGGGAGATTGGTCTGTTACTGTGAAGCGGGAGGAACCCTTACACTATCTGATCGATACAACATCATACCTGATGTTTTAAAGCATGTTATTCCAAACAATTTAGGAATGTTAGGTGATTTATGCCCTTTATGGCTTAAAACCAGACTCTGCATCAACTATGTAATTTTCCGTGGGAGTTTTGCCATGGATCCCCCTCCGGCATGCCACAGTCCAGGTGTTAGTCCCCTTGAAACAACTTTCCCATCACTATTGTGGCCAGAAAGAGTCCCTGTGGGTTTTGAAATTCGCCTGCCCATTGAAGTCTATGGCGGTTCGCCGGGTTCGCCCGTTCGCAAAAATTTGATGTTCGCGACATCACTAGTCAGAAAGTGTTCAAATACATGTGTGTGTATAGTGGGCAAAGGTGCCTGTGGAATCTTTGTCTAGGGACCCCTTGGATGTAAATCCGGCCTTTGTAGTAAGGAGCTTTCTGTGTCTGTGTCATGGTTTCTGACACAAGTATATGAGAAGGATTTTGTATAATGAAAACATAGCGGTGGAATAACACTGAAAACAATTTGTCAGTGCCGCTTTGGATGGATTAAGTTAGTCTATGAAGTAAAATATTATTAATTGAGATGATATATAATCAAAAGTGATTTACCGTATATACTCAACTATAAGACGACTTTTTCAGCACATTTTTTATGTTGAAAAAGCCTCCCTCGGGAGGATGAGGGAGGAAGAGGAGGATGAGGGGGGAAAGGATGAGGGGGGAGGAGGATGAGAGGGAAAGGAGGATGAGGGGGAGGAGGATGAGGGGGGCTTAGGGCTCATAATATATGTTTTTGTTGACCCTATTTTACACAGCTAGTTTACTGTTTTTCTTTAAAATAAATATTCAAAAACATTTAAGCTACTGATGCCTCAATTAATGTAATTTTATTGGTATCTATTTGTATTTTTGAAATGTATCAGTAGCTGCTGTATTTCCCACCCTAGGCTTATAAATGAGTCAATAAGTTTTCCCAGTTTTTTTGTGGTAAAATTAGGTGCCTCGGATTATATTTGGGTCGGCTTATACTCAAGTATATATGGTAATTTCTCAGAGAGCAAAGTGCTGGATCTGATCATTCTCATTTGGTGACGGACTGGCAGGATATGATGAGAGCTTAAATATGAGGAGAAAATGAGAGTAAAGTATGATCCTTAGACATGAGGTGTCCTTTGCTAAATAGCTCCGTTATTAACAGAAGTAGCATAGGGCTTACTAAAAATACATTTTAGGATCCAGTTTTCAGGAAAAGGAAAGACAGATTTGCAAAATAGATTAGTCTGGACTGGGAGAAAACCACATCTGTCTCATACAGAGCAGTGGCGGAGCTACTGCTGTTGCAGCAGAAAAGCACCGGGGCCCACAACAGAATAGGAGCCCTCGGGTACTGGCAATAAAGGAATTTAGATTAATTACATTAGATTGGCAGATAACTACTTTATAGAATGGTGATCTGATCACCCTATGGGTGATTTAACTATATACATATATTTTTGGCTTTTTTTATTGACCCCTACAGGGTGCATAGAGAAATTGCAATGGGGGCCCCTAAGTTATTTTGTACCAGGGCCCTCCGTCCACAAGCTCAACCACTGGTTCAAATGTCTATATTAGGGGATGTAGTTGTGTTAAGCAATAGCAGGTCTGTTGCAAAATAATGGTGGATTATTTTAAAGATTTGTGAGTCTTGTCTAGGAAGGTGGTGATTGTTGGTAGAGTGAAGAGATTCAGTGAGAAGAAAGTCTTCAGACACCACTGTGTGACAAGACCAGCATTGTATGGACTAGTAGCAAAGACAGACTATACAATAGACAATATTATGCATTGCATCTCATGAGTCCAGTTATTTTTATTCAAAATTACACGAAAAACAACTCATAGAGACATTATATATTTGTTTTCTCTTGTGTGCATAATATATGTTGTTTAACGTTTTACTCTGGCTTTACAGAAAATGTTATACATCATCTTTTTAAAGTAAAGAAATAAAGCTATTCTCTGGAACGCCTTGCCTCGCTCCCCCAGATTATCCTCCTGCTTCAAATCCTTCAAAACCTTACAAAAACACACCTGTTTAAAGAAGCCCATAACCTGCCGCCCTAACATGCACACTGCATTTTTCACCCTCCTGTACCACATCCAAAACCTTTACAGCCTTATTTAATTGCGATTCGGTAAATTTAAAAGGGCTCTATTTAAGCACGCAGCATATTTTATTTACAGAAGTTTTTAGTTAGTGAAGACCTTGCTTTTGGATAGAAGATCACTAACTAAAAACTTCTGAAGAAAAATATGCTGTGTGCTTAAATAGAGCCCTTTTAAATGTACTGAATCACAATTTAATAAGGCTGTTAGATTGTAAGTCTGTGAGTTTTCAATCTTGCATGGTGCTTTGGGGAAAGCACTATGGCACTGGATTCTAAGCTCAAAGACAGGGCCCTGCATTTTTTTGTAATGTGATAATATTGTTTTGCCATGATCACAGCGTATGTATAGCGATACGGAATATGTTGGCGCGTTACAAATAAACGAGAATAATAACAATAATAACAATAAAGCTATATCTATCTAGTAGTTAATATACTATGCATCTTGTGAGACCTGGATATTGCAGTGGAAAGGTGTTGGATTTCCACGAGTTCCTGCATGTCCCACGTCGGGCTTCAGTTATTTTGGTATAGACACAATGTACACATTGGCTACAAAATTGGGTATGAAGTGAGAAACTCACTTTGCAGGTGAATACTCTGAACTATATCTCCCTCAAAACTAAACTCACAACTGAGACCTCAATATAACATTAGGGTTTATTGTAGCTTGAAATTTATGTGTATTTTGTTCTGTTTTGCAATGTATATAAGCAAGAACAAGACAGATGCATCATCTATGTGTCCTTCAGTAGTTAGCACAGTAATAGCTTCCAAGTAAGTCTTACAGAAATGTCAAAACTCCACCTGTAGAAATGTTTGATAGAAAAGAAGTACATAAAGACAACTAATCAAAGGCTTGGGGGTATGTCCTCCATATTTTGAGTGTCTTTTGTTTAATGCAACATTTAAAAAAAATAGAAATTGGAGCAGATAAAAAAGGAATATATGATAATGTAGTCCCACAGGTGGATGGCAATGGAACAGCAAAATAGAACATATGATTAAGCTGTACTGGAAATACTGGGGGCATGTGTCACTTGGTGCCAGACATGTGCTAATTGCAGTGTTGCTTATTATAATAAACATAACGGCCTAATTATCAACAAAATATGTTAAAACAGGATATGTGTTTACAGGCAAGAAGAAGAATTAGAGAAAGAAGACTGGTATTTGTGGAGAAAATGTTACTGTGTTGGTAACAAAACCTATTGTTGGTCTTCAGGATGAGTGGAAAGAAGTAGAAGTAAGGTGGAAGTATATCATATATATTTTCATATTGAATATTCCTTTCTAAGTGATTGAATAGGAATTGTATTAAGGATCAATGCCTAAATAAAACATATACAGCCTTATTAAATTGAGATTCAGTGAATTTAAAAGGGCTCTATATAAGCACATAGCATACTTTTATTACAGAAGTTTTTAGTTAGTGAAGACCTTGCTTTTGGATAGAAGTTCACTAACTAAAAACTTCTGTAAAAAAAATATGCTGTGTGCTTAAATAAAGCCCTTTTAAATTTACCAAATCGCAATTTAATAAGGCTGTTAGTTCTTGTTCTTATGGTATTACATTGGTTCTTTAAATTATTAGTTACAACTGCTTTTCGATTGAGAGATATATTATTTGTGTGTTCTCAGAAAAGCAAACTTGAGAGAATGGAGCAAATTCAACTTCAGGACTAGGCTGGGAAAGACTCTGACCTTTATAATTACCGTAATAATTAAAATAAAGAAATTAATAAAAAATAAATTGAATGCTAAACATATTTGGGGGACGTTATATACATTCCTGCAGCAAGTTCTTTTTTTTATTTTCAGTGGAGAAATTTATAAAATGCATCAGAAGTATGACTGACAAACTTTCATCAAGTAATCATCTGAAATTACTCCCGAGGTAAAAAAACTCAGAGAAATCCTTGTTTAACTCATAATCCCAGAGTTAGTGTCATCAATCTCTTCAAGAAACATTACATTTATAAATACAATGGGAATTTCCAAACAATAATCAGAGGATGAAGATGATCTGGAATGTGGTCATTACACAACTATGAATGTACAATGAATGATTTATTTGAAACTTAGAGCTGAATATATACAAGATGGAAAAAGCCAAAATGGTGTTTGTTCCACTACCCAAATTAGTGTTTGTTCCAGTTTTAGATTCCTCTTCATATCCCAAAAAGGGTCAGGGTATTTTTTTTTTTAATCATCAAAAAATACATGCGCAAACTACAGCAAATCAAAGCTTTAGTCAGTAGCCATTGCTCTACCCTCACCTATCTCATTGAAAGGAAGTGAAACATCTAAACTAAGATAACATTACCAAGACAGTCAGATCAATGTTATCTCAGTTGAAATCTTGACTTTCTTTCAGTAATGCTCAGGAAAGTGAGGATAGGTACATCAGTGGCCATTAAAAGGGAAACTGTTTTTTTTTTTTTTCTTATATTGTCTGGCTAAACATTTGTTTTACTGCTGTTTGCACATGTATTTGTAATGTTAATTACTAGAAAACCAAAAATAGGTTTAGTATGAAACAAGCATACTTTGCCCCTTTAAATGTTGTGTACCAATACAATAACTTTTTAGTGAGCCCTTATAAAATAAACAGGTTCTTGCCTTACATTTCAATGATATATAACTAAACTAATAACAAATAATAAACAAATAAGATGAGCCATAAAAGCACACTAACCTGTGTGTGTACTCACTTTCTTACCCTTTCAGACTTTTCTTTGGTATGATAAAGTTAATGAAGCAGTTATTTCAATTAAGTGGATGAGGGTGAATGCATTAATAACATTTATTCTCTTTCCCAGCACACCAGAGTGAAGAGTGACTTTGTACTTTTACTTCTACCTCCACAACAGGGCTCAGTACTGTGATCTCAAAAGATTTGGGGAGAGCTGGCCAGCAATATAACCCCAACCATTGGTATCATCAGCACCCCTCTTGCCTTGATCCACTTCAAGCTAATCCCACGTATTTTTGAGTCTATTCTTTGTATCATGAGCGGAGCTACTGCTGGTGCAACTGGTGCTATGCACCGAGGCCCTGGCCTAAGGGGGAGGGGGGCCTAGTGCTGTGTTTTTATTTATTTCTTTGTACTTATTTATTTATTTATTTTAGGTTTTGGGGCCCCCTGCAGCCTGCACACTATTATGAACCCTGTAACTGGCATCCCCCTGGGCCCCCACAACTGGTGTCTAGACCCCTCACCCCTGTTTCTGAACTGGACTAGCCTGATTCCTCCAGTCCCCTGCTCCTGCTCTCTGCTTGTGTATGCTGGCAGGGGGAGGAGCCAGCAGAGGGAAGAGCCAGTAGACCGGCAGCTCCAAGAGACGGAAAGAGGCATGGAGAGAAGGGGAGACATGGAGGGAGATGGAGGCATGGGGGGAGACATAGAAGGGGAAAGGGAGGCATGGGGGGCAGAGAAGGAGACATGTAGGGAGGGAGAGGCATGGAGGGAGAGGAGACATGGAGGGAGGGAGAGGCATGAGGGGAGAGGAGACATGGAGGGAGGGAGAGGCATGGGAAAGAGGAGACATGGAGGGAGGGAGAGGCATGAGCAAGTGAGGCAAAGGGGAAAAAGGGAGACACATGGAGGGAGAGAAAGGGAAGGGGAGACATGGAGGGAGAGAGGGAAACATGCGTAGAGAGAGGGAGGCGTGGGGGGAGAGGGGGACATGGAGGGAGAGGGGGAAACATGGGGAGAGAGAGGGAGGCATGAGGTGAGAGGTGGAGACATGAGGGGAGGGGGAGACATGGGGAGAGGGAGAGACATGGGGGAGAGGGAGACATTTAGAGAGAGGGAGAAGCATGGGGAGAGAAGCAAGGGGAAATAGGGAGACACATGGAGGGAGAGAGAGGTAAGGGGGAGACATGGAAGGAGATATATTATATATATATATATATATATATATATATATCACATATATAGTTGTGAGCGTACAGGCTCACGCTTGTGGGCTCGCGTAGCAAGTGCCGCGGCTTGCGCTGCGAGCCCGCAGCCCTTGCAAAGTGAGGGCCTACGCAAGCCGCAGCCCTCGCATAGGCCCACACGAAGCGAGGGCGGCGGCTCACCGCACCCTGGGAGCCTACACGGCTCCCCCTGCCGGACTGATGCTCCCCAGCGGCCCACAGCACCCCGGGAGCCTGCACGGCTCCCCCTGCCTCACTGATGCTCCCCAGCGGCCCACAGCAGGAGGGGGAAAGAATGGGGGAAAGGGGGAGAGACAGGATGGGGGAAGGGAGCCAGGAGAAGGGGGTGAGACATGGGGGGGGGAGGGGGTATAGAGACACGGGGGGGGGCTTAGATTCACGGTGGAGGAAGAAGGGGGCAAAGAGAGACAGAGGGGGGAGAGACACAGGGGAGGTAGAGGGGGAAGAGACACAGGGGAGGTAGATGAGGGGAATGAGAGACAGGGGAGGGAGAGAGGAGGGAATGAGACAGGAGTGATAGAGGGGGCACAGAGAGACAGGTGAGGGATAGAGGGGGCAAAGAGTGACAGGGGAGGGATAGAGGGGGCAATGAGTGACAGGGGAGGGATAGAGGGGGCAAAGAGAGACGGGGATGGATAGAGAGGACAAAGAGAGACAGGGAGGGATAGAGGGGGCAAAGAGAGACGGGGAGGGAGAGGGGGCAAAGAGAAACAGGGGACGGAGAGAGGGGCAAAGAGAGAAGGGGAGGGAGAGGAGGCAAAGAGAGACGGGGAGGGAGAGGAGGCAAAGAGAGACGGGGAGGGAGAGGGGGCAAAGAGAAACAGGGGACGGAGAGAGGGGCAAAGAGAGACAGGGAAGGGAGAGAGGGGGAAAATAGAGACAAGGGAGGGAGGGGGCAAAGAAAGACAAGGGGGGAGAGTGAGGGCAAAAGAGAGACAGGAGGGGGGATGGAAAGAGACATGGGAGAGAGAAATGTTTGGGGAAAAAATTGATCTTGCCGTCATTTTTTGATGGGCAAGTCGCTAGTATAAATATATGTGTGTGTGTGTGTGTTTGCACTGAGAGGGGGGGGGGGGGGGGGCGCCAAACTCAGGGACAGCCCTGGGTTGCAAAAGCTCTTGCTACGCCACTGAGTCAGGCCCTTGCATTGTCTCTCTGATATAGACTTCAGTCCATTTCCCTGGCACTCTATTAACTCCCTTGCACTGGCTCTCTCTCCTCTTGCTCTTTTTATCTCTTTTCTATTTTGCACTGGCAGTCTCCTTTGCCCTAAGTGTCTCTCTGCTCCCAAGCCTAGCACACACTCTCTTGCATTGCATGAGATAAAATTGTTAGTGTGTCATAATGAATAATAAAATGAAGACTCTTACCCAATTATCTTTCTATCTAATTTTACATTATAAAGTCTCTCTATTTTTTTTGCACCATGGGAGGGGGGCAGCTCAATATATTTGTTTTTTTTTTGTTGGGGGGATTCTCTGTGATCTCTCCTCAGGCCACAACTATTCTCCCTCTTTGCCTATGGTCTAACATGTACTATTTCATTTTCTCCTAATAAGTATTCCCTGTCAAGACCAAAAATATTCTCTTTCCCATCCTTCAATAAGGGTGTATGTGCCCACATTTTCTCCTGCATCACTGCCACCCTGTACCCATCTTACTCATCATCATCCCCTCTAAAGCACATATCCTCTCCATTCCTGGTCACATCCTATGTCCACATTCTATACCTATGTTTGTACCATTTTTTGCCGTAACCATTGTGTCACCTTTACCTTACATAACAAATCATTTCTTTCAGCAGGATCTTCCCATTTTAGCGATACAACAATTACAAGTTTTTTTTTTGTAAAACTCACTCAAATCCAGTTTAATAAATAGCTATCTTCACACAGACACAACTAGATCCTTCATACAAATTGGATCCATTATTAATTCCCAAGTAGAGGCATTGGAGTTTTAAAATATTTAGCCACAAATCATATTATAAATGTTTCTGTTACAGTTAAGATCCATCAGATCAATGTGGGGCAAATCCTACTTTTTACTCATATATCAACCTGGAGTCATCATTCTGGAAGATCACTGAAGAGAAGGGTCAGTTGAGGTTATGCTGGAACACAACACGGACATTTATAAGCATACAAAGTGATAATAAATATGTAGATAATTGATTAATTTGAAGCCGATGTGTTAAATACTTCCATAAATGTGTGCAAATTATATGTGCCAGAAATAATACACTCATCAGTGCAGACATACAACAATAGATAAATTAATTGGAGTGTATTAAAGGACCACTGTATGAGATCCCGGTATGCACTCACAAAATGAGATCTGGTTTTTAATTTATGTATTTAACAACTGATTAGATATGTGTATTTGGATCTGCATAGGAGGCTGTCCTAAACCCAATTCATTAAAGGCCATACCATTGGGTTCCATTTGTCATAAAATCTGAGGAAAGATTCAGTGTAGCTTTTCAAAATTACAATTGAACTTAGAGATGCAGGAGCTCTTTTTCTCAAGCCCATATCATGTATTCAAGGGGTGTATGCCGAAACCCAAGTTAGGATGCAGAGTTAAAATGTGTCTAGCTAAATAAACATTTTTTTGTATTGTTTTTTACTTTTTCTATGACTAAGTTAGTGTTGTGAGTTCTCCAAGTCATTTTTTCTAGTCTATTTTCACAATTTTTGGTAGACAACAGGCTCAGTTATCATCTAACTTAATCTATTTCATTAAAAAAAAAGTTTACAAACAGTATAAATCTAGTTGTATTTTGTTGAAGACTGTTACGTTTCTTGCATGTATTGAAGTATGTAGGAAGCTCACTTGCACTTTGTCTAGTTACACACATGATAATAAGAATATAATGCTAGTTAATGACTTCTTTTAAGTATTGTTCAGGTTTGGATGTGTATACTTTTTCAGTAAACCAGTTGCATTTAAAATTACATGTTTTCGTTGTTACATCAGAAAGAGACTATTTGATAATGTCTGCGTTTCCTTTTTTTCAAATAAAAGTCTCAGAGCACAAAAACTTTAGAAGTTTAACTGTGCTTGGGGGCTTGTCCTCTACCAGCCAATGAGATCTACAGACTAAAGTATGCTCTTCGTATTCCTGGATAGTTTTGTTGTAGAAAAACATACCCACTTACTTCCTCTTACCCTCAAAAGAATCAGGTAGAACACGAAAAAACATACTTCTGGGTTATTTTCAATTTATTTATTCAAGCTCGGGAGAACACACAGACATCATAGACAATATCTGTTGTCATCGAATACATCAACATGCAGCCCTTTTATAATGTTTTACAAACAGTAATAGTCATCACAACACCTCCTTCTTCTAAGCCAATGGGATATTAATTACACTTGTAAGCCAATTAAGTATCGAGCACGTACCAAGCATATATCAAGCATGTATGCTACCTTAAATCATTGCACAGATCACCTTAGTTTTACTAAAAGTGGGCAAACAAGCTGTTTTTCGGCCTTGAAGCGTCCTACCCATGTGCATGCAGAACATATTTGTTTTGGGTTAAGAAGTGTTATTGTTTCCTATTAAAAATGCTGGGCTAGAGGTAATTATAATTAGCTATTTCAGAGTTTAGGTTAGCAGAAATAATAAAAATGCTAAAAAATGCTTTATTATATATATATATATAAACTTATACTTTCAATTAAGTTAAAAAGGTTTTACTTAATGATGAAATTTGTCCACATCAGGGTAAGTTTATTAATGTTTATTTGGAGATTTTTTTGCATACACTACTTCTAATTCTCCTCTATCAGATGCATTAAAAATCCATGAAACTTAAATATGTCTTTAAAAAGTATAAAACGTCTCGGAAATGAACACTCATGAGCCAAATAAAACACATTTGTTCCAAAGGGTGATGTGCTGAAGAATTATTCTAGATGTTTTTTCTTAATATGCATGCCATGTGAAATAATAAATGAGTGGAGAGGTTCCTTAGTACTTCATTCTTTACTACCCACTACGTCACATAGTAGTGTCACTCACTCAACCAGCCCCAGGACCTGCTATATACATAATCCTACTACTACCCCTGTATAGCGCTACGGAATATGTTGGCACGTTCCAAATAAAGGATAATAATAATACTTTGAGGTTAATCTCATTGAACAATGATATGAAGTGAGGTGACAAATACATGTGTGTAGGTGTCATTATAGTAAGATTGCACAAGGAAGTTTTTAAACAAAATGTTAAGAAAGTAATGACTAATAGTAAAAGATAAACAACATAAAATTAGAAAACCACATACAAGTGGATTATTCCTTCTAGATAATAACTGTTTTATTTCAGTCCTTTATTAACAAGTATTGATATTACTATGTGTTAAGAGTTGAGAGGTTTAGGTATTCCTTAGGCTCCTGGCACAGGAATATTTTCGTTTTCCTGCCATTTGTTGGATAGAACAATTAGCCAGATTTGGGGCTTCTGCTAGTGAGCCTTCCAGGCAGGAGGACCCACCGAGGTCATAGGCCTGCTCTCCTCACTGTCCCTTTTGTTGCATGGAAGTTGTATAGAGATAATGTTTTGTATGGCGATCTGGCAAAAAAAAAGGTTATGCCCTAGTTGGGAAATGCTATGGTATATTACTGTTCTTTTTTCATCTTTACAGCTTGTTTTCTCTTAATAACGAATAAATAGAGGTGTTTTAACAGTCATTCACAGTATGTTCCTGTAAATAAAACAACAGTATTTAGTATATAAATTAGTTTAAAGTACCCTGGTTAAAAAATGTATTTTTGTAAGGTTGAATTGACACCACCCACCTTCACCCTAGACCATTACCTGAAGATCCAAGAACTGTTCTCAAGAAATGCAAACGCTCCTTTCACACACACACACACAACTTCCACCAAAGTATCATGTTGCCCTCCAGGGTTCAGCAGAAACATTAAACCATATTGCTATAATTTTATTTTTAATTATAAACTTGCTATATAACTTTTTCCCTGCTTATTCATATTCTTAGTCGGACACAAGGTTTTCAGACATACATCATTTTTTTCATTGCACAGTGGTATAAAACAATCTGGTATCCATGCAACTGTAACAGAAACTGAGGTAGAAATGAATCATGTCCTTGTCTCACTGTAAAGAGACTGTCACCCAAAAATCATGTTTGTTTAGGTTATACTTAAAGAGCATGAAATACTGTCTCTTTGTTGCTGCATTTATATGCAAATGAGTGGTTTATGCATATTAAAAAGCTGTTTTGATGTGCTAATTAGGATTACTGTCTGTTTGTCTATGTAGTGGCCAAAATAAAGACCCCCATTTTTAGCTGACAGTCAGACCCATCTCGCATCCTTATCAAGGACTGTCAGCTGCACATTACCATACTGAGACGCAAAATTCCTGTTCGCTTCCAGTGCACAGTGGCGCCCATCAGCCACTAGGTAGTACGGCCAAGGGGTCTGTGAATTTCTTCCCAGCCCTAACACCGCTCAAGCTAACATCCCTGACCGTGACACCCCTCATCCTAACACCTAACCCTAACAACCGCCACCCTAACAACACTCACCCTAACCCCCCTCACCCTAACACCGCTCACCCTAACAGCACACCTAAACACTCCTCGCCCTTATACCCCTTACCCTAACAGCTAACCTTAACACTCCTCACCCTAACAGCTAACCTTAACACCCCTCATCCTTACACCTAACCCTAACAACGCTCACCTAACACCCCTCACCCTAACAGCTAACCTTAACACCCCTCATCCTTACACCTAACCCTAACAACGCTCACCTAACACCCCTCACCCTAACAGCTAACCTTAACACCCCTCATCCTTACACCTAACACCACTCACCCTTACAGCTAACCTTAACACCCCTCACCCTAACAGCTAACCTTAACACCCCTCATCCTTACACCTAACCCTAACAACCTTTACCCTAACAACGCTCACCTAACACCCCTCACCCTAACAGCTAACCTTAACACCCCTCATCCTTACACCTAACACCACTCACCCTTACAGCTAACCTTAACACCCCTCACCCTAACAGCTAACCTTAACACCCCTCATCCTTACACCTAACCCTAACAACCTTTACCCTAACAACGCTCACCTAACACCCCTCACCCTAACAGCTAACCTTAACACCCCTCATCCTTACACCTAACACCACTCACCCTTACAGCTAACCTTAACACCCCTCACCCTAACGGCTAACCTTAACACCCCTCATCCTTACACCTAACCCTAACACCCCTCACCCTAACAGCTAACCTTAACACCCCTCATCCTTACACCTAACACCACTCACCCTTACAGCTAACCTTAACACCCCTCACCCTAACAGCTAACCTTAACACCCCTCATCCTTACACCTAACCCTAGCAAAGCTCACCTAACACCAGGGCATCCCTACAGCTAACCCTAACACCCCAACACCTCTCACCCTAACAACCCTCACCATAACAGCTAACCCTAACACCCCTCATGCTAAAACCTAACCCTAACACCCCTCACCCTAACACTAAACCACAAGAAATTAATGGTCCGAGGCCACGTCACCTAGTGGCCGGCAGTGCGCACGGGCATACAACAGGAAAGGTCCCAATGCTAAATATTTCAGAAATGATTTACTGTAAGGAAATACTGCTAGTTGGGGCAATTTGTAATGCTCTTTAAAATGAAATCAACTTCCTATCGGGGTGACAATCACTTTAAATGTGAGTTTTCTAAACTTTAGCTCACTATTTCCTCATACACAAAGTGTATTGTTTAAGCATGATGTGCTCAGAGCACACTAAACACGTCTGTGAGTGTAGTGTGCATTTAAGGACACTCAGTGCCACTCTCAGCTCTAGAGGTGCACATGTGAGAGGGCTCTGAGCCTTGGCGCTGCCGGTGCTCTACGTTGCATTGTGACGTCACCGCGTTCTGAACTCCAGGGCGAGCATTCCAAACAGGAGCAGCAGCGGCGCTGTGAGCTGGGCAAGCGGCTCAGACTGGGAGCTGCGGGTGAGAGGGACTCATACAGGGACTGATACAGGGAGTGCTACACGGCGCGGGATAGGGAGGGAGGGGGCGACCCGCGAACATGAACCGGAGCTTCAGCAAGTCCCAGACCCTGCGCTATGTGGATTGTAACGCCGTGGAGGTGAAGAGCAAGGTGAGGATGTGTGCGTGTATGTATATGTGTGTATATATATATTTGTTCATTTATGTGTGTGTGTATGTATGTGTCCCAGGCTCACACCCTCCTGCACTGTCCTACAAATGAATGGAGCCTGGCATCAGGGACATGTCTGGGAAGTTACTGTGTGCATGTAGAGCTGCTCTGGGTAACACACACAAGCACCATGTCTGGGAAGTTACTGTGTGCATGTAGAGCTGCTCTGGGTAACACACACAAGCACCATGTCTGGGAAGTTACTGTGTGCATGTAGAGCTGCTCTGGGTAACACACACAAGCACCATGTCTGGGAAGTTACTGTGTGCATGTAGAGCTGCTCTGGGTAACACACACAAGCACCATGTCTGGGAAGTTACTGTGTGCATGTAGAGCTGCTCTGGGTAACACACACAAGCACCATGTCTGGGAAGTTACTGTGTGCATGTAGAGCTGCTCTGGGTAACACACACAAGCACCATGTCTGGGAAGTTACTGTGTGCATGTAGAGCTGCTCTGGGTGACACACACAAGCCCCATGTCTGGAAGTTGCTGTGTGCATGTAGAGCTGCTCTGGGTAACACACACAAGCACCATGTCTGGGAAGTTACTGTGTGCATGTAGAGCTGCTCTGGGTAACACACACAAGCACCATGGCTGGAAGTTGCTGTGTGCATGTAGAGCTGCTCTGGGTAACACACACAAGCACCATGTCTGGGAAGTTACTGTGTGCATGTAGAGCTGCTCTGGGTAACACACACAAGCACCATGTCTGGGAAGTTACTGTGTGCATGTAGAGCTGCTCTGGGTAACACACACAAGCACCATGGCTGGAAGTTGCTGTGTGCATGTACAGCAGCTTCTTGTAACACACAAGCACCCCATGCCTGGGGACTTGCTGTGTACATGTAGAGTTGCTGTGGGTAACACACAAGCACCCCATGCCTTTTGTTTCTTGTGTGGCGCTAAGCTGGGAATCTGAGGAATTCAGGGACCCATTCACTGCTGGACTGACTGATGTGCACAGTCCACACTATCCTATACTAAGCACTGCTTGTATTACAGCATCACATATAATGCACATACACTTCATCTGCAGTTATGCGACACTGTACAATACTCTGCCTGTGTGTATATACATATATATGCACACGAGTGTGTTTAGGGTAGCTGAAATCTGAATCAAGCATCCAAGTTATTCTGACTTTTTTTTTATTTTTTATTCTGCTGCTTTCAAATTAAAGTATGGTTTCAACTCCTATTGTAAGAATATACTTTCCTATCTGTGAATATACACCAGACTGTAATAAAAGGCAAATACAGTAATTTCACCATTTAAAGAAACATGAGTAAAATGGTGTCATGTTATAGCTGATGTGTTAAGTCATTCAGTCGTGTCTGACTCTCTTTGACCTATGTACCACAGTATGCCAGGCATTTCTTGTCTGGTCTTGTTATACAGCAAAATTACTGAAGTAGGTTGACCGTTCCTTCTCCAGTGCACCGTGATTTGTCTTACCCCTCTGCAATGACCTGCCCAACATGGGTGACGCTACATGGTATAGCTCACAGCTTCATTGAAGTATAAGTTAGTGATCCAGAATGGATATAGCTGATACTTCGCCATAACTATACTACTCGCTTCAGTCCAGGGAAGAGTTGCTTTGATTGATCTGATATAGTAATTTGATCACATAATAAACCTAGGACAGTTCTTGTGTGTAAATAAGACGCTGCACTTTACCTTGACACTGTCTAGTACTGCAGCATCCTACACTGGTGGTTGTTTTGTGTTGGCAGCTGTAACACATGGGTCTGAGGATGGACAGATATTTTTGGTAGATTAGTTTGTTTATTACCTAAAAAAAGTCAATAGTATTTCTGCTTATTTGTGATATGGCTAGATTTGAGCATGCACAGGTGTATAATGCACTCCTATAAGTCACATTGTGTTATTGTAACGCACATCATCTCAGGGCTGGTCACAGTAAGTCTTGCAGAAGTTTATCCGCCTCCTTCCACACCTCTCTGTGACTCAGTGCAGTATCCTGCATGTACTCATCTGCAATGCTTTCATCTGCTGTCCTGTTTCAACTTGTATCTGAGGCTCGGAGCTGTTTTCAAGGCTCTTACTTTCTTTATTGCTAAGGAAGAGAGAGATGTTTCCCATCATTAAGTCTTTGTGGTGGAGCAGATGTGACATCACATATAATAATTTATGTATGCTTGTCACATTATCATTAAAAGATAGGGCCGTCAGCAGATTACTATTGATAAAGGAACAAACTACATAATCTTGTATTTCACGTATGAACAATACTTTTCACATGCCTTGTTTACAAGATATATTTAAAAATAGTGATATTACGATAATTTGTTTAACATTTTAATATTATTGAAAACCCAAAATCTTCCCTATCTCATATCATAAGGGTGTAAAGTGTGGTAGACAGGCTTCTAAAATATTATTTGTGACTAATTTATTTTAAGATCACTATATATCTCTCTGCATACGCCATTTAGATCACAATATATCTCTCTGCATACGCCATTCCTTCCAGACTGTTTAAAAGGTTATCTGGTTGTGTACATAACTCCCCTGTCAGAATATGACATATAAACGTGGGAATCTTAAAAGTTATTTAAGTCAATTTAATAAATGATAACATTGGGTTATATGTTTATCCAAAGTTTATTCAGATTAGTTTTAAATTATGGTGAAATAAAGGTACCCCACCTTAATCTATGTAATGTATTGATGAATGCGCCATACTCCTCCCAGGTCACCATTTAGATTAAGCCCTTATCACAGACCATATCACTCATTGCCATATACTGGAATATCCTGATAAGCTGGGTGACAAATCCTGCCTTAATATTACTTCACTTAGAGTTCTGCAATTTACTAAATATACTTTAACCTTACTCCTGACTATTATTATTATTCCTTATTTATAATGTGCTGACACATTCTGTCACCAGAATTGTGAGGGGCAGTAACAGGTAAACTAGTACTGAGATTAGGTGACTCTATAGATCTGTGATTTCAGTCTATAAATACAGTAATGGTAAATATCTAGAAGACAATCTGTGCATTTCCAGAAATAACTTTCAGACACTAATGGCATCTATTCTGTTCCTAATGTGCTTCTTAAACCTTATACTGACAGGAAGCCAAAAAACATTTCTGACAATCCCTCTCATAAATGAGTTCACCTTCGCAAAGTGGTTGGGCTTGTTTTTAGGACTGATATCAAGGCAGTAGATTGCAGATATGAACACATTTGTCACTAAAGATGTGGTGCAGTTGCACAATATATTACAGGTTACACACTAAATAGCTGCTGGTTACTAGGCTAGTAGAGATGAAGGTTTCCAAGTCCTTGGAGCTACCTTTTGATCTCACATTTTTGCAGATTTTTATATAAAGCAATCTGCTTAAATGTGGTATCTTTAATTTTATCAGTGTTTCTGATTATTTCTATGTTTTAGTTATTACAATTTATTATTATATATATTTTTTTTGTATTATCCATAATGTGGCAATGTGTTTTGTAGGATCGAGGGTCTTGAGCCCATCAGATACCAAATATGTAAGTGACAATTCACAGTGGTGGTTTGGCCAAAATGTCCATGTGGCTGCATGCAGCAGGAGTATATGAAGGGACACAACTACACATGTCTATATAATGTATTACAAAACTATTTTTTTAATAAAAATATTAAGTAAAAACTTTCTTGAAAGTCGCACATAATGCCGCTCTGTGCACATGGGTCTGTAGTTCTCATTATTTTATAAGGACAATCCCCCAAGGGCACTATACATTCAAGTCCGCTAATTCTGTCCATGGACCTATATTGAAATAACGCTGATAAACCTTATCAAATACTCTCCAAAGCAATAAGCTTTATGTTCTTGGTTGCATCATGCAAAGACTAACCAAATTAAACTTATTTTCTCTAGAGAAGATATGATTACCTTATATAAATACATCCAGGTTTAGTGTAAAGATTTGTCGGGGGAGCTTTTTGTGCCAAGAGGTTTTCAAATGACAAGAGGACATCATTTGAGGTTAGAAGTAAAAAGATTCCACCTTAAAGAAAGAAAAGGGTTCTTCACAGTAAGGCTGGTTAATCTGTGGAATTCTCTACCAGAGGAGGTGGTGACAGCGGATTCAATAGATAACTTTAAAAGGGGACTGGATTTATTTCTAATTAAAAAGGGAATTCAGGGTTATCATGGATAGAGAGACAGTATTGATCCAGGGAGAAATCCGGTCGCTGGGGAAATAATAGTTTTTTTTGTTTTTTTTAAATTCCCTTTGAGGCTACTGGCTAGGTCTCACTTGTTTTTTTTTTTGTTTTTTTTTGCCTTCCTCTGGATTAATTAATAACTAAAAAAATTAAATAATTGATTAACAACTAATTAATAAATAGTTAATCCGCATATTGCAGACCAGAGGAGATCTTAAAAGGTTGAACTTGATGGACTGAAAGTCTTTTTTTCAACCTTAAATACTATGTAACTATGCAAAGTTCATTCCCTGGTACCTCTTTGGGTTGGCAGCCTGGTTTATTTTTGTCAACCCAAGATCTAAAAAAATAGAGAGTAGTGCACAAATCCGAAATTATATGTTCAGTCCAATATAATCTGTATTCCCTATTAGTAGTAAAAGCTAGTCTACTTTCGTCATAATCACAGCAGAAAACTAAAAGCTTCAGAACCATAGAATGGATTAAAATACTTGTTTGTTTAGTATTTCAATATTTCTATTACTGCGCCTCACAGGACACGTGAACCTAATGCCTCCTTATTACCCTTTTTTACTATGTGGTGAAAAAGTTTTATCTATTTAGCCTGGGAAGTAATACACGTGCTAAAGCATGTTTACATATGAAACCCACTGCTTTTATCTTTCTTTGAAGTCTAGGGATGTGATCCAGCCTACTGGATTGCTTTATTGCTTGGGAATTATTGATTTATTGTCTAGCTGGATTACTTTACGATAAGATACCAAGTTATATTAAAGGCCGAAGAACAAGCCACTTGAGGTAGACTTCTACCCAAGAATAAATATAAGGTACAGACAGCAACCGTATCATTAGTGAGGGTTTAAATAGTCTCTTTAGTTCATCACCCTCTATAATCCAGGCTTTAAGGGGAGTATGTATGTATATATATATATATATATATATATATATATATATATATATATATATATATATATATATATATATATATATATATATATATATATATATATATAATGTGTGTGTGTAAACACATAAATAGATCTCAAACATATCCAACAAAAGCATAATTAACAATTAAACAACATTAATGTTTTTTCCACCTGTTTGCTAGGTGAGAAGAAAGAAATAACATGTCTGGCTCAGAAGCTGGCATGAGATTCTTCCTGTAAATGAAAACTGGCAGGGGGTGGAGGAATTATTTGGGCCTCGCTTATTTGGTAGTCACCTTTTTTAGAGTGAATTAGCAACATTTTATGAGCATTTCTTTTTGTATTTGACTGATTTCTCTGTTGCATTATATTATTATTTTGCTGTTTCTTGTCGAAGATAGCCCCTGTCTTTTTGTGTTCCTGACACTGTGGTTCCAAATATAATATAATTTACAAGTATTTGTTGTTCCACAGGATCTGCACTTGCTTGTTCATTTTTATATAGTTTTAGACTGAAATCAATCCAGTCAACGTCCCAGGGGTAACTAGCAATTGTTGAACATGATTGGATGGTGAGGTGAATGGCATTACAAATATATTTGATAATAATAATGAAAAAGGAAATTGATAGGTAAAACTTGCAAGCTTCGATCTAAGATTTACTGTAATTAAATGCCATTTTAAATGACATTCAATCAATTAGGAGCCCTTTTATATTACCTATAATTTAAACTCTATTATATTTAGAATCTCTGTTGTGTCCCTTTAAGGGGTTTAATTGCTAGAGGGTCCCTTTTACAAGAACACCTCAGTAGCAAGTGATACGGATGTGTGATTTTCTTCACGTCCTATTCCCAATGGTTTGTTTTAATATATGAATATTGTATTACTATTATAGTCGCCCAACAGCTTTGAGCTTCAGAGTTATTTTAGTGTAAAATGTTTTGGAACAAAACTCTGAATAGGTTTCTTGTGTGGCTCTGCACATTTCCATTTGCTGAAATTTAAATCACAGCAGGTTGTTACTTTGAAGTGGCAGACATTAGGTGTTTCAAAGAGTGGGAAAAACTCTCGCTGCTACTTTTATATACTGTATAAAGAACCTAGATGGCACACAATAAGTGAGATGCATACTTACCGTCTTATGTTTTCTATGTAGAAAAGTGGTTGATTATATTACTAATGATTGGTGGAAATTATAGACTTAAGGTTTATTCAATGTATGTTCCTAGAACCACTGTAATCCATTATTTACATATACTCTTTAGAAGAACTGCTCTTGAAAATAGGCAAAAAATGTTTTACAATGTAAGTCGGTCAATAAGCAGTTGTATAACGGTTTGAGTCATCCTTGTCTATATTAATAAGACTTAAGTATGCTCTGTGCATTTCCTGTTAATTTTAAAGTAACTTTTTAAAGATCTTACATTATTTCTTTCTTTTAAATACATTATACAAAAATAATTGTTCCATGTCCCTTTAACTGCATTCAAAAAGTTGTGTTAAGGTTTTAATATTTGTGATCCAAAGCAGCTGGGTCTCAAGTCAATACTTGTATCCCACATGATATGAGTGGGTGGTAGGTGGCCCCTGTGTAATAAGCATATTCTAATTATTCCAAAGTGATTAGATGTGGTGTTTTCCAACTCCCATCTATGTGACTCTGGACTTCTAATAGTCTGGGCTCCAGTAGAGGGAAGATGGTGCTATAGCATTGTGAACATCCATTAAAATCCACTGAGAAACTCTACTGAATCTGCAAAAAAAGTGGCAATATAAATAGTATATATACATAATAAAAACTACTAAAGGAAATACACATGGGTATGTTTCCCACACAAACATTTAGAAAAGGGGGACTGTGTAACATATGATGTAGTACAGGGCTACCTTTCAGAAGTAGTATGTAGAGTCTTTGCTTATTGACTCTAAGGTACTAAATTAGAAGATCCTTATTTTAAAACTACTTTTGTTGTTGTTCAAGTAAATTATTGGCCAATAAGCTTAATTATTTATTTGATATGCATGAGTTTCCCAGGTGTGGTTTCAAATGGCCCACTCGTACCTGGATACTTTTAAGCCACATAGAAGCTTCTGAGATGCCCTCTCTTTCCATTTGACCAAATCGCAATATTAAATGCCAATCTCATCAACCTCAAATCCCCAAACTACATTTTGCTAACCCCAATGTCCTCAAATTCACTTTCACACACCTCATGAGATCTTCAAAATATATCACCTGTCATCTGTTCCCATCTGTTGTCCATTCAACCCTTCAAATCAAGTCACACTTATTGTTTCTCATCTCGTCAAATATCCTAAAACGTGTCCATTCTCACGTAACCGATCTATCTACTTTGGGTGCCACACATGGAATCTGTTCTGTTTGGTTGTCACATTGTATAGAATGACCATAGTTTACGCTACTTTTTTATTTGTATATTCAATAAATATATACCTGATCACTTATTTGATGGCATGGAGCTGCGTGCCTCAAAGTCTGCATTCAGCTATTGCAGATACTTTTTTAATTCATTCCGTTCCCTTCACCATTCTCCACTATATATATATATATATATATATATATATATATATACCTTCTCTTCACTATATATTGGTGTAGTGCAGAGATTGACTAAAAGGTTAAGAGCTAGCAGCTTTTTTTTTTTTTTTTTTTTTGAGCTGTCAACTCTTGGTGTGGTGGAGAGATGATTCGGACACCAGGAATTATTGGTAATAAAAAATGTAAAAACAAACAACTAAAAATATCTCTATTATCATTCTAGTGATACAATTAGATTCTGATGACTATTTTGGTCTAGTCACAAAGCTACTCCTACAGTACTAGAAGAGTCTGGGATAGTTTTTATTGGCTTGTCCCTAACGTTTCTGGCTTTGTACCAGCCACTTTGACAACTTGAACCTGAAGATAAACAAGTGTTTGTCACAGGTCCAAAGCTGCAGTGTCGGCACCACTGTAATATGTATTGTCACCTCCTGTCATCATTTCCTACGTACCTAAGAAGCGTTTCTACACAATGTTATAGTTGTATTACAGCTGGTAAAATAATGAAAGCCTTCCATTGTAATATTGCTGAGTTATCTACCAAATTAGCTGTAGCATCTTCTTGTCCTATGCAGGATTTTTAGTTTTTTTCCATTGCATTGAAGATGGTATTGTATATTGCTTGTACTGGAGTACACTACTCCAGATAATGCCTCATCTCCAGTTACCCTCTTAAGAAAGCCCACTAGCATTCTTTCCCTGGTAGGTTTGTCTGTTTTCCTGTCCAGGACATATTCTGTTTTACCTCCTCCTTGTAATGTGTACTATTTGGTGATGTGATTAGTTGATTTATGGGTAATTCCTCTTCCTTAGAAAGCTTCTTAATGATGCAGGTCTGTTCAGGAGATAACCATTCTTATTACTTTGAATACTTGCTCTTTTAGAGATGCTTCACTGGTGGTCTTGTGTCTAACAGCCCTGTCTTTTTTGTCTTTTTTTCTTTTTTATTATGCTCTCAAGAATAGATAAGCTAGAGACGCATCTCTCCAGGGCCTGCTTAATGGCGCTGCATGTTTATATCGATGTAACTAAGTGCTATATACTCTGAGATGACCAAAAGTACATAAAATGAAGTAGGAAGAGAAACTAATGGTGTAATATTAAAAGCCAGGGGTCCTGCAGTTTTAATGACATTTAACAGTCTATATAAAAGTCTCTAGCCTCTATATGATAAATAGAGAGCTGTAATGTAGCTCTGTATATCTCCCACTCCCTAGCCCCATTTTCTCTCCATGTCACTTACTTTTCACAATCTCTTTTCTTGATCCTTATTTTTCATTGTTTGTAGGAGAAATCTAAAGTCTGTTCTGTCACATTATTACATATATACCAGATTGTTGTTGTTGGAACTTAAAGGGACACGGTCACCCCCATACAACAAGTTGGTTTCATCTTAAAGAGCATGTCACACTGGCTATAGATTGTATGTGGTCTCTACAGTGAATACTTTCTGAGATGTACTGCAGTGTTTGTGTAGATCCTGTATTCTAGTATGCGGTACAGTTTGTTAATTTGTGTCTCGGGGTGCTTGTTAACGGCGGGTGATCAAATTTTATTATACCACTGGGGGCACTGCAGAAGCAGAAAAGCCAACTTTGATATGAATTAGAGCATCAAAGCAGCTAAGTATTGTTCATGAGCTACTCGTGCATATTGGTACATCTTGAACAATGCTGATTTATATCCGGAATTCACTTGTAAGTCCAGGAATGGTGTTTGTCACAGACAATTTTTTTTTTGTGGTGGTCTGAGATGTCGGCGCTGACTGCGAGGCTTGTGCTAAGCGCCTTTGGCGCCGCTCGTTGCAGAGGCTCTTGGTTGTTGTATTTTTTTTTTTTATTATTATGATCGGCGCTTTTGCTGTCATTGTAGGGTCGGCGCTGATCTGCTTTTTGCGCTTATTGCAAGGCTGTCCCCTGGTGTAATTTGTGTTCTATGCGCAGCGTTGGCGCTCGTTGTGAGGCGCGCAGTAAATGTCTTTTGCGATTTAGTGTTTTTTTAAAAAAAAAATTATATATTTTTTTTATGCTAATTAAATAAGTAGTAAATGAATATACTTTACCTATTTGTAAGTAATATATGCAGGAAGCATTGTGCTGAAGAGCTGACAATCTGTTTTGATGTTCCTGCAGCATACAATGTAGGTTTGCAGTGTTGTGGAGCTGAGGTGTAAGTGTCAGCAATGTGTGATGTGTGCAGTGTAAATAGGCTGCGTGCGCAAGGGGAAGCCGTTAGTGTAGCTGGGTACTTCTGCATTCTGTAAGTTAGTGTTGTAAAATGGCTGCGACTGTTTGTATGATGAAGCGTCCTTGCTAATGGTGTATGTTGTCGGTTGTACAGGTTTTTGTAAAAGCCGTATTTGCTTTGTGGTATTTAGCGGCTTTAGGGGTCGTGTAGCCTCGTTTTCGTTTTTTCCGGCGTCCATTTTTTCTGTTGCTTAGGGGATTTTCGAGTGGCTAAACTTTGTAAATTTGACAGAATTCGAGGTTTAAGCAGTGTTGCAGAGGTCCTGGGTGTCCCCCCTTGGTGTGGGTAAAGGTTTTTAATGTTATTTTTGTGTTTTTTTTTTTTTTAAAAAAATTTATGTTTTGGCGCTGTGCGAGGGTTGTCCGTTAAGGTCGTATTTTTGCAAGTCCGTAATGGATTTTTTTCTGTCCTGCTGCTCATATATTTTTGTGTTAGTCCATTGTTAGTCATTGTGTATTTGTTTTTTTGTTTTTTTTCAAGTCCCGCTTGTGTGTTTGTTTGTGAGGCACCGTAGAGTCTCCAATTCCGCAAATTTGCGGCTCATTGCAGCGGCGTGGGAGTCTCTGCAAATGCGGCCCCTCGATTCCCTAGGGTCCGCATTCGCGATCTGAAAGTTGTAGGGATGAGCGCCTATGGCGCTCATCTCCACCAGCGCAAGGAACGCCTTTGGCGCTCCTTGCCAGCAACTGCGGCGCAAGCGTTAGCAACAACCCGCATGCTGACAACTATATATGTGATTATAAATATGGAGGGCCCTGTCTTTGAGCTTAGAATCCAGTGTCCATAGAGCTTTCCCCAAAGAATATTGTAAGCCTGTGAGTTTTCAATCTAAAGATTTTGGGTGTGGTGCAGGAGGGTGAAAAATGCAATGTGCATGTTAAGGAGGGAGGTTATAGGCTTCATTAAACAGGTGTGTTTTAGTGAGGTTTTGGAGGATAATCTGGTGGAGCAAGGCAAAGAGTTCCGGAGCATAGGGGCAACAAGAGAAAAGTCCTGAAGGCTGTAGTTAGACGAGGTGATGAGAGAGGTGGAAAGAAGGTCATTAGCAGAACGAAGAGGGCGGGTGGGATAATATTTGGAGATGAGAGCAGAGATATAAGGGGATGCACTGTTGTTGAGGGCTTTGTAAGTTAGGGTCATGATTTCAAATTTTATTCTGGAGGTTACAGTGAAGTGATTGACAGAGAGGTGCTGCAGACACGGCGTTTTTTTTTTTTCCGTATGGTAGATGAGTCTAGCGGAGGCATTCAATATGGATTGAAGTGGGGATTGATTGATTGAGTGTTAAAAGTAGCAAACAAACATTTGGGGCTAGAGGGCCGTGTAGATATTAAATATGTAAAAAGTGCTGTTTGGCAAGGTTGAGGGCAGAGCAGTAGGAGCGCAACATAAACTTGTGGTGGATGGAAGAAGGGCTGTGAGAGAAAGATGTAGTGAGTCTGCAGGATAGAAGGTGGTGGTCAGAGGGACTGGGCAGATGGCGAGGTTAGAGGTTGTGCATAGATGGGTGAAAATAAGGTCACCATCATGGTGAGTTGGGGAATCTGTCAATTATGAGAGGCCAAGGGAAGAGGTGAGGGAAAGTAGTTTAGTAGCAGTAGGGGAGATGGGAGTGTTAATGGCAGCGTTGAAGTCGCCAAGAATGAGTGAAGGAACATTGGAGGATTAAAAGTGAGAGCCAGGCAGCAAAGTGATCAAGAAATTAAGAGGATGGCCAAAGAAGGACGATAGATCACGTAAAGATATGGGTGAGAAAAGGCGGATGGTGTGAGCTTCAAAAGATGAAAAATGGAGGCAAGGAATAGTATTGAGTGAAATGTGCACAGAGGGGAAAGTAACATGCCAACATCGCCACCATGTTGGTTCCTAGGTGGAGGTGTGTGACTGAAGTGATAACCACCATGGGAGAGTGTTCAGGGGAGGCAGTGTCTGAAGGAGACAGCCAGGTTTCTGTGAGAGCCAGTAGATTGAGGGAGTTCAAAGTGAATATGTCATGGGTGAAAGTGAGTTTATTGCATATAGTGCATTCCAGAGAGCACAGGAGAAGGGCAAAGAGGATGGTTTGTGGTAGGAGATGGGTATGAAGATGTAGGGGTTTTGGATATCTGCAATCCTGGGGCCAGTGCGTGACTGACAGTGGGTGGAAATGAGTGATTGGCCTGGATTAGGAGATATCTCCAGCTGCCAGAAGGAGGAGTGAAAGGGATATGGAGAGATGGGAGTGGATCTTACAGAAGCATTTGTGGTTGTGACATGGAGGAGATAGTGACTGGAGGAAGGAGAGGAGCTTGTGGGAGCAAAGAAAAGGGGAGAAGGTGAAACGGTTATTTTATTCTAAACCTGATGTGGGGAAAATGTAGAGGAGAATCTGAGACAGACAGGAAGTTATAAAGAAGGTGGGAGGAGACATTGTGATGCAGTGTGTACTTTTAGAAGAGTAATTAGCAGGTGCTGCTGATTTTGAATGAGTCTATACATTAAGAGATAGCAGGGGCAGGTGGGAGCAGGAGAGGTATAGGGCAGTCAGAATGTGAGAGTTTGCAAAAGTAATGATCTTACTCTTTCTAAAACAATGTTCATATTATTACCTAGTCATACCCTTCCTTCCCGGCCCTTCTCTTACCCACTTATACCCATTCTCTCTCTCCCTCCATGTCACCCTGTTTATACTTTTGATAACACACATTCTACATATGTGGATGCTGTAATGTGATGCACTATATTTCTTAAGGAATCAAAGCTGCTTATTGGCAGGGGGTCCGATATAGCCCCTCTGGGGGTTGCAGCGCTCGGTGTTGTGCTTCTGATCCTATCACAAACACATTTGTAGGTGTCTTATCTACTAGCAGAGAGGTTACTCCATGACTAATGAAAGAGATGAAGGTCATCGGGGCTGACAGCAGGTTTAGAAGCAGACTTCCAGCACTTGACATATGCCAGTTCATGTGGACACCAACTTGCAAATAGTGTTATCTCTAATCGGTCTGACCTCTTACCCTTCGCACATCTTATTAACCTTAGCCCTTTTACCTTCCATAGTTTGTGGTTTTAGCTCTCCAACAGCTGTTTATCTAGCACTCTTCAAAAAGGATTAAGAACAGAGTACACACATGCTTGTAAAAATGAAATAAAATAGTTGTTAAAAAAACATCACAAATATTCTGCATACCAACTCGCAGTGTTTTTAATAAATACAACCTTTAATTTATGAACATTTTTTTTTAGTGGGGTAGACATAATTTTATTTAGAATCTTATCTTCATATAAGGTGTCAGATGGATCACTATGGTGAATAGGATCTTTTTCCTTGCTTGATAAATGGCAACATGTTATAGAAATAATAATTACAGGCTGCTTCACCTATCTATCTCTAATGGACTCCCATTTTCTTTTTATAATCTAATCCGGTCTGTTACTTTCTCATGAGGGGGTGTCCTTAGAAACTAATGAGCGGTATATTACACCTGATAGAAACACTGACATGTTTCTGTCCACAATGGGAATGTGAATTCAAGGCCTTCACAAACCTCAGGAAGTAGAACACTTAAAAAAAAAAAAAAATAATTTTAGACCAGCACAATCTTTAAGAGTTAATGTCTTATTTCCAGTTATAAAACATTTTGCATATTTTGTGTAGTTTTTCAAAGTATCTTTTAAATATATGAGAGCAGTTGTCATTTTACCAAGTAAATTAACAGCCACTGTGGTCAGGCTGTAAATTATGTAAAATATTTTAGAAAGCAAACGAAATATAGTTTTTTAAAAGGGTTAACTATAAATCGTGCATTTAGTGGTCTTAAATAATTACTCCTAAAATGTCCTTCCATACCCATTTTTACTTCACTCTGGAAAGAAAGAAAACGTTGAGTACACCTATATGTCCCAAATAGCTCAGGATTACTCAGTGGATTACTTACTGTCCCACTCAGGATTCTGGATGAGGACTTTCTCTTTCGTAAAGTAACTATTTTGAACGATTGCATTGTTTATTGCCCCCTAAAATCCCACAAGTCTGTGTGTCCCGGGAAATCTCTTATACCGAAGTAGTGACAAATTCATGGCCAGCTCGCTGAACGGAGAGACCGATGCACTAAACATAAGAACAACATGCATTGCTTTCCTTTTATGTGCATCCACCCTTTAGGTGGATATATTCCTTCCTAGTGTTTTTAAGAACATTTTCCCCTTTATAGAGAAGACTCTGAAATGCTGACTGTCAAGTGTTTCATCCACCCTTGGTCCCAACCCTTGATGACATAAATACTTACATTTTATTACTACTAGTACTTAAAAAAAAAAATCATCAGTCAGAGGGATAGCCCATAAAATGTGTCATTGACATTGGCTAAGTTTTTGGTTCTTAGATTAGTCTCCTAAAATAGATCAAGGAAATAGATCTTACATCATATACATAACAGATACTAAATATAAGAGACTGCACAATGAATAATTGGAGGAAGGTTGCTATAGAAAAGTGCTATTTCTGTTTATGATAAATATTTTTCACAAAGTTGACAAATTAGTATCGAATTCAGGAGCTGCCAAGATATTCTTTGTAGGAGCTATGGCACTGTGTAAATAGATTTGAACAATGTTGTCCCCAGACCTTTTTACCAGTGGATGGCATAAAGGAGTAGCATGGTGGGTATATAGTTCTGCAGTTTTTGTTTTGCTTCTCAAGCTGGGTGGTGCTTCTAATTAGGTGGAGTGTCCTCCTAAGTTAGGCTGGGATAATACTGCTTTTTTAGATATGAAGAATAAAAAAATGTAGGAGCCACTGGCTTCAAGGCTTCCTTGACTTGGCAAGCCCTAAGTTAAGATGTATTAATTTGGAAGGAATCTTTATCACAGATGGTCAATAGAATCAATAGCTTCAACACTCCTCAATAAGTTTTAAAGGGAACACACACATAAATACACATGGGTATTAGAGGGGCATCACAACCATTCTGAATATCATTTAATTTACATTTCTAGATAGTAACACTTACTTTATTGTTTGAGAGTGGTAAAAAAAAAAAAAAATGCAGATTCTTAGTCCGTTATGTAGAAGTTTACTGTTTTTGTCTACTTACCTTTTTGGGCCTTCCATACATTTTTACATCTTTATTATTCCTTTATTTGTAACGAGTCAACGTATTCCTTCGCTTCATGTTCAAGAGCCATCATCGCAAATTGTTGTCCTGGGCTTGTACATACTCGGAGCATTTAAAGGGACCTGAAATGTTCCCTGCCTCCTGTAATCACTTTGTGCTCCTGATACATAGGAAAAGCAGACTTGATGTTCATGTGTTCAAACATGCCAGTTTATTGTTAAAGTTGGTATGTGTGTCTTTTTGATTTCTAGCTGGCTTTTTAGTTTGATATATTTTCTCCCCACCCTTGTAAGAATGTCATTTGCAGCAGTCACTACTTCCTTCACCAGCAGGTACATGTCTAAGCATTTAGCACCACAAGTCATCTGATGACACAGGAGCTTCAGACTTGTTTTTTCTCTTATTTTCTTTAAATACACCTGTGGTGTTGATCTACTGTCACTATATTGAAATAAAACCTTATGAGTCCTGAATCACCTAAGGTCCTGAGTGCATGTCAGTTAGGTAGTAGGCAATCAATAGAGTTCAAAACCGATTACTCATGATCCACAGTCCTCCAGGACTTTGAGACTAAAATAAAATACAGAGGTCTCAAAGAATTAGATTTCCTCTATTTTTACAATATATTATCCTTTTTCTTAAAGACTAATGCCTGGTTAAATCCAAAGTATTGTAGTGCCATACAAGGAGTTATGTAAGCCCTAGGTGGACCTCTGTCCCCTTCCTTCTGGACCTCAAATGCACTATTGTATATCCTACCAGAAACCTTCAATCTGTTACATGAACTTTTCAGGTAAATAGTGTTCTTTTTGTGACCCACATTTCCAATGTAAATGCACTTCTCGCTCCCTTTTCACTATAGTAATATATTTTTGTGTAGTTAAAAAAAAAAAAAAAAAAAAAATGGACTCCAGACCTTGACTTTGTTTTCATAAATATATTTGGACCTTGATTATTCATTTTTTTTTTTTTTTTTTTTTACAAGCCAGACTGATTACCCCTGGCATACATACTACATGACTGAGTGCACTCTGGACCTGTGCGTGATCGTCCTGTAAGCTAGGAGAGAAATATACTGTATTTATAGCTTAATGTAAATAGATACTTCCTATATATATCACTGGGATATGCAAACATTTGTCCTACATTTAGGTGCTCGGTTTATAAAAAGGAACATGTGATGTACAAACTGTTACAGAAATAAACTGTATACTGTCTGCACAATTTTGCCTGACTGGACAGCCAACTTGGATATTTTAAAATGTATTTAGGATAATCTCATCCAGTTTCTGCCACAGCTGTGACTTGTTTCTTTCTGCATCAATTTTTATAACAGAAAAAATGGAGGTCATTCTTCATAGAGAGCCTTGGATTGGTAAAATTAAAAATCTTTAGTTTTTTAAGCACTAATATTGGCTTGTAAAGCCTCTTCATCAGTATGGATATTTCATTTCACCTTTCATTTCAATTAGTGTACTAATAAATCCCTTTTTAATGACTTGTGATTATATGTGTGTGTGTGTATGTATGTATGTATATATATATATATATATATATATATATATATATATATATATACATACCCCTGTTTAAATGTCAGGTTTCTGTGCTGTAAAAAAATGAGACAAAGATAAATAATTTCAGAACTTTTTCCACCTTTTTAATGTGACCTATAAACTGTACAACTCAATTGAAAAACAAACTGAAATCTTTTAGGTGGAGGGAAGAATAATAGAAAAAGAAAAATAATGTGGTTGCATAAGTCTGCACACCCTCTTATAACTGGGGATGTAGCTGTGTTCAGAATCAAGCAATCACATTCCAAATCGTGTTAAATAGGAGTCAGCATACACCTGTCATCATGTAAAGTCCCTCTGATTAACCCCAAATAAAGTTCAGCTGCTCTAGTTGGTCCTTCCTGAAATTTTCTTAGTCGCATCCCACAGCAAAAGCCATGGTCCACAGAGAGTTTCCAAAGCATCAGAGGGATCTCATTGTTAAAATGTATCAGTCAGGAGAAGGGTACAAAAGAATTTCCAAAGCATTAGATATACCATGGAACACAGGGAAGACAGTCATCATCACGTGGAGAAAATATGGCACAACAGTGACATTACTAATAACTGGAGCTCCCACCAAAAATGATAAGACGAGAAGAAAACTGGTCTGGGAGGCTACCAAGAGGCTTACAGCAACGTTAAAAGAGCTGAAGGAATATCTGGCAAGTACTGGCTGTGTGGTACATGTGACAACAATCTCCCGTATTCTTCATATGTCTGGGCTATGGGGTAGAGTGGCAAGATGAAAGCCTTACAAAGAAAAACATCCAAGCCAGGCTACATTTTGCAAAAACACATCTGAAGTCTCCCAAAAGCATGTGGGAAAAGGTGTTATGGTCTGATGAAACCAAGGTTGAACTTTTTGGCCATAATTCCAAAAGATATGTTTGGTGCAAAAACAACACTGCACATCACCAAAAGAGCACCATACCCACAGTGAAGCATGGTGGTGGCAGCATCATGCTTTGGGGCTGTGTTTCTTCAGCTGGAACTGGGGCCTTGGTTAAGATTGGAGGGAATTATGAACAGTTCCAAATACCAGTCAATATTGGCACAAAACCTTCAGGCTTCTGCTAGAAAGCTGAACATGAAGAGGAACTTCATCTTTCAGCATGATAACGACCCAAAGCATACATCCAAATCAACAATGGAATGGCTTCACCAGAAGAAGATTAAAGTTTTGGAATGGCCCAGCCAGAGCCCAGACCTGAATCCGATTGAAAATCTGTGGGGTAATCTGAAGAGGGCTGTGCACAGGAGATGCCCTCGCAATCTGACAGATTTGGAGTGTTTTTGCAAAGAAGAGTGGGCAAATCTTGCCAAGTCAAAATGTGCCATGCTGATAGACTCATACCCAAAAAGACTGAGTGCTGTAATAAAATCAAAAGGTGCTTCAACAAAGTATTAGTTTAAGGGTGTGCATACTTATGCAACCATATTTTATTTTTAGATTTTTTTCTTCCCTCTACCTAAAAGATTTCAGTTTGTTTTTCAATTGAGTTGTACAGTTTATAGGTCACATTAAAGGTGGAAAATTCTGAATTGATTTATCTTTGTCATTTTTTTACAGCACAGAAACTTGACATTTTAACAGGGGTCACAGCAGCACCCTCCCTAAGTGTGTGTGTGTGTGTAAATATATAAGTACATTGGTTAAACAAAAAAAACATGGAAGGCAGTAGATTGGATCTTATGCTGTACCAATGAGAGAGCTTCATATCGCTGTACACTTACCACTACACCAACAGGTTAGTTACACACTCTTGTTTTATTACCTACGCAGGTTCTTGTTAGAGGACTTCATAGGCTAAAATAAAATTACAATATCTAGGTCAATTTTTGATGCATTTTAAAAATGTGGTCCAATTTTTTTTTTCTTTTTCATATGATTTTTCCAAACTCCAACTGCTGGTGCACTGCAACTATGGTGACTTTTGTGGTCCTTTTTTTAATCTCTTTTGAGTAGTATTCATAATAGGGTGGAACTAGAACACCCTAGTGTCAGACTGTCATGCATCACCCTCCGGCCCAGAGATGGTGATCTGTAAGCAGTGATGATCTCTATGGGAGGTGAAGCGAAGATCATTATATTTGGAAATCCAGTTAGTGTAAACACTTGTATTCAGTGAAAGGAATCGCCACCCCCACAGTGCTGATGGCATCTTTATACAAGTCTAAACTTAATCATGCATTTTTGTGGAAAGTAAAACCATTTGACTAATTGTGCTCTTTAAAGGGATAGTGAAAGAATTTCATATGTTGTATAAGAGAGAGGCTATTTGGTGATGTGCCACTGCATTTCTTTTTTCAAATAATGCTCTTTAAAAAAAAAAAAAAAAAAAAAAAAAACCTGAATCCGATGGAGCGGAGCTGTGATCTAGATGTATGAGTCATGCCAATGAAATCTACAGAAGTATGTATGCTCTGTGTACTTCCTGTTAGTCTAAACAGGTTGTACTTTAATGTTTCTTGCAAATCACAACTATATTGACAATTAAAGCATGATCTTTTAAATGTATGAACCAAAAAACTTAGTGACATGGCACACAATTCTATTTTTATTTTATTTATGTTTTATGCTTTTTATCCAATTTCATTAAGACCACTGTTGTCATAGCTTTTTTTTTTTTTTTTTTTTTGGTGTTGTTTTTTAAAATAGTTGTGCATTTTTAGACTGGTTAT